>CM028929.1:9513448-10020948 GCA_016801845.1 Polydactylus sextarius
ACACGTTGGTTGTTTAATTTGTCCAGTTGAAATGTTAGAAGGTGTAATTTGTAACTCATACATGCGTCACCGGGGACGCGGCTCCTTGTTCGTTAAGTTTTTCGTACAGTTTTTTCTAATTGTTTTTATTATTTTTTTAATTTTATTTATATTACGTTTGTCAGTTTGGACTTTGAGCGAGAAAACAAAGGATATAACAGTAGCTTGTTGTGTTTTATGTGCGCTAACGGTGTAAACTCATGACCTAAATTTTCTTTTAACAGAAGTCGCGCGCACACTCAGCAGGTCATGAGCGCGCGCCCACCTTCCTTCACAGGTGCAAATGATTAATAGTGAGAAGCAAACATGCTAATTAAAAGCGTTTAGCTGCTTTACAAACGCATTTTCCCCGTTAAAACTCGATTTTTTTTCTTTGGTTTTGCTGACTTGTTTTTATGACCTTTTGTCGACGTCAGAAACTTGTATCTTTGTTTAGCAGCCTCCCTTGTGACCCAGTGCGGACCTGGTTTCAAAGTTTTTTTCTGTTAATGATTAACAGAGCTGGCACTGCTTGTTAGCAATACTGCTATTGATACAAGTAAGATAACAGTATATTTTTTCTTTGAATGTTTAAGGATAAACAACCCTTTTAAAAAAAAAAAAAAAAAAAAAAATCTGTGTTGTTACTTGTCATTGCAGCCACTTTGGTCCAGGGGACAGTGAAATGGTTCAATGTGCGTAATGGATATGGATTCATTAACAGGTATTTTAGGTTATGTTACTTGCGTCTGTTTTTGATTTGAACTTGAAGCCTCATGAATAAAAATTACTAAGGGGTTTTATTTCCCACAGGAATGACACAAAAGAAGATGTATTTGTTCATCAGGTAAGATGAGAGAGTTTTATTGTTATTTTTATATCAATCAATATATGAATGTATAGATGCCAACCACTGATGTTTCATTTGTCTCCTCAGACTGCTATCAAGAAAAATAACCCCAGAAAGTTCCTCCGCAGTGTGGGAGACGGGGAAGTCGTAGAATTTGATGTGATTGAAGCAGCCAAGGTGAGTTCACTTGATAATATAGTGTCGGCAGCACTCAATTTAAAGGTTTGCTGGTCTTAAATTTAGTCTGATCTTTGTCGTTTCCACCCTCAGGGTTCAGAAGCAGCCAATGTAACAGGCCCAGGTGGCGTTCCAGTCAAAGGGAGCCGCTACGCACCCAACAAACGTCGCTTCCGCAGACGGTTCTTCCCCCGCAGCCCTCGACCTGACGACCAGGGCAAACCGGGTGATGGTCAAGCCCCTGCTGGTGAAGGTGAAGGATCGGGGGAGAGCGATGGTACAAGACCTCAACCACGCCGCCGTCGGCCTCCCAGACCACGACCGGGGCCACAAGATGTAAGCAGGAAAAGAGGGGGAAAAAAAGTAGTAGAAAACTGCTGTAGGACAGATGGTCATTTAATTATAAATTTAACTCTAAAGGATTCAGTTCATATCTGAAAAACAGTTGGTGTCATTTTTGTTTGCTCTATCAGGGTGAGTCTGGAGATCAAAAAGACGGAGTAACAGAGGGTGACCAAATGCAGCGACCGCCACGGCGTAGGTTCTGGCGTCCATACCGCAGGTGACTCGATCATGTCCTTAACTCTCTAAGGTTTGAATTATTTCTGCTTCTGGATTCAGGGAACGTAGATCTGATTAAATATTCACTGTCTCCTTGGATTCACAGACCGTTCAGACCTCGGCCACAATCTGATCAGGCAGCAGACGACCAGCAGGCAGCTGCTCCAGATCAGAGCCAGGAGCAAGGTGAGGTGAAACAGACCGAGGCCTCTGACGGACCGCAGACCAACGGAGAAGCAGCAGCAGCCGACGACCAAGGCCAGAAACAACGGCGCCAACAAAGACGTCGCCGGCAAAGGAACTCTGAGTCATCCACCTCAAAAGTGAGTGACAGAAGAGCTTTTTTCCAAAATGTCAAAAGAATTCAGGTGCTGAAAACTGATCATTTCTCTGATTGATCATGTTGCAGAATGATACAGAGAAATCTGCATCAGAGCCGGGGACGCCGCCGCAGAATTCAAAACCAGCTGACCTGAAATCTACATCGAAGTCACCAAAGACCTCTCCTAAAACCTCCCCTAAAACAACCAAATCACCTGAGGTAAAGTGTTTTTTTTTTTTTTTAATATAAACTATCACATCATCCTCATTTGTGAAATCACCAGTGTTTGTTGTGATGACACAAATATCTTGACCGTCCTTCCCCACAGCAGGCAGCTGCCACAACAGTCCCGACACCAACCGAGTGACGTCAATGACAGGACAGTCACGTGACCCTTGGCAAGAGGTGGGACCTCACAGTAATGTGGTGCAACCCTGGGTCAGGCGAGGGGCAAGGGGTGGGAGAGGAGTTGGGTGGTGGGACACATGAGGGTGTAGAGTTGCATGTCTTGTGCTACACGTCCCACATTAACAGGATGACGGACATTATCTGGCTGTTGAGTCAAGTTTAATGTGTTTAAAGTGGAACAGATTTTATATCAAATGATTTCATGTGTTCGGACTGAATCTTTAATTAATGCAGGGAACGTTTTGTGCTCAAACTCCAGGAACTTGGATTTCAGATTAATAACAATAATAATCCTTGTTTCAGGGTTTAAGGTGTCTTGTGTTTTAATGTCTTTCTTTACTTTCAGTCCATGTGTCTCCCTTGTTTTTTTTTATTTTCACTTTTTTTTGTTTTGTTTTGTTTTGTTTCTCGTAGGTCCTGGGGTTGGAGGACTGGACTTATTACAGAACACATGCACTGCTCTCCCCTCCCTGCACTCCCCCATCCTCCAACCCACCTCATCTCACTGTCATCCCCCTCAGACCCCCTTTCCTCCTCCCTTTATCTTTGTCTTGTGTTGTCCTGTCCAGACACTGATGTTTTGAGGAGGCACAGGGTAGGGAGGAAATGGGGTACAGGTGGGTGGTGGGTGCATATTGAGAAATTGAAAGTACATCTTTGAAAAAAAGAAAAGGACAATCTGCTTGGTAGCCCAGTTATTCCAACCATTGTTTAGAAGCTATTTTTCTTTAATTGATCCGATGGGGCACATCAAGTTGTTTAGAAGAACCAGCCTTGATTTTCTTTTTTTTTTTTTCGTTATTTTTATTTAACTACTTAATTTGGTTGAAGAGGGGAAAACCAAGCAGGCGTGAGGTTGGTGGTGCATTATGGGAGTTTAGTTCTGTTACCACCTCAATCACTTTGTAGAGAAAAAAAAAAAACATACTACTCCCTTCATCCTCCTCAGTTTGAGGACAGATTAAAAAGAAACTTTATTTCTTTTGTTTTACTTATTTGTGTGTGCTTTTCTTTGGAGGGGATTTTGTGCAATGTCAATACTTAAAATGGTAATTAATAAATCATGTTTGCAAATCTCAGGAATCGGTCCTTATTTCTTCATGTTTGTTGCAGATGAACAGATCAGAAACTGCTTTGCTCTTTTTTTCCCATCTGTTGCATGGTTTTAAAATCAGTTTAAAGAATATTGTCACCTTGACAGGTGTTTTCAGTAGCAGCATTTACAGTTGTTGCATCCTTTAGTCACAACATGACCACAGCATCAATATTCATACTGTAACAACAGTAATTACAGGTCCTCTGTGAACAATCTCATTATCTAAAGAAGAGATACACACTATTAAAAGAGCAGACGGCAAACGAATGGCACACGTGACAGATGCCAGAAAAATACACAAACATGGAGCTTGTGTGATACAAAATTCATCTTCAGCAACATCTCTTTACAGACAGCCCTTGAGATTGCACGTCTTGCATTAGTCATGATATCAGGCGTCTGTTTACAAAACCAAACACCAACTGGAGTGCCTTAAAGAATTAAAACCCTCACACCCATAAAACTTTATCAACAACCAAAACGACACACGATATGTACACGTGAAATATTAAAATAGATTTGTTTCTTTTAAAAGCAGTATTTCTACAGGTTGTGCAATGAGTTTGTCATGGTCAGAGAAGTACGATGGGATGGCACTTTGTCGTAGTTTAGGCTGGGAATGCACCTCATGATTGAAACTCCAGTTTGGTAATGAAGACTTTTGAGTCCCCTGGTTGGACACTGGTATGTTATCACTTGTACTAAAACAGTATTTGTACAGATACTTCAACAAAGTTTTACAAAGGAAACCAAACATCTACACAAAACCAAACAAATACAAACTAGAAAAATCCTGCCATGTTCCTTCTAGTTGAGTTTCAAACCATAAAGAGCCTCTAACATCTATAACAGTGGGGGTTTTTTACAGCTTTATAAATCAGAACGTGATCCTAAAGTTCTATTTTGTTTTTGACAGATATTAAATCAGTTGTCTTTTGGATTTATATATCCTCTAGTGCGTTCCCAGCTTTTCTACAGCACAGTTAACTATATGTAACTCCATCACTATATGTTCTATTATTTTTTTACTGTCTAACTCTGAAAACCTTGGATGTATTTGTATATAAAGTGCAGGTAATCCTCCTCTTTCTCCACTTGTGTCAGAAAATATTGCATCATATAAAATCCTACAGCACTTGCAGCAGATGCTTTAACAGTCCAGACACCTTCTCTTTAAATGCATCAAAGTCCTGGAAACTACATCTGTCAACTCTTAATCTAAACGTTTTAAGCCTTTGTTTAGGCTTCACTCTTTAACTATGTTGTGCAGCAGTACCAGCAAAGGACAATTCAAAAAATATCCCCATTGTCATACACCTTTAACACTGCTTTGGCACCAAAATCTATATGAATACAACAATAGACCTTAATATACAAGTCAGGAAATAAAAGTTTGAAGTAAGGCCCATATACACAGTTCATCCCAAACTGTACTCAGTTCCACCTTTCTTCAAACACAGACTCCTCAGTTGATGCTTTCTTCCGCCAAGTAGTCCATCTCAGTGCTGCGCTTGTCCATGTCCATGTCCATATCCATGTCTATATCCATCATTCCTGCAACTGTGCGCTGGTTGAAGTTTGCTGAGATCTGGTCAAAGGTCTTTCCTCTCGTCTCTGGAACCCGGAAGAATGTGAAGATGAGGAAGAAGAGGAGGAGTGCCGCAAAGATCAGGAAGACGTATGGCCCACAAAGATCCTGAGGAAGGACAGGAGAAAGTCCAGATGAAATAGGTCAATTCTGAAGTAGAGAAAATTGTTATTGTGGTGTTTTATTTTATCATCTGTTTGATTTATACCCACAGCAACATATTGGAAACCCATGCCGATGATGAAGTTGGCAGTCCAGTTGGAGAAGCCGGCCACAGCCATAGCAGCTGGCCTTGGACCCTGAGAGAACAACTCAGCTACAAAGAACCAGGGGATGGGACCTGGACCCACCTCAAAGAAGGCAACGAAACCAAAGATTGCCAGCATGCTGATGTAGCTCATCCAAGGAACGCTGTCCTGTTGAGTGGAAGAAGACAAGAGGTTTGTGGAGACATAAAGGACAAAATGGTAGTAACAGGAAGTTTGCGTATTTGAAGAGACTTACCAATAAAGCGAGAGCCATGGTCATGATGACAGCACAGATGCACATCCCCCCAAGTCCTAGCATGTGCAGCGTCCGCCGACCCATCCTCTCTACCAGGAAGAGCTGTGAGTAAGAAGAGTTGCACAAATTAACATCAGATGTAACAAGATTGGATCAACAAGTTGAATGTACGCACCAAATTTCATTATTACAACCCATCAAATATTGATCTCAGGAGCCTTGTGGCATGTAAAAGAAAAAAAATCTTGACCCATATAATGACATTGAAATATCTTGACTTGTCAAACCAAACTTGCAGGATCGTTTGAAACGCAGGCACAGGGATATGGCAAACGTTATCTTATTTGCTCTTTGATAACAATGTTAAACAGTAATAGAGACCTACTTTGGCATACAGCAGTACTGTAATGTTTATGGCACTAAATTCCAGATGCTAAGCTAAATTCTTATATAAGGAAGAATGAGCACATCAGAAAGCCAAGGTGAAAACATGTTGGCTTGATTACTCACTGAAACCACAGTGAAGGCACAGTTCACCACACCAGCACCAATGGTGGCGTAGACTGGACTCTGGACTCCTGCCTTCATGAAGATACTGGTGGAGTAGTAGAAAATCTGCCCGAGTGGTAAACAGAATTAGGTTATGTCAATATTATACTGCACTGATCTCTGTCTTGTTTGGGGTACAATTCATCAGTTGTAAATCAGTGATTAAAGTGACCCCAACTCACTGCGTTGATCCCTGAAAGCTGCTGAGAGAGCTGCAGCAGGATGGAGATGATGATGGGCTGGCGGTAGAGGGAAGAGCGAAAGAGCTCCAAGATGGACACTTTCCTCTCCATGTCCATCCTCCTCTTCTCCTCCTTCATCTCTGCCAGCATGTCGCCTACCTCCAACCTGCCTGTTAACCTCCTCAAACCTGGAAAAAGGGGTGAGAATTGAGAAGTGTGAATGCTTGGACATTTTGGCCTCTCGTTCTAACCTATAGACTCTCTTTTTGTCATGGAGGATCACCTTGTTCTAGTACATTTATGCCCATAAAACATTATATAAGGTGACACAACAGTGCTTCAACACAGATAGAAAGGAACTAGTATGTGTGTATGTGATTAGACTGAGTAGTGAACAGCTTGTAAACCTTATTCCAAGATAAGAGCTGTCTCACCACTTTTGGCGTGGTGTTCCTGGCAGCGGACAATGTAGAGGAATCGGGGGCTCTCGGGGCAGAAAGGAAGAAGTGCCATCTGAAGTACAGTGGGCACGACGGTTAAACCCAGAAGAACAGGCCACAAGTGCTCACTGCCGAGTAATGACTCCAGACCGAGGATCTGCACGGGCAGAGGAAGCAGATGTGAGAACATATTTCACATGAAAGTCTTTTCTGATGTCTGGACCATGAACATCACCATCAGAGTTGTTTTACCTGTGCAATGAGAATACCAGTGACTATAGCCAGTTGGTGCAGTGTTCCCAGTGCACCTCGCAGACTCGTAGGAGCAATTTCACCCACATACATTGGTGTCAAACCAGAGGCCAACCCTGCAAACAGGAAATGGTGGATTATTGATGGAAACTCTTGGTTAAAAGGGAGTTGGATATGACTTTAAAGTATTTTCCAGAGCTTATGAATTAAAAGGACATAGTGGATTTACTCACCGCAGTAGGCGCCAATGATAAAACGTCCAAGGATCATCATTTCAAAGGAGCGACACAGTTTAGACAACCCCATCAAACTTCCACCAATGAAGGCAAACAAATTGTTTATGAGCATGGCTTTCCTCCTGGAAAAAGAATATTAAAATTATATCATTATTTATGTTTCTTAAATGTGAAATCCCTCTAAATTTTTTAAACATAGCCACCTGATTCAGTACCATGGATACCATGGTTGCCTGTCAGGACTCTGACAGGCAACATAATGGAGAGCAAGTGAACACTTTAGCCTCAAGAGGGCAGTGGTACATAAAAACAGTCACAGCTTCAGCGAGAGCCTTGATGTTAGATTGAAATGAGTAGTTATTCTCTGTTAAAATACTACCTGATGAAGAGAAAAGGTGGCACCAGTAACTGGATGATGAAAGGTGTCAGCAAAGGCTTTGTAGTGACCAACACTCACTAACATGACTGTGAAACAATGTACCGTCTCTTTGAGTAACACTAACATACAGAGTTTGAAGATATTTTTAGACCATGATCGTCAGAAGTCACGCCAAAAGACTGTGCACAGCGATGGCAAGAGCAGCAGTAACCTTTATCAAAAGGCCAAGCAATCAACGTCAAGATTTTTCAAAGATCTCAAATTACTTTTGTGGACTTCTGTGTTGACAATAGACTTGATTTGCATCTAAGTTGTTTTAACCTCACAAGTCACAGCAGCTCTTTGGATGACCCCTGATTTTTTTTTTTTTTTTTTTAGGAGGATCTTGTCCTGAGTGCACCCACCCTGAGCACTCAGCTCTGTTAAGATCCCCTTTCAGTTCAGTCAGTGGAAGATGTGGGCTCCGGCCAAGTTTTCATCCCAGCTCATGTTACAGCGGGAAACTGGGTCGACAAGAAACATCCTGGGCACAGTTTCTCCTGAATGACTGAAACTGGACGCTGGGATCCACTTAGATCCATGCAGATGTGGAAAATAGACACTCATAGTTGTACTTTACTTTATTTTATTGTCCAACACAAAGTGTACACTGGATGATTCTACAGTTTAGCTACTGATAATTAACATGTGATACTTTTTGTTTTTTTTTCCACTGGTTGATCAAATTGTGATATGGATACACGATCAATACGATGTTCAGTCAGACACTTAACAGCTGTCCAACTACTCTTCCCATTTCCATTTCATTTTTTAGAGTTATGCAACATGACCTAGTGTCGTGGTGTTAAACCATTCATCTCATTCTTATGAACATAATATCTCTGTAATGTCCTGAGGGAATTTCCACTCATTTGGTCCAAACATTCAATTGGACACAAGAATGTACTGATGGTAGATTTTTGCACATCAAATGTCAAAGGTCAATGTCAAGGTGACCTCATAAAATTAATTTTTGGCCTTTTGAATGGCCCTTTTGGGGGAATGTCTTCAAATTTAGCACAGAGGTTCATCTCAACTTAGAGTTTAAACTGTATTTGATTCTGTTTATTATTTAGGTGAGATCAAAGATCAAGGTCACACTGATGTCATTTTCTTGTAATCGTGATATATCAAGAGTGCCCACAGGGCAGTGTTTTGGCATGCAACTGGACTGGTGTGTGAGGTGTACACTTGTAAGGTGGCAACTCTAGAGTTGTTTATAGCTTTCATGCATTTTATTGTACAAGTGAAGAATAATATGTAGGCACCAGAGGTATATTCCACTTCTACTAGAAACTTCCTGTTTTCCTACCTGCCCAGCCACTCAGAGATGAAACCCACACAGAAGGAGGAGAACATGCCCCCGATGGAGAAGATGGCCACCGACAGGGACCAGAGGGAGGTGAGGGTCCCTGTTGGGATGGGCTCTCCATACCGGTACACCCATGTGGAATTATAGTCCTCCTCAATGATCTGTACAAGACAGGCACGGAAGTGACACAGAACAGGAATTGAACAACTTTTCAACAACCAATGTACAATAAACAAGTCTCACCAGCACTTCTTCTGTTCCTGTTTCCGTGTGTCTATGAAGCTACGCAAGCTGATTCATCAGCAGCGTTTATTTATTGGCAAGCAAACTGCGAGAGACACATGCACTGTGTGGACACTCGTAAATCACAAGCCGCTCATTTCTCACATGCAGTACTCAAGCGTGCCCTCATACTGGAACACCAGATGTGGCTGCAATATGAGCAGCAGCATATTTCATGACCGGAGCTAGCCACACTTTCAAAAATCATATGCCTCTTGTCTATATTTACAGTGTACATGATGCTCCATAGGTGCAAACAACATGATGTTGGTGTCTGACGCTCTTCCCTCAAAAGTCAGACAGACATGTCTAGGATTGCCACCACCCAGTCAGTCTTTTATTTAGTATCAGTCTTGTTACCACACATTTGTTAGTCCCCTGCACCAGATTATTTCCCAGCATCCTTTGCCTTAGTGGAGCATGGTAGGATGTTTTAGGGTAAAACACGCTAGCTCATAAAATCAACATCTGCTTAAACATCACTAGTTTAATCTCTTGTATTCCCACAAACACATTTTTTTTCTCCTTACACCACACTGGCACTTGTTTGCTAATTTCTTGTGATATTACTAAACTTCATCCCAATGATCACGGCTCATTTATTTTACCTTCTGAGGTGCATTAATGACTCCGATGTTGTATCCAAACTCCAGAGATCCCAGCACAGCTGTGAAAACTGAGAGAGCAAGGGTTCCAGTCACTGTCTGGAGAAGAAACACACACAGACAAACACATTTAAACAGGTACACAAGATATCGACCACAGTAGTGGTGAGTGACATTTTTTTTTCTCACAGATAATAGGCAAATAATACAAGAGCTTAAGTGGACAACTGGGATTGGTTTCTATGTACACACACACTTAGCTCTTGCTAATATCAGCTATATATAACTATGATCCTGATGAGAGACAATCTGTTTAGCGCTGTTCATGACTTCACAGGCTGCTGCACTGTTGACGCTTGAACTTGAGCTTCCCTCCAGTTTCCCATCAGGCCACAGGCACCTGTCTCCACGGTGACAGACAAGATGACCTTGGAGAGATGAAGTCTTGCCCTCCAGCGAAGTAAATTTAAGACTCGGAGTGGCCGATTAGTTACCCAGCAGTTAGATTATAACGATATGTGTCTTCAACAGAAAAACCTATTGATTTCCAGAATGTTTTTTTTTTTTTTATGTTTGATAAGAACATAAACATAAACATACACAATAGCAACCACATCACTTTCTAAAAGCTTTGTCTAAAAAGTTTAAAATGTCATTTTAGACATTTTAGTCACTTCTTTTTTAAAGGACTTTGTTTTAATGAGGAAAAGCCAGTTCAGACAAAAATTATGACCACTCTGTCCTGTATTCATTTTGCATTTTATATAAAACTACCCTTTTGCTCTTTTTTATTCTATTTAATTTTTTTATTTTCTTTGAATCATTGTGCAGAGTTTGTTGTAAGTTAGTGTGCGTCTGTAACACTGTGTCTTGACCTTGCTGTGTTGAGACTGTAGATAAGTGCTGTTTAGTATTCATGAGCCAAAACAAAAGGGTGTGTGTTTGCCTATGTGCACGTGTCCTTGCAGGGAATGTAAAAACATTAGAAGTTAATGGCTCACGGCTAAATGTCCAGTCACCGATAAACTTTACAATTAACAGGCATGAAGCTGTACGTGCCTTTAATAGCTTCATTAATAACAACAAAAGAAGTGTTATATCATTTTACATGTTATATATTAAGAAATACAAATTTATTTATAGTTGATTAACTCATATGGTTTAGCTTTTTCTTTTTTTATTGAGTTTCCACGACAGTTCTCACACAGTGTGTGTGAGCAGCTTCACAGCCTATTAGCAGACAAACTAAAGTGTCCAGAATCAGACGACTACGACATTTAAAATGCTCAAACATGACCCACAAATGATTTTTCAAAGAAAGCTGAAGGAAACACAACACAGGCGTTGTTTATGAGGGTGATGAGGCAGAACCAGTCAAACTAGGTGGCCGTAAAAAAACAAAACAAAACACAATACTGAGCTCTGACCTGTAAAATGAGATATTTACATGGTCAAGGACATTCAGAACTAAGGGACTAAATAGAGGCCGAAGCCAGGACTAGGACC
This sequence comes from Polydactylus sextarius, assembly GCA_016801845.1. NCBI lineage: Eukaryota > Metazoa > Chordata > Actinopteri > Polynemidae > Polydactylus > Polydactylus sextarius. The sequence continues at coordinate 9,524,755 of CM028929.1, forward strand.
AGGACCAGGACCAGAATGTTAGTTTGTCTTCATCCTGAAATGAACTCATCTTCTTTTCATCAGCTATCACAAGGACCCATTTATTATATTTAGATTTATGACCGAATTTTCATTATTTTCGGGTATTTGGTGAAGTTTAATTCAGCCTTTAACTTTACATATTTTCAACACAACTTATTTCACAACCAGAACAAATAAGCAAAGTCACGTCAATTAATCTTATTCGATATTTACATCATTTCATTTTTAAGATTCCTTTTCCCGGACTAATTAATTAGGTTTTGCTCATTTGTGTGGTTGTATTTCATGATAATCATAAAACTGTTGCAAAGTAAATAGTATCTAGTAACACCAAAGCCAACATCATACAAGTTCATGTTCAAGTTTTTGTGCTACACGCATATAACCCTGTGCGTAAAACTTATCCAATTACGCACGGACTACGACTAACATTAATCTTTTTTTTTAATTTAATAAACATTTATAAATTACAAATTACTCTCTAGAAACATTTACCTCCCCTCCAAGTTGGTGAAACCCAGCTGGCATTGCAGCGGTGTAGCAGTCGGTGACAGATCTGGGTCTGGTGCCAAATGGAGACACGTGAAACTCCCTCAAAAGGACAACAAGCCGCCCTACCTAATCCTTGAGCCCTTTAACGCCAAAAACACATAGAAAGATAAATCCCAAGAATAAAAAAAAGAAGGGAAACGCTGGATCGTACGTGTGTGCTGTCCTGCAGGTTGTCCTCCCTACTTTTGTACTAAGTTTGTGTTGCGTCTGTCCGGCTGGATTACAGTGACACTCGCGCAACCACGTGCACACCTCTCTGAGTATTCAACAGGGGAGGGAGGGGGTTGAATGGCGGAAGAGGAAGAGGGGGAGGTTAGAGGCTGCTGCTGCTTCAGAGAGGCACTGAGGAATGATCTTTGCGTCCTGACAGGACAGAGGACGCTCTTCTGACCTTTACAGACAGGAGAAGGTGGGGGTGTCTATCTGTGACGGTACTGTGGTGCACAAGAAATTAATAGCTGGAGATGACGAGTTTGAGGTTTGCTACGGGACAAATTTGGCATCAGGACACAGTTTTGTGAGCCATGTTACAAATGGGCCTTTTAAGAATGATAAACTGCAGTTTAGATGCACAACAGAAGAAGATTTGTAGCAAAACTCACGTGACGCATCCGACACCTTGTTACATGTTCAATAATTAGATTTCTGCAGCTACAGATGTCTGGAGCATCATCTATTAAAAGTAAAATATGGAGACCACATGATGTCGGACCTCAGACGAACTTAAACCAGAGTCTGACCAGTCCAACTGTGACTCATCATTTCTCAGGAGCCGCAAAGAGGGGCTCGTCTTTGACGCCCCGGTTGCCATTGTCTGTCTGACCTGCCAACCATAAATCCCTTTCTATTTCAGATCACATGCCAAAGAGGTCACAAACCACAGTTCATGCGATTCCAAAACCCCCCACCCCCTTCTGCTCCACACAACAAAGCTTAATCCTCATCCAGCAGGCAACAGGTGGACCCTAAATTTGGACAGTGCCACCTGAAGTAGCAGTGTGGGTGTGGTTAGAGGGGGGAGAAGTTTGAGGCCTGGAAGTGATGCTGTGTGTGAGGCGGGGAGAGGGGTGTGTGTGTTGTGGGAGGGTTAAACAGGGGGCGGGAAAAGTACATATCTGACATAAGGCCTCAGTGGAAAATTATCTGCTCTGGCCCGGTTGATATAAAGGTATAAGTCTCACCACTGCAGACACACCCCCCAGCTCACGCCACTCTCTCTTTGCTCACCAACTTTTCCATTTGCTGCCATCATACGCACGTTGAGAAAGAGTGGGAGAACCTGACACCTCTCATCCAAAGCCATGGGCCCCAAGCACAGTCATGTGTATGTGTGTATGTGTGACTGACTATATGTGGAGTAACTCTACACCATCAGAACAGTGGTGTAGAGCCCCAAGCAGCTAGTTTAAGGGTTTACGTATGTCACAAGGGGGGTAACGGACAGAGAATATGATATTACATTTCCAGTAAGTGTCACATGATTTTAATTTAGAGCCAAGAGCAAAATATTTATACAAAATACCTGTTCAGCACAATTTCATAGCAAATGTCACCTGTGTTTGTTGGTTATCAGAAAGAAAAAGTCACACACACACACACACACACACATTATGTGACTGCCATTTCTTTAGTCACCCAAGTGATATAGAGCAAGAGCCTGTGTAAATACAGTTCCTCCTTGTATGTGCATGTGTGTATGTGTGTATGTGTATGCGTGTATAGTCGCTCAGTGAGGTCAGCCGGTTCAAAATCATGCTACAGTAAATCGAGTCGCGTGATTCAGGCAGGTGTTACACTTAATGTTTGGTATGGTACACATTTTATATATATATATATATATATATATATATATACACTCAGAAAGACAATTCAATAAATTACAAATTTAATTTGTTTTTTAACCTTTTCAAACCTGACATCAAATAATAACCAGGAAATTCTAATCTTTTTAATCTAAGATGTTTATTAAACCTACAAACAAATTCCAATTATATATATATATATATATATATATATATATATATATATATATATATATATATATATATATATATATATATATATTATGTTTTGATTTATATATTTTTTTTTTATTTTTATTTTTATTTTATTTTATTTTATTATTTTTATTTGATAAGTGCTGATCATTTTGGTAGGATAGAGGTCTCAGAAACTCTTATATCAAATATATGACACAGTTGGTAATAAATGGGTTAAAGGAACAATATAGGAACTGTTTCCAAATAATTAGAAATAAATGTTATAATTATTTTCTAAATGCTAAATGTAGTGAAGATTATACATTTAAGTTTGTTTTTTTTTTTTTAAGTTCCAGGACTGAAGATCAGACTGGCTCATGACCTGGTGTGAGGCTCAGGCTGTAGTCTGGTTCCTCTGATGGCCCCTTGGGAAAATCATCTCCTCATCACAACCTGACAACTTGTGACTAAACTACAATGAAATCAGTAAAACGCATTGAAGGATTTTTGGGCTCAAATTAATAAAAAAGAAAAGGGAAGAGTGAGTAGAAGTTGACTGTACGAGGTTGTTTTACGTGCCTGTGGGTTTGGAAACCGCTGGACAGCAGCCTCTTGTCATGTGTCATGACGCTCACACTACGACAGAATATTAAATTTCACACAGCATCAGATTTACTCAAACATTTCTTAGTGATATTGCCCTTTTCCTTTCAGGCTTCACTGTTTTATCTATATGCGGTGCCACTCAGGATCAAGTTCACAGTGGACTCACTGGCACCGTCTGCACATTCACTCAAAGGTCAAACGGCTACGTCGCCCTAAAGTGGCACCGATAACCACCGCGCACCCTGAGAGATGGACGAGCACCAACATTCAAAGCGTAGTCTTCAGATGTGACTCCAGGTGCCAGTTCAGGACAAGACACCAGCAGCATTGGCACTTTTTGGCGACTGACACCAGCTGAGCGACATCTGCTCTGAGTCTCTCCGCATTTCTGCTTCCCTCAGCAGCCTAGAGGCCGAGCATGTTAGTTTGAATGGTGATGAGACATTACATCATCCAGCCTGTTGGAAAAGATTGTGAAATCATGTCGTTAAAACTCAGTTTGTGGACAATCTGGAGAAAGTTAGGGTTATGGTTAGCTGACCTTTGACCTCACTGTTAGGGTGGGCTCTTCAACTAAAGATAAACTCATCAGATGAAGAGGAATAAATGTTGATCTTTATTCATTTTTGGGTTGAATCAAGAATTGTATCATGATTAGAGCAGTGATCATATGTTTCTGACTTTATACAGGTGCCCCTTTTTATTCACAATGGATAAAAACACCATTAAAATATATATTTGTTTTCATTACAACAATAAAATGTCCTGGGGTCACACATCGTTGAGATAAAAGTGATCAAATTAACCATATAAGTCAAACTATATGGTTAATTTGACCTTATTTCAGCAGTTATTTGTTTTTAAGAAGCCAGAGGAGCTAAACAAATATATTTATTAATATTATTTCCTCTGGAGGGGCAGTTCAGCAAAGCTTTTTAACTAACTTTTTAACTAAGACTGATCTATCTCTCCTGAAAAACAAAACTTAGAGACTCAATAATAAAAATGAACAGAAATGTTAAAAGCTATAACAACATCGTCCAAGAACTGATGGTGCAATTCATCTGTAATGTAAAATTCCCTTTTCCCTTTCCTTTCGTCACCATCGCGTCATGTTTCCTTCAAGTGCTCATTGGAAAACTGTAAATTTTCTTTTGTACATCAAATCAACTTTTTTACTTAATTCATTTATTTCATACAGTGAAGTGTCACATGCAGCACGTTGATGGGTTTGACATCAGCTCTTTGCACAACAGCAAAACTAAAATTGTGGTTCACTTGAATATATCTAAACATCAGCTGATCTAAAAAGCGAAAAGAGAAAAGTCAATGCCTTTTGTGATGAGATGGTTAGAAACTAAATTAAAACCCATATTCAAGCTCTCTACTGCTGTTCAAACAAGTTATTGCAACTACAAAAGAAAAGCTATAAAATGTTTGAAATATAATTTGAAATAAGATAAGATTACCAATGTTATTATTGATTTAGTTCCATATTAATGCAAGGAAACATATCTTTATATTATTTTAAATATGATTTATGTGACGTTTGAGTTTCATATTAGCATAAAGACATGTTTTAATATTTTATCTATAAAAACAGACCTGTTTATTGTCCATGTTTTGTGCTGATGTTTTTAAGTTGTCTTATTTCCGACAGTCTTGAATGCGTTGTTTGTTGCGCGAGATGGGAATGAGCGGCTGTGATTGGTCGGTGGGCGTGGTTATAAATAGCTGCCCTTCCCCCCTTCCTCTCCTCTTCAGTGGGATTCCCCGACAGACAACGTGTTTTGATCGAAGCCCATAATATTTTGGTTTCTAAAACCGTATTTCCTCCCTCTTCACATCGCTTTCCTTCGACCCTTGCCTGACTCAGAACGTCCGGACTGTTCCGAAGACGCAAAAGGTAGCTGTGGGTTTGCACACCTCTCATTGATTTGAAAGAAAACCGGGTAGCCGGTTAAACACGGTTTGTCCGGTAACAAAAAAAAAAGTTTGACTGCAGTCAGCTAGCGTTAGAACGTCGAATTCCAAAACGTTGCGCTAACGTTCTTAGCTCCGGAAGCTAACGATAAGAACGCTAAGCTCGCTAGCCAAGACAGAAATAAGGTACCGTGCGCTATATCTTTGATACACAGTCGATAGTTTTATGCATTTTAGCTCGTTTTGAATTAAAACTCGTAGGCCCAAATGAAGCCAGATTCATTCAGTTTTCTTGGGCCTACGGCTCGACGGAAAATGGACGGTGGCTAACGTTAGGCTAGCTTGTTGAGGGATTTTTCACGCTGTTTGTTTTTCGAACTTTGAATTCAAACCTGTCTATCGCATTCCTTAATAAACTTTATATTTGTCACATAAAACTATTTACAGAAACATTTGACGTGTTATGAGGGATAATTAGTGATAATTAGATAAGTTAACGATAATTAGGTTCTCTTTGAACACAGGGCCTACTACTGTTTTAATCTCGGTGAACAGGTCTGTCGTGATTTAACATTAAATATTATGATTTTTTTTGAAGATTTTAGGCAAAATATTAAAATGTTAACGTTACTTCTTCACTTTGACTCTTTCAAAAAACAATTGAATAATTTTGTCTTCAATATTTTTGTTGTTTGATAAGGAAGGCCTGTTGAAACGATGATTATTATGTTAAAATTATTGATTATTAAGATTTAATTAAGATTTTAATGATGTTATATGAAATGGTGAGTCAGTCAGGTGTTATCATCTTTGTTTATATTACTATAAATTTTATTTTTGGATAATACTGAAGGTAAATGCTCAAATTTCACTTTCACTGTCCTTGTAACAGGTACTTGCATGCGCTTGGATAAAACATAGTTGATTGAAATACATAGATTTTAATCAATAAAATGAAATGCGACCGTATAACTACAAAGTCAACATGAGGAACCAGTCAGATTGAATGCGTCATAAAGTTCGAGTTGTCACAGACTGTACCAGTTTGACCAAAGTACTTACTTCCTGTTTATCTCCTCAGGACTCCCTCTCCTCTTTTAGCTCAACTAGGAGAGGATGGACTGCAAGATGGACAATCTTGACGACATCCAATTGAGCCAGTCTTTCACCGCTCTTTGGGAAGCTGAGCTGGGGAAGTTTGATGAGGACTTGTTTAACCTCTCCCCCGAGACAGTGGTCAGCGGTGGCGTTGCCCCCTCTGTCTCTACTGTGCCGGTCACGACCGACTATCCTGGAGAATATGGGTTTCAGCTTCGCTTCCAGAAGTCTGGCACGGCCAAATCAGTAACTTCGACTGTAAGTAATCCCACACCTGGAGGCTCAAAACACAGAAATGATGCTTATTTCTTGATTCCTGTTTTTTTTTTTAAGCTGACTGATAAGTGATCTATAACGTAGCAGAATACTACAAATGACTTGTATCAACGACTGAAAGAAATCATAGCTACTTACTTCAACAGAATTATACCAACACTAAATGTTAGATCACAAACGTTTAGGTTTGATTTCGTCGCAGCAAATTATCCTGCAACCAAACATGGCGAAGAACAGAAGCCTGCGTGAGCCGCTCGTCTGAGACAAAAGGAATTTCAGCAGCTCCTCAGTGTTGAGGCATTATTCTCTGAAAATAGTGTTTTCTTTTCATCCACTTTGTAATTACAGTACGTTTTACAATAAACTGAGTTTTAAACCTTTAAATTAAACTCAACTCAGCTCAATTTCGTAAAATCTTTACATTTTGAAGGTTATACATTCAAAACTTTTAATTAGACTCACCCACTGGTCTCTAAATACTGACAAAATGACTAAAATATGTGAAATGTTGAGGAGTTTGATTAACAATAAAATGAAATACAGTCTTACCATCGCGCAACGTCAAAAATCCATTCTTTCTTATCTCTCACGGTGGCATCCGTGTGGAATCTTATTCATTGTGACGATTCGCTAAATTTTCAGATCTAGAGTCGGTCGCTGTTTTTTAGGAGCCAATGGCATCGGGGTCTCTGCAGTGACTCACGCAGCAGCGTGCCACGGTTGGCCAGTGTGGTTTAAAGTTAGGGTGGTCTGCAGTGGTAATCCCACCCCCTTTGCGACTGGTGCTCTGGCTGGTGGGAGAGCTGCAGTCTGGTAAAATGCTGCTCTGACATGACGGGACATGTTCCTGCGCCGTCTTCCTGCATCAGGGAAATGGTCAAAAACAGACAAATTTAAAAAAAAAAAAAAAAAAAAAAAAAGTTAATTTTGATCAATCTGGTCTGGAGAACATAACATAACATCTTTTTTGGTTCTTTAGAGTAAAGCCTTGCAGATGTGTTAATTTTTTTTTTTTCTGAGACAGATTTCAGACTCACAGCTCTGCTTCTCCACTGAGCGAACAGACAGGTGACGTGTTTGGTTTTTTTTCTGTGTTTCTCAGTTTTCGGAGCTTCTGAACAAACTTTACTGCCAGCTGGCAAAAACCACTCCAGTGGAGGTGCTGGTGACGAAGGAGCTTCCTCTGGGTGCTGTTCTACGGGCCACGGCGGTTTACAAGAAAACTGAGCACGTGGCCAGTGTGGTCCGCAGATGTCCCCACCACCAGAACGAGGACAGTAAGTACAATATTGTATGGTTAATGTTGAAAATGTTCGTTACTGGAAGAATTTGAGGGGAGTAAAATTTGTTGTTTTTTTCATTCAGCTTTTCAATACCGTGAGCATCTAATCCGGGTGGAGGGCAGCCAGAGGGCTCTTTACTTTGAGGACCCTGATACAAATAGGCACAGTGTGACCGTCCCCTACGAGCCTCCTCAGGTACAACTGCTCCATATGTTACAACACTGACTACAGCAGTAATCTGCTTTGCTACTTTTGTGTGACTTTATCGACTTTTTATCGTTTTCTATTCGATGATATGAAACAAACTCCCGATATATTGTAACAAAATGTAATCACGAGTCATTTTTGTGTGTTTCCTGTTCCAGTTGGGCTCCGAGATGACGACCATCCTCCTCAGTTTTATGTGCAACAGTTCCTGCATGGGCGGCATGAACCGCAGGCCCATCCTCACCATCCTGACCCTCGAGGACCAAGGGTAAGTCTTGACTAGGACGCTGAATTTGTTTTGTGTCGCTCAGGAAGTCATGTTTTTGACCCTAAATTCTGTCCTCTCTCCTTGTCAGAGGGCTGGTCTTAGGCAGGCGCTGCTTTGAGGTGCGCGTCTGCGCGTGTCCAGGCAGGGACCGAAAAACCGAGGAGGAGAACAGCGTCAAGGCCTCGACCGAGACCAAGCAATGCAAAAAACGCAGTAGGTTTTTTTTTTTTTTTTTTTGGTCCTTCATGTTAGAATTCAATTTCCAATCTTAACTTTTTGTTTGTTTGCAAATGTTTTGTTTTGTTCAGAGAAAACTCAAAGTCCAGAGGTGCCAAAGATGAAAATGAAATGTACGTCCAGCACAGAGGAGGAAGACACCGAAGTCTTTGAGCTGCAGGTGACTAAAGACGTAGGCTGATTACAAAAACAGTATAGATTTTGTAACAGAATTTTTAACGAGGTGAATAATTTCTGTCGCAGATTCGAGGTCGAAAGCGCTACGAGATGCTTAAGGAAATAAACGACGGGCTGGAGGCGTTGGATAAAGATCGGTAAGAAACGCATCTGGTTACCAGGCAACAGAACAACCTCATTAGTTTTTAGTCGACTAAACACTGAACATTTTATTTCTTCTTCTAAATTATTCATCACGACGAGAAGAGACCAGGCGTGTATATATATTTTTCTACAGCTACACTTCCTTTTGTACATTTTCCCTTGATAATGTTTCAGTCATAATCTTCTTTGTTTAATGATAAACACAAATCCACAAGGATCAGTTTTCTTTCCTGAGTTACGTTCTTGAGGGAAACAACCTAACGATAAGGGGAAAAAAATGGGCTGAATCGTTTGTTGCACAGATGAAAACCTCCAACAGCTCATTTATCTCATTACATTCCTACACAAACGCGCATTGTGAAAACTCTTAAACGACCGTAACCCGATCCACGGATAGTGACTGAAATCATCACGGCTGCAGTGCATTTTTGTTTTTTAACCCGTAAACGTAAAAGTAGTTGACTTGACTTGCAAATCACATGGAAACATGTTGGTTTAACCCGTTTTTACGCCACATCAAACTTACATCAATTGAGTTGTATTAGAATAGAAACATAAGACTTTACTCAAAATCAATAGTTTATACAACTTAAGTGGTTTAGTTTCATGTGATGTAAAGACATAAACGGGTTGGGGCCAATTTCATTTCTCTCTTTTTTTTTTTTTTTTACCTATTCGCTTACCCCGACCCCTCATCCCTTGAAACAAAGTCGTGAGGGTTTGTGGTAAAAACATTTGAGACACTGCTACTTTGCCATGACGCGTCAGAGGTCGTTGCTAGTTTCTACGTAAGACGATGCGCCAGGTCTCCATGACAACCGAATGACAACAAAGACTCCGTCTATAGACGGAGATGATTTGTGCAGCTGTTAAATGCATCGCGGCACGTGGTTGGAGATTTCTTCTTTGTTCTTCTCGCTCGTCACACATGAGCTGTACTGCGCGACACTGCTCCGACGGTTTCCAGTGGTATTGTGTACCGCTACGGATCAGTAAGTCAGTGCATCATAAGTCAACTACTTTGGGTTTTACAGTGAAGAAATCACCTGCCACTAGAGGTCACAATAATTAAATTACACCTGCACCTCACGGAGGTTAGTGAGGTTTAGGAAATGTGACTTTAAATTCATGAACATATTTACTGCTAATGTTCACGTCTGTTTGTTGTGTTTTGTCTCCACAGCAAAATTAAACCCAAGACATCCGTCAAACCCGAGGTCCCCGTCCCGTCCAGTGGGAAACGCCTCCTGCATAGAGGAGAACGCAGCGACAGCGACTGAACAATCGGTGTCACGATCTCAAGAACAAACACCGTCTCCCTATATTCGTTACATGCCATCAGGGTTATTTCAGGGTTGTTTATTTTTTTTTTTTTGTTCTTCAATCAGTGTTTTTGGCTGAGATTTAAACTTCGGCTACAAGTTTAAACGTATTCAATCTTTTGTAGATTTAAAACCAAAGAGGTTTTTATCTCGGGGGAGGTTTCTCAGTTAAAATCCTAAAGTACGAATGATGATTGAAACGGATGTTGCGACCAGAAAAGATTAAAACACTTCACTGCCATTCACTTGAAGAGGTGTAAAATCGCACTAGAGAAACTTGAACTTGGGTTTTTTTTTTTTTTAAACCTCTGGTTAACGTTGTATTACTGTAACACAGTCCGCAGAAATTCACACACACATTCATGAAACCGGTTTGAGGAAATCTGGGTCTTAACCAACCAACTGTGATTAGATTTGCTGCGTAAACGCCCATTAAAAAAAAATGAAAATGAATGAATGTAAAATGTGTTAAGGCAGCAGGGCTTTTTTTTCCCAAGAATTTTGTACTTTTTTTTTTTTTTTTTTTACTTTTTTTCCCGGATCAAAAAGCTGTAAATAGTTTTCCGTTTTTTTTATATATATATATATAAATCATTGCTACTGTTATTCTCAGTCATATTATCTTTTTACTCAGCGATGTTGCTTTAAAGAAACATGTTTTTTTTCTCACACTATGATTGGATGAGGGGCTGGCTGGATCACCCCAAAAAAAACAAAAACAAAACGAACATGTTTTAAAGCACTGGAACAACAAACGTACAAAACAAATTCAGGATTTTTTTTTTTTATTTTGACAATATTTGGCAACAGATTACAAAGAGACGCAATAACTTTTCTTTTTCTCCTTGTCTTTTTTTTTTTTCAATAATTTCTAATATGATTGAGTTAACTGTAACTACTGCCTGTGTAAACCGACGCGATGTTTTCTTCTGTCAACAGTTCACGCAATATTCAGCACTTCAGCTTGATCGACCAATTGTTGTTTATTAAACCACTTTTTTTTTTCTTTTTACACTGCCACTGATCTTTAACTTGAGGCATTTCTTAGTTGTATTTCTGTATTGTTATAGATTATTTTGGGATGTTAGTTTTGTATAAGAGGTTTTATCTTTCTATATTTTGTCATATTTTTTTTTTTCATGGCCTATTTTTTTTTTGTACTAATTCACATTTGTCAAAGCTTTAAGCAAAAAAAAAATAATAATAAATGACCGTATTATCCTACAGATCTTTGTTTTCTGTGAAACTGCCGCACGCAAATGTTTTAAACCCTCCGTGTCTCTGACTCCCGACAGGTTATTTTAATATTCCTTTTGTTTATTTTTTTGTCAAGTTGATATTTCACGTGTTGGGTCAATGCAAAACAAACAAGAACAAACAGTGTCTGTGTGTCCCGAGTTGAATCGAGCCTTGTGTCGCTCACAGGCGATTTTTCTTTTGAATTTTAATCTTAAATGTGGGAGGAACCTGTACCTGGTATCATCTCACAGTGATGGAAATTATTTCTTTCACTGACAGCGAATTCGTCTGTAGCTCAGGTGAGACGTCAACCATCGCAGCTTTAACTGCTTTAAAAAAAAAAAAACTTTTCTTAATTCAGAATAATTCCTTTTTTTTTTTTTAATTATTTTGCAGTCGATGTTCTCCGGTGAAGTTACACGAAGGATCCACTTGAAGCGAAGATGAGAAAGTTTTCTCTTCAGGACTCGAGTCTGACTAGACTCAAAGTCTGTACTTTAATATTTTGTGGTGAGTCTTATTTTATATTTAACATTTAATAATTAATAGTGTCTAGTGCTGCAGATAACAATTTATGTCTTTTTTTTTGATTTTTTTTTTACTTTCTATACTTTCTATAAAATGGTGCAAAATTCTTAAGTTATTTTGTTTTGAACTTGTATGTTGGTGTTTTCAGCACAATATGAAAGTAAAACAACAGTTTATAGTTTTATATTTGCTGGCCGTTAACTGTAAAAACAGACAGACAAAACAGTACAGGCCTGAATATTACTGGAAATTTGATATCACAAAATCTCTTACAGTTATAAATCATGTATAACTGGATTTTTGGGTCATGTAAGGTGAAATGTACACAGGAGCGATTCCACATCGACTCCAGCGCTGCTCCTGTGACTGAGGCAATGTTTAACATGTAAATTTTAATATGTGGTTTGATAGAGAACATCGATCCTCCTGTGATATTTCTGTGCTGAATTCTTTCGCATATTTTACTTCAATATGTCCAGAGTTCCCGTTCTGTTTCTGAAGATTTCTAGTGTTTTGATTAATCAATTATTTAGGCATTTCATCCCAATGTTTCCTGATGTTGCTTCGATTTGTAAAGTTTCCGTCTCGTTTTTTTTTTTTCCAACCGTGTGCTTGGATCCTGGTCTGAGCTGAGTCATGTCAGCACAAATAAATCGAGTTTATTATAAAGTTTATAAATCGAGATATATGTTTGTTTCATGATCTAAATTGTGTCAGTGGAGCAGATTTTAATAAAATTGAACAGTCAAAGCCACACCTCAGTTAATGTTGAACACAAACTGCAGCCTGATATCTATCTTTATATTATTATTGGTTTGATTTTAATTTATTTTAAATGTTTTCTTGAGCTTTGATTTTTGTCATTACAACACCCAGATATTTAATTGCTCCAATGTTCAATTCATAAAACAAAAAACTTAATTAGATGTCCATTATTTGCTTTTTATCTTCGTTGTATGTTCCCGGTAAAGTCTTTGAATGCATCATATAAACTGTTTCTGATTTAGTTTGTTGACGTTATATAAAACTTGATTGATCCTCATTAGTCAAATTAGTCATAAAATGTTCAAATCTTTTAAAAATAATCAGTAATAAGTAAAGTAAGTCAGTAAAGATCTTATCTGTTAACAGCTTAAATACATTTTGATTATACAATATTCTCTTTTACTTGTTCATTCTTTCCGGTAAATTTACTCATCTTTGTTTTATAGAACTTTCTCTTTGTTTAATAGAATCTGATGCATTTACTTTATTTTTTTTGTATCTAACTTCCTCTTACAAAACCTGGTTTTTCAGTGTAAGCATATTTAATTTCCATGTTTTCTGTTTAAATGCAAATCTGAAGCACATCGTGACCAAACAGATCAGTCATTCCTGCAACGAACATATTGAATAATCTAAATATGTTTGTTGTTCAGTGGTGACTTAGAGAAACCTGCTGATTACTATAACATATAAACAATATGCACAGATGAGAGTTTAGTTTGTGTTTTTAAGTCTGTGATGTTTGTCTTGATGTTTGTGTGCAGCTCTGATGTTAACACCCAGCGCAGCAGAGAGACAATACTTCTTCCAGGCCAGAAAACTCAACTGGGATGATGCCAGGAGCCACTGCCAGGTACGAGATGAAACATCATTTTTATGTGAAATCAGAAACTGAAACATGTACTGAGCTGGCGAGAGGTCACGGAGGGAAAAAAATGTAATATTTAACACAAAATGTATAAAACACACAGCCCCTTCCGGTTGTCCCCACTAGGTCTCTGGAACAAAAAAAAAGAATGACGGTCAATGGAGATCACACATATCCTGTGTCTTAATTTAAATGATAACTTTTAGTGTGAGTCAAGGCTGTTTGTGGTGTAATTGTTGATTTATTTGCTTCTGAAAATGCTTAACTGGTTAAACTACAAACCAAATAGTCGCGTAGGTGACGTCACGTCACAGTTTCTCCTCGCAAACTTTTCATTGAATTTCTTTCCCCGTCTCTTCCTGGTTGAAGAGAGGACGAGGAGTAGGTGGATAAAACTGACCAGGTGAGATATTTTCCTTGGTAGCGTAGCTAGCTGTTGAGCAATGTGCCATGAAAACCATGGCACATTTCAGACGGGACCAGACGATGATTTTTGTCTCCATTGACTCTTGTTCTTCATTTTTACGAGCATAAGACCCATGGACATAGATGGACGTGACTAAGACTCTCTATGGGACTAATGATGTCCGACGTGCAGACTGTACACTTAACACCCCTGACAATTATCTACACTCCACCTGGGCCTGTCCACCAATACAACACTTTTAGAAACTGTAACTAACTAATCTTTCTCATATAATATATTGTTACATCTGTCTCCATCTCTCTACAGTAAATAAACCACCCAAATATATCTATTCTTATCGCTCTGTCAGCAAGAAAACTTTTGTATTCTATTAAACTGAAAAAAAAACCCAACAGAAGCTCAGTCGACACCAGAACAGAAAACGTTTCCATGGAACAAAGAATCTGTCAAAACCATACATCAAACATCATAGAAACCTGGAAAATGTTCGTCATGTCACCGGATTTACCTGTTCCACACGCTTCCATAACTGCACACACACGCACTAGATATGCAAATATAACACTTCCCCACATTACTGTAAATTCAAAATTACCCATCACTATCACACAAATGTAAATCTTCTATCTGTTAATCTCATTTGTGTCTGTGTCCTATGTTTTGCACTTTTATCTGCGTTCTTCAAAAGGTCTCACAGATTTTCCTCTTATATGCACATTTATTCACTTATTACGTCTGTCTGTCTACTCAGTCATTACATGTTTGTCTCATATTTGATTATTTTCTAAATTCTAATGGTATTAGGGTGTGTGAGCTCAGAGCGGCTTTTTGAATGATATTTGAATGTTTTTTTTTGTTTTTTTTGCACCTTAATTTACTGTCTGAACAGTTAGAGAGAAGGACAAGAACATAAAGTCAAGTGCAGTCTCTGTGCAAAAGTAAGAGTTCTCTATATCGTGAAAAATAGCACGAGCAATTTTAAAAAAACATCTGGAGCGGTGCCACGCAAGCACTCGGCTAACCGAGACAAGAAAAAAGTCTGAGGACCAGATTACGGGTAAGACAAAGCAGCAGAAATTAAGTTTCACTGCGCTAGTTATAATTATTAGTAGCCTACTATAGGTCCACTGTCTGTTATGCTGCACCACATCGCCACCTACTGGTTGTAGAATGAGCTGCAGTAAACTACATTTTGCCATTTTAGAGACAAAGTCCTGCCTCCACCGTTATTTTGGTAAAAGTAGCTCAGACGTAATGTATCACCTTAAAATTTAGAGACAGTAATAACATAAACGTAATAATGTATTAGGTTTTGGAAGTAACTTGTCCAACGCTGCTTCTTTGATATTTATTTATTTAATTGATTTATTAACATTTTGTTCCTCACAGTTTAAGCGTGTGAACAAATTACTAAAACATGAGCACGTTTTAATTTTTTTCTCCGTAAACATGGGGCCAGTATGGTTTGAAAATGATGTGAAGGTTTTGATTTTAATTACCGATGTGTGTGTTTGTGGAGCTGCACAGTGAAACAGTTGTCAGGTTAAAACTGGTGATGATAACTGCCTTTTGGTACCTGTGAACAAATTTAATGTCGGATTAAGATCTTATTGAATGCTAGATCAGATAAGATCCCATATATATCTGACTGAGACCTTTCGCACCCTGTCAGGTATGTTTCAAAGACTTGGTGACTCTGACCTCTAGCAACGTCCAGGGTATCGTCAATAACCTCAACTCTGACTACTGGATCGGCCTCCGCAAGAACTACAACCAGACTGGCAACTCCACCAGCACCCAGACTAGCAGCTGGACAGACAACTCTATCAGCACCTCTAACAGCTACTATACCAGCACCTCTAACAGCTACTATACCAGCACCCAGACTGGCAGCTGGACAGACAACTCTATCAGCACCTCTAACAGCTACTATACCAGCACCCAGACTGGCAGCTGGACAGACAACTCCACCAGTAACTCCACCAGTAACTCCACCAGTAACTCCACCAGTAACTCCACCAGTAACTCCACCAGTAACTCCACCAGTAACTCCACCACAAACTCTACCAGTAAGATACTCTGGACCCACTGGGCCAACGGGGATCCCCTTACCTTCCAGAACTGGTACCCTGGTTGGCCTGTGTATAAATCCTCCCTCCCAAAACAACACTGCTGTAGCTGCTCCTGCACCTGCCCAGCAGCTGCAACAACGTCAACGATGAGGCAACACACAACAAGCGTTACTGACCAATTCAGAATACACACGACTGGAAGTGTGACAGTCACAAGTTTCACAGCTGTAACTGATCAAACTGTGACCAACATTACCAGTGAACTTGGATCCACAACAGGAAGTGTGACGGACACAAGTAGCTTCAACATTACTGACCAACCTATGACAAACATTACTGGTCAATTCGAAAACACAACAGAAAGTGTGACAGACATTAGTGGCTTAACCGTTACTGACCAACCTATGACAAACATTACCAGTGAACTTGGATCCACAACAGGAAGTGTGATGGACACAAGTAGCTTCAACATTTCTGTCCAAACTGTGACCAATGTTACTGGTGAACTTGGATACACAACAGAAAACGTGACAGACATAAGTGACTTAACCATTACTGACCAACCTATGACAAACATTACCAGTGAACTTGGATCCACAACAGGAAGTGTGACGGACACAAGTAGCTTCAACATTACTGACCAACCTATGACAAACATTACTGGTCAATTCGAAAACACAACAGAAAGCGTGACAGACATAAGTGACTTAACCGTTACTGACCAACCTGTGACCAATGTTACTGGTGAACTTGGATCCACAACAGAAAGCGTGACAGATGTAAATGGCTTAACCATTACTGACCAACCTATAACAAACATTACCAGTGAACTTGGATCCACAACAGGAAGTGTGACGGACACAAGTAGCTTCAACATTACTGACCAACCTATGACAAACATTACTGGTCAATTCGAAAACACAACAGAAAGCGTGACAGACATTAGTGGCTTAACCGTTACTGACCAACCTATGACAAACATTACTGGTCAATTCGAAAACACAACAGAAAGCGTGACAGACATTAGTGGCTTAACCGTTACTGACCAACCTATGACAAACATTACTGGTCAATTCGAAAACACAACAGAAAGCGTGACAGACATTAGTGGCTTAACCGTTACTGACCAACCTATGACAAACATTACCAGTGAACTTGGATCTACAACAGGAAGTGTGATGGACACAAGTAGCTTCAACATTTCTGTCCAAACTGTGACCAATGTTACTGGTGAACTTGGAGAATATACGACAGAAAGTCTGACAAACGTAAGTAGCTTCATTGCTGTCACTGACGAAAATATAACCATTACTCATGGACTCAGAGAACACACGACTGAAAACGTGATGTACACAAGTAGCTTCACTGAATCCACCACCCAAACCCTGCCAAGTTCTAGTACACAGACAAATATCATCACCTCTGCACCTATGACCACCCCAGCACCGCCAGTACAAGCAGAATGTGAGCGATCACCTTTCCTGGAGTCCATTGACCCAGAGACTGATGAGAGGTTTATAGAAGACTCTTGTGTGGTCATGTTGAGTTTTGGCGCTTGGGTTGAAAAACACTGCTCTGAACTTCTGCCTTTTATTTGTTACGAAGGTAAGACTCATTTAAAGCCCTACAGTCCCAACTATCATTACTGCCTTGTACTGTATTTCTGTGTATTTTTACTTCCCTGGACGTCTTCTGACAATTAACAACTATTTGTCTCATGTCCCATTTCAGATCGTTTCATGGGCCAAGTCAATGTGACTGACATAACAACCTCAAGTGCCAACCTCACATGGCTGCCTGGGCCTGGAGGCATCAGCCATTACCGTGTAGAGGTCAAAGGTGATGAGCAATGGGAGTTTAACCAGACGAATGTGACCTATCACTTTCTCAACCTGACAGCAGGTAACCACTACTCCATCCAGGTTTTCCCTGTGAAATGTGAGCGAGACCTCAACCCACAAAATGTCACCTTCTACACCAGTGAGTAACATCTGACTGTATCACCTAGATTCATTTACATATGTTCACTTTAAATGACATGAGAGCAGCAGAGGTGTCTCTCTCTGGTTGATCTCTCCTTTTTTTTTCAGAACCTAACAAAATTAAAAACCTCATCGTGACCGAACAGAAAACCACAACTATCTCTCTGAGCTGGGACAAACCAGATGGAAATGTGGATTTGTATCGAATCAGAGTCGGTGATAAGGAGATAGACGTTAAAACAGAGAGAGCAGAGGTCAGTGGTTTGATTCCTGGAAGCCCTTTCACATTCACCATCATCGCAGGAGTCGAGGATAAATCCAAATGGAGTGAAGAATCACACATCACAGCATATACAAGTAAGTTTATATCATAATAACTTGCTGATAATGTAGGAAATGTCTTTTTTGTTCTATTACCATGTAGGGCATACAAAGTCTTATGCTTGAACTTAAACTCCAGCATCTTGCCTCCATTTTTACAAATACACAGTACAGTATATATATATATATATATATATATATATATATATATATATATACAGTTAAATACAACTCACAATGTGCTTGGAAAATGTTTTTTTAAAGGAAAACGTTTTATGTGAGAGTATAAATTCCTCAGAGAAGGAATGGGTCTCATGTTATACATACACCATGTTATAAATGAACAAATAGTTTTCAGAGAGAGAGATAGTGGAGGGGTGTTTGTGTGCATGGTCATGTTTGAAAGCAGCTACTTTAAAAATGTATGTTGTTATTGGTTCAGATTCATTTTATCACTTTGTTATATTAAAAGATCATGTGACTTTCTGCTTACAGATGTGTTTGTTGTCACGTTTACCTGTTTGTTCTCTCTCTCAGAGCCTAATAAAGTGTCCAACCTGAGGGCGGTTAACAACACCAACGACTCGCTGGTGCTTCAGTGGGAGCTTGAGGGAAATGCCACTCACTTCAGAGTGATAGCTATGAATGAAACGTATGTGTTTATAGTTACATAGAAGTCTAATATTTATAGAAAGGAAAAAAAACTTAATTAACTGAGAGAAGGAAGTTTTTTGTTTTTATTTTGCATTTTGCCATGTTGACTTGAATCTCGATCTTCTCCTCCCATTTATTTTCTCATGCATGGCCCTAATACTTTTGTTTTGTAATCTCTGATTTTAGAGGATTGTTTAATCAAGTGGTTAAACACAACTCAACTCAAACTCAAGAAGTCAGAGTAACGGGGCTGCCGGCAGGGACCAAATTAACCTTCAAAGTGACAGCACTGGCCAATCAGACTCTGGAGGGAGATGTAGCAACCATCTTCAGCTTCACCGGTAGCTCTTTGTTAATGGTTTTTCATTTCATTTGACTACTAATTCAAATGAAAATCAAACTGTTCTGACTTTGTGACTCCTACACAGCTCCTGGACCAATTTCAAACCTGCAGTTGGAGACAAACATTACACCCTCACTGCTAACTGGACCATCCGTAATAGTAATTATTCATATTTTATTGTCACGCTTGAGCTGGGGAAGAGAAAAGAATGTTCAAGAAATACAACAGAAAACCACATGTATTTTTCCAACCTGAGGACTTCAGCCAATTACACAGTGACTGTCTCTAGCGTGAGTGGAGATCTTGAGGGTCCACCAGTGAGCAGCTCCAAGTTCACTTGTGAGTAAACCTTGACTTTCCTGAATTCATGTGTTTAAAGTTATAATCACTGATTGATCTGACAACACTCTGAGTTGAGATCAGTTTAAAGTGCAGCCAAACAAACACACTGGGTACAGTAAAAAAAAAAAAAAAAAAAAAGAGCCAAGTTCATGACAGTCTTTTTATTAAATTCATCTTCCTTCTGTTCAGTGCCAGGAGCCCCAACTAATGCCGAGGTCACTTCATTTGGTATAACCCACATCAGTTTTAAGTGGAAGCCTCCTGTTAATGCAAACTGCTGTGTCAAAGCCAGCTGCCATCTCGAACCCAGCCACAATGTTGAAGCCAGCTACAGTGACAGTGTCAGCTACAATGTCAGTCTCTCGTCCAACTTCTGTCCCCAAAACATCTCTGTTCATGTGGACAATGGAACCAGCTACACGTTTGAGAACCTGACATCAGGGATCAAGTATGACTTTGAAGTGCGAACAGTGACTGATACACAGCAAAGTGACCCGTTAGTGTTTTCACACAGCACAGGTGAGGTTTTCTCATAGCATCTGAGATGACATTTTTTCTTCCTACATTTTTACAGCTTCATCTTTAGTCTGACCTTATTTTTTTCACATTTCTCTTTGTTCTTCAGAGCCAGACTACGTGAACATCAGTCTGGCGATGTTGTGCTCTTCTTCAGTACCTCTCCTCTGTGAAGACAACGCCTCAAAAGACAGTGTATTTAAGAAGGTATGTCTGTCACCATGTGGGTTAAACAAGAAGGGATGTGTTTGATTGTGGTTAAAAGGGATATGCAGTAGTTGTTCTGACTATGTTTGAGAAGGATTGCTCAGTTTTGTGATTTATATATTCAGGCTGGTTTAAAAATACATATTTATTGACAACTTAATTTATTTTTCATGTGTTGTGCTGCAGCTGAACGAGACTCTCTACCGTGAGCTGAAGGACCATGTTTTCTGGAAACTGGAGAAGCAAGAAAGTGAAAATGTATTTTAGAGGGTTTTTTTTTTGTCTAAATTATTGTTTAAAGCTTTGCATTGCGTCACTTCTCAGAAATAATAGAAACTATAACATTAAGCTGTTGTGTGTGTGCATGTGAGATATTTAATCAACAATAATTGTTAAATTAATTCATTCACTATGTATATTTATATCCAGAATCATTAGGACATTTTATGTGTTCGTAAATACTTTGTTAAAATTTCTTGTATTGTCTTATTATATTTGCATAAAGAAAGTGAGAGATAAATATGTATGGTCTTTACAGCACTGCTAAAACAAAACATGTGAAGGGACTATAACTTTTACACAGTACTACACACACACACACACACACACACACACACACACATACATATACATATATTGAAGTCCATATCCAGCAGGGAAAGAATTGCAACCTAAAGTCAAAATGTCTCTTTAACTTAAACATTTTTAACATGTTTAACTTGATCTTTGCTTTACGTCAATAGCATTATGTACAATAACAACACAAACACAAATGCATAAAACAAAAACAACAGCATCAACTATGATATAAAAATTCAAATATCATACTTAATAAAAACAGGAAGGGAACGGTAGGTAGGTCGAGTTTAAACTCACAGTTTCTTTGGTTTTATGAGGAACTTAAAAACGTCTTTTTCCAGGTGAAGTCTCTCTACAGGTCAGTGCTGAGGGTGGTGGACTGTGTTGGCCTCCTGTTGTTGAACTGTATGTTTGCTTTTTCCCCTTATCTTGTTTTAATATGTATTGTCGGGAGACATCTGTCAAATTGTAGAGCAGAATAAATCTTGGGAATCGCTCTTTGTTTAGCGTTCTTTTTACAAATATTGATCAGACTGATTCCTTCTGTTAGTTTAAACACTTTAACATTTTTTAAATGTCTCAATCAGGGAAATCTTCTTTCTCATCATCACATCATCTCCTCTTCTCAAACATTTCGCTCACATTTGACTCTACAGTTTCTGTGAACAATCTAGTTTTTCATTTCCCTCTGGAGAGATAAAAAGACATCTATTTATTAGGTTTTCTTCCAAATCCTTCCAAAGCTTCATAATCCCGGTCACTCCCAGTAGAGCAGAAAATGTAGCTGTGCTTTCTCGTAGTAAAGGCAAGGTAAGTCCTTTTTGTCTTAAGTTTTATCTTCAAGTGACTGTAAAAACTCATGTGAAATCTAATCTCTGGTTTTTGTTTTTCCCCCAAATAAGCAGCCTTCAGGATGGCTTGTTGTCAGAAGTTGCCTGCCACTAGAGGTCACTGCGTATGAAGAGGAAATTACACCTGCACCTCACACAGGTCAATGAGGTTCAGGAAACTCGCCTTTAAAAAGTGCAGCTGATCACTGTTGTGATGTTTCAACAGCATTTTCTCTGTTGTGTGTGGAAAAAAAGACAGAGGATCCACTATGTACACTAATGTTTTGATTTTACATCATCTTGTAACACTGTAAAAAATGACCCGTTGAAATAACTGTGTAAGATTGTCCAGCCTTAATTGTAGATGCAAACTTCAGGACTTTCTAATTTCATTACTGTCTCTCTCTCCATAGGAAAACCCAGTCTGAGGTCTCGGTGAAACATAAGGTCCCTGTGCCCTCCAGTAGAAAGAGACTCCTGCAGAGAGGAGAGCGGAGAGGCAGCGACGACAAACTTGTCACCTTGATCATGAGAACAAACGTGTCTTACTTCTTTCAATCTATCAGTTTTTTGTTTTGTTTTTTAATGTCAGGATGTTACTCATGATCAGACCCCAAATGACGTCCTGCTTGAGTTTGTTAGAAATCCTTATAACTTGAAGCTGGTGCTGCAACTGCTGCACAGGTTATAACATGCAAATGAATAAAGGCTGAATTCATAATACAGAGGAGAACAGTTTCATATTGCACAGAGATGAGTCACTCTTGCTGCATTTATAGGTCCTGTTAAATAGCTGTAAGGTGTTAAAATATAATTGAAACCGGATTTAATCAGTGTTGATTTTAGCTGTGATTAATTTTTAATACCTCAGTTTTAGTTTAGCCACACACAAAAAAGACCAGGGTGTGAATATTTATAAAAGCCTGTTGCTATTTCTGATCATTTAATTGTTTTTGAGAGTGTTATGTTGTTTGTGTTGACAAATGTTCACCAGAACCAAGAGACCGGATCACATCTCGGGTCGTGCTGGACTTGTTGGTTTGCTTTGTGTCCCGGGGAGTCAGACGAACCAAACGTGGAGAAGAAGCTTTCAGTTTTTTATGCTTCGTCATATTTAGAATAAGTTTGTAGAAAAAGCTGCAGGTCAACTGCGACACTTCACTGCTGTTTATCTGAAGAAGTGTAAAGTCACACTGGTGAAAGTTGAATGTGCGTCTACCTCCATTAAATTCATGTGTTGAGTCAAAACTGTGAAATTAAAATGATAAAAGATGGAGAGGAAAAAAATAAAAGACTGAATGTAAAACTGCTGAACGAATGCAACAAGTATAAAAAGAAACAAAATATGTTTTTCCTGCTCTGTGGCACCAACACATGCAAATATATTTGGTCTCTCAAAGTTGTTTTTTTTTAAATTCAACTTTTAACATGTTGGATGCAAAACCAGCAGGAACTAACAGAGGTAATCTTTCCCCGAGTTGAATTGAGCCTTGTGTTGCTTGTTGAAAGTTTCAAATTTCTCTCAGATTGTGATCTTCAGTGTGGGAGGAACAGGTACGTATTTAGTTATCTTACCACGTCTCACACAGACAAAGACTATTTCTCACTGACGGCTGGTACATCTGTAGCTTGTAGTCATAAAATCAGCAATTTTATATTAAATCTGGAAACATCCATACTGTAGTATATATATATATTTAATTGTTATCATTTTACAGTTGTTGTTTTCTGGTGAAATACAAAGGATCCACTTGAAGCTGAGATGAGAAAGTTTTCTCTTCAGGACTGGAGTCAACCTGGACTCCAAGTCTGTACTTTAACTTTAATATACTATGGTGAGTCCTCTTCTATTTTTAGCACTTTCTAAAAGGTGTTGATAATTTTAATTTTGTTTAAATAATAAAATGGTGGGGAAACTCAGTCACCCAGAGCCAAATATGATGACTTCAAATGTGGTTTTGTCTGAACAGCAGTTTAAAACCTAAAGATGCTCAATTTAAAACCGCCTAAAATAGAAAAAGCAGAAATTGCAGTTAGTAGTAAATGTTTGGATTGTTTCTTTGTTAAATTATATTGATATTTTGATCTAAATATGTCTGAGAAAGGTCTGAAAGCAAATAAATTTAGTTTAGTATAGTTAGTAACCTGAACATACAAACAAAAAAGTTAAAATATGTACATTTGTTGTATTGCATTTGTGGTTCAGTGGGGAATTACAAAAGAAACCTGTTGATTATGGCTCCAAAATTATGTTCACAAATGAAAGTTTAGTTTGAGTGTTTAAGTCTGTGATGTTTGTCTTGATGTTTGTGTGCAGCTCTGATGTTGACACCCATCGCAGCGGAGAGACAATACTTCTTCCAGGCCGGAAAACTCAACTGGGATGATGCCAGGAGCCACTGCCAGGTACGAGATGAAACATCATTTTTATGTGCAAACAGAAACTCAAACATGAAGCCAGGATGATATAAAAATGATGTGAAGGTTTTGATCTTAATTACTGATGTGCGTGTTTGTGGAGCTGCACAAAGAAACAGTTGTCAGGTTAAAACTGATGATGAAAACTGGCTCTTGGAACCTGTGAACAAATTTAATATTGGATTAAGACATGATTGAATGCTAGATCAGACAAGATCCCATATAATTCTGATTTTCACACCCTGTCAGATCTGTTTCAAAGACTTGGTGACTCTGACCTACAGCAACATTCAAAGTATCGTCAAAATCCTCAACTCTGACTCTTGGATCGGCCTCCGCAAGAACAACAACCAGACTGGCAACTACACCAGCAACCATACCAACTACTATACCAGCAATATGACCAGTAACTCTACCATGATACTCTGGACCCACTGGGCCAACGGGGATCTTCTTACCTTCCAGAACTGGTACCCTGGTTGGCCTGTGTATAAATCCTCCCTCCCAAAACAACACTGCTGCAGCTGCTCCTGCACCTGCCCAGCAGCTGCAACAACGTCAACGATGAGGCAACACACATCAGATGTTACTGGAAGTGCAGCGGACACAAGCAACTACACCATTCCTGAACTAAATGTGCTATATGTTTCTTCTGAATATACGACTCAAAGTATGAATGGTACAAGCAACTACACCACTTCTGGAGTAAACGTGACATCCCAAAATACCACAAATTCTAGCTCGCAGACAAATACCATCACCTTTTCACCGACGATCACCTCAACGCCACCAGTACAAGGAGAATGTGAGCGATCACCTTTCCTGGAGTCCATTGACCCAGAGACTGATGAGAGGTTTATAGAAGACTCTTGTGTGGTCATGTTGAGTTTTGGTGCTTGGGTTGAAAAACACTGCTCTGAACTTCTGCCTTTTATTTGTTATGAAGGTAAGACTCATTTAAAGCCCTACAGTCCCAACTATCATTACTGCATTGTACTGTGTGAGTTGTACCCCATTGATGCTCACAGCATCAATTCATACACCATTGGTTGTGCCTTTTCATTATTATTCATTATGTGAATGTTTCGCAGTAATTGAATTGAATGAGACTCTAATTGTGTACTTTTGGTGATGGCAACACTTTCGAGACTGATATTCTAGATAAAGATCTGTGCCAGTCTCTATATTATGAAAAAAAGTGTTGTATTCATTTGCAAGTGACCTCACACCTCCATAGGCAAATATTTTTTCGTCCCTTTCCATTTCCATTTGTTTATCTAGTGATGGGACATGTTACATCCTCCACATATCAAGAGAATGGAGGAGGGAAAAAGGGAAGTTGTTAACAATCAAAAACAGTGACAGAAATGCCCATTCTTTGTTTCTACATCAATGGCATCATTATGTTCTTGAATATATTCTTATACTTATGTATGTATTTTTACTTCCCTGGACGTCTTCTGACAATTAACAACCATTTGTCTCATGTCCTATTTCAGATCGTTTCATGGGCCAAGTCAATGTGACTGACATAACAACCTCAAGTGCCAACCTCACATGGCTGCCTGGGCCTGGAGGCATCAGCCATTACCGTGTAGAGGTCAAAGGTGATGAGCAATGGGAGTTTAACCAGATGGATTTGAGTTTTGACTTTCTCAACCTGACAGCAGGTAACCACTACTCCATCCAGGTTTTCCCTGTGAAATGTGAGCGAGACCTCAACCCACAAAATGTCACCTTCTACACCAGTGAGTAACATCTGACTGTGTCACCTAGATTCATTTACATATGTTCACTTTAAATGACACGAGAGCAGCAGAGGTGTCTCTCTGGTTGATCTCTCCTTTTTTTTCCAGAACCTAACAAAGTTAAAAACCTCATCGTTACCGAACAGAAAACCACAACTATCTCTCTGAGCTGGGACAAACCAGATGGAAATGTGGATTTGTATCGAATCAGAGTTGGTGATAAGGAGATAGACGTTAAAACAGAGAGAGCAGAGGTCAGTGGTTTGATTCCTGGAAGCCCTTTCACATTCACCATCATCGCAGGAGTTGAGGATAAATCCAAATGGAGTGAAGAATCACACATCACAGCATATACAAGTAAATTTAAAGCATATAAAACAAAAGCCCAAAGTATTTTCATATCTGGCAGAAAAGAGGAAGTAAATTGTTTGACAGACCAGTGACGGCAGTTTGTTAAGGTCAAAATGTAGACAAGATTTATAACTCATTGATAATATGCAATTCAAATCAGTGAAGGCAAATTAGTCATATTGTACATGTTGTGTTTGTTGTCACGTTTACCTGTTTGTTCTCTCTCTCAGAGCCTAATAAAGTGTCCAACCTGAGGGCGGTTAACAACACCAACAACTCACTGGTGCTTCAGTGGGAGCTTGAGGGAAATGCCACTCACTTCAGAGTGATAGCTATGAATGAAACGTATGTATTTATAGATACATAAAAGTCCTATGTTGTTTGTGGACACCGAAATCACTTACACTGCACTTCTAGTTCTAAGATTTGGGAGAGCAACAGAAGCACAGAGCAGAACAGACTCTGAACAAACAATGAATTTAACTGTTTTTGTAATCTCTGATTTTAACTTGGTGAACATGCATTTCCTCTTCCTAGGAGAGGATTGTTTAATCAAGTGGTTAAACACAACTCAACTCAAACTCAAGAAGTCAGAGTAACGGGGCTGCCGGCAGGGACCAAATTAACCTTCAAAGTGACAGCACTGGCCAATCAGACTCTGGAAGGAGATGTAGTGACCATCTTCAGCTTCACCGGTAGCTCTTTGTTGGTCAAATGGTTTTTCATTTCATTTGACTACTAATTCAAATGAAAATCAAACTGTTCTGACTTTGTGACTCCTACACAGCTCCTGGACCAATTTCAAACCTGCAGTTGGAGACAACACATTACACCCTCACTGCCAACTGGACCATTCGTAATAGTAATTATTCATATTTTATTGTCAAGCTCAAGTCAGATGAGGTAAAAGAATGTTCAAGAAATACAACAGAAAACCATATAAATTTTATCAACCTGAAGACTTCAGCCAATTACACAGTGACTGTCTCTAGCGTGAGTGGAGATCTTGAGGGTCCACCAGTGAGCAGCTCCAAGTTCACTTGTGAGTAAACCTTGACTTTCCTGAATTCATGTGTTTAAAGTTATAATCACAGATTGATCTGACAACACTTTGAGTTGAGATCAGTTTAAAGTGCAGCCAAACAAACACACTGGGTACAGTCAAAAAAAAAAAAAAAAAAACAGAGCTTAAGTTCATGACAGTCTTTTTATTAAATCCATCTTCCTTTTGTTCAGTGCCAGGAGCCCCAACTAATGCCGAGGTCACTTCATTTGGTAAAACCCACATCAGTTTTAAGTGGAAGCCTCCTGTTAATGCAGGGAAAACCAGCTACAATGTCAGTCTCTCGTCCAACTTCTGTCCCCAAAACATCTCTGTTCATGTGGACAATGGAACCAGCTACACGTTTGAGAACCTGACATCAGGGATCAAGTATGACTTTGAAGTGCGAACAGTGACTGATACACAGCAAAGTGACCCGTTAGTGTTTTCACACAGCACAGGTGAGGTTTTCTCATAGCATCTGAGATGACATTTTTTCTTCTTACATTTTTACAGCTTCATCTTTAGTCTGACCTTATTTTTTACACATTTCTCTTTGTTCTTCAGAGCCAGACTACGTGAACATCAGTCTGGCGATGTTGTGCTCTTCTTCAGTACCTCTCCTCTGTGAAGACAACGTCTCAAAAGACAGTGTATTTAAGAAGGTATGTCTGTCACCATGTGGGTTAAACAAGAAGGGATGTGTTTGATTGTGATTAAAAGGGATATGCAGTAGTTGTTCTGACTATGTTTGAGAAGGATTGCTCAGTTTTGTGATTTATATATTCAGGCTGGTTTAAAAATACATATTTATTGACAACGTAATTTATTTTTCATGTGTTGTGCTGCAGCTGAATGAGACTCTCTACAATGAGCTGAAGGACCATGTTTTCTGGAAACTGGAGAAGCAAGAAAGTGAAAACATTGCAGCTTAGTGTCTTTCCCCTTCTTTCTTCGTATTTCATCAATATTAAGATAGATTTAGATGTTGTTGTTTTGTTTTGTCCACATTATTGTCAAAGGCTTTTGTATTGCACTACTGCTCAGAAATTATAATAATAAGCCACTGAGTTAACATCGTGTCCTAGCAGCATTGGTCTTCTATATAAGTGCCTGATGTTGTAACTAAACAAATATCATTTTAAATATCAAGCTTTTAAGTGTATAATTTTATCTGTGGATATTAAAGCATTTTACTTAGCTCCAATGCCAAATAAAGTTTTCCATTTACCTACAGACCACAGTGACCTTATTTAAAGTCTAGAACAGATTATACAGAGCAATACTACACTGATAACAAGGTTAACAAGGTTAAGGTTTATTACAGATTTATACTTTTTTTTTTTTTGCTTTTATTGTTTCATTCATATTGTCTTATTATTGGATTTTTTTTTTGTCCACATGTTATTGTTAAAAGCTTTGCATTGCACCGCTTCTCAGAAAATATCACATTAAGTTTCTGTGAGAAGAAATAAAGGAACATTGTTTGAAGTATCACATTTTTAGGGTATTATTCTATTACACATTACAAAATGTTAAAGAAAATCACCAGTGGTTTGGAGCTGCTGCACAAAGGTAAGAAATTCATCTGGTTACTGGGCAGAACAACTTCAATCACTTGCTGCTGCTTTAACTTATAACTTAACTCTTGAAGAAAACCATAACGTGGTCGAGTCTATGATCATTTTGTTTAACTCACCTGCCACTAGAGGTCACTGCGTTTGAAGATGAAATTACAGCTGCACCTCCCTCAGGTCAATGAGGTTGAGGAAACTCACCTTTAAAAAGTGCAGCTGATCATTGTTGTGATGTTTCAACAGCATTTTCTCTGTTGGGTGTGAAATAAAGACCTCACATGATATTTTACTGTTCCTAACATTAAGTCTTTTTTTATGGTAATGCTTTGCAAGTTTTATAGCTGGATGCAAAACAAGCAGCATATTATTGTGGTCATCTGGCCCGAGTTGAATTGTACCTTGTTTTTTGTGCCCATTATTACCTGTTGATCTGCAGGGCGGGAAGAACAGAAGTGCGTTTGTGTTCATATTACCACATCTCACACCGACAGAAAAAATATTTCCTTCACTGACAGCAGACGCATCTATAGCTTGTACCTTTAACTGGAGAACTTTGGAGTCATATATATACTGTAGGATTCCTGCTCTGATTTAATTTCACAATTGTTGTTTCCTAGTGAAATTATATAAAGGATCCACTTGAAGCCAAGATGAGGAAGTTTTCCCTGCAGGACTGGAGTCCAACTGCACTCAAAGTCTGTATTTTAATATTCTGTGGTGAGTCTGCTTCTATATTCAACACTTTATAAATGGCATACTTTCAGGGTTCAGTGCTGCTGATAACAATTGATGTGCTTTAATAAATGGACTTTTCTTTTAACTACAGAATGGTGGAGATAGTTACCCATTAATTCAAATAATTAATTAGACAAAATTAATAATAATTTTGTCTGAAAACAGTGTAAACCCTCCAGATACTCAATTTACAACTGGCTGAAATTGAAAGTAGTAGAAAGTAATCACAGTTAGTTGATCATGTTTGGAACATTTCCCTGTTAAATGATGAACTATACATTATCAGCATTATTGTTTATTAATGTTTTGTTTGTTTGTTGTTGTTTTTTGTCAGTTATTTGATACAACATGTAAAATGTTTTTGAGAAGAAGAAAATATGGCTTGAATAATTGGGAGCTGAGCATAAATTATTTTAATTAACTTCTTAGAAATTTTGGAGGCTTTGTTGCAAATTCTAGACTACGTTTATGGGCCAGTATAAAATTACAGGAGAAACCTGCTGATTATGGCTCCAAAAAATTGTACAGTCGAAAGTTTGGTTTGTGCGTTGGATATTACCATGAAGTTTGCAATGTATGTCTTTTTGTTTCTGTGCAGCTCTGACGTTGACGCACAGCACGGCACAGATCGATTACTTCTTCTTAAAACAAAATTCTTCCTGGGATGCTGCTAGGAACCACTGCCAGGTACAACACAAATAATAATTTTACTGTGCAAACAGAGGCTGAAACAGAGGCCAGGCTGTGTAAAAATGATGTGAAGGCTGTAATTGTAATTACTGAGGCGTGAAAAACTGTAGGATCCTATAAAATTCTGACTAACCTATTACACCCTGTCAGGTCTGTTTCAAAGATTTGGTGACTCTGACCTCTAGCAACATCCAAAATATCGTTGATAACCTCAACTCAACTGACTACTGGATCGGCCTCCGCAAGAATAGCAACTTGACCAACAACTCTACCGGCAATTTGAGCAGTAACTCCACAATACTCTGGACCAACTGGGCCAACGGGGATCCCCTAATCTTCCAGAACTGGTACCCTGGATGGCCTGTGTTCAAATCCTCCCTCCCAAAACAATACTGCTGCAGCTGCTCCTGCACCTGCACTGCAGCAACAACCCCAACAACGGGAAGCTATTCCACAGAAGGTCCTACTGATGAACTCACACCAGTCTCAACTGACAGTGTGTCAGACGTGAGCAACTACCACATCACTGACCAAAAAACTCTGACAAAACATGCTAGACCCCTCAGACAATATGCATCTGAAAGTATAACAGATGTAAACAGCTTCACTGCCACTGACCAAAACTTCACAAAAATCACCAGCACCCAAATCCTGTCAAGTTCTAGTACACAGACAAATATCATCACCTCTGCACCTACGACCACCTCAACGCCACCAGTACAAGGAGAATGTGAGCGATCACCTTTCCTGGAGTCCATTGACCCAGAGACTGATGAGAGGTTTATAGAAGACTCTTGTGTGGTCATGTTGAGTTTTGGTGCTTGGGTTGAAAAACACTGCTCTGAACTTCTGCCTTTTATTTGTTATGAAGGTAAGACTCATTTAAAGCCCTACAGTCCCAACTATCATTACTGCCTTGTACTGTATTTCTGTATATTTTTACTTCTTTTACTTGACAACTAACAACCATTTGTCTCATGTCCCATTTCAGATCGTTTCATTGGCCCAGTCAATGTGACTGACATAACAACCTCAAGTGCCAACCTCACATGGCTGCCTGGGCCTAGTGGCATCAGCCATTACCGTGTAGAGGTCAAAGGTGATGAGCAATGGGAGTTTAACCAGACGAATGTGACCTATCACTTTCTCAACCTGACAGCAGGTAACCACTACTCCATCCAGGTTTTCCCTGTGAAATGTGAGCGAGACCTCAACCCACAAAATGTCACCTTCTACACCAGTGAGTAACATCTGACTGTGTCACCAAGATTCATTTACATATGTTCACTTTAAATGACACGAGAGCAGCAGAGGTGTCTCTCTCTGGTTGATCTCTCCTTTTTTTTCCAGAACCTAACAAAGTTAAAAACCTCATCGTGACCGAACAAAAAACCACAACTATCTCTCTGAGCTGGGACAAACCAGATGGAAATGTGGATTTGTATAAAGTCAATGAAGCGGTGATAACAAATGAAACAGAAAGTGCAGAGGTCAGTGGTTTGATTCCTGGAAGCCCTTTCACCTTCACCATCATCGCAGGAGTCAAGGATGAATCTGAATGGAGTGAAGAATCACACATCACAGCATATACAAGTAGGTTTATATATAAAGTGTTGTGATGCTGCATTTTACACATTATGCAGTTGAAAAAAGGAAGTAAACTGTTTGACAGACCAGTGATGGCAGTTTGTTCAGTTCAAAATATAGACAAGGTTTATAACTCATTGATAATATGCAATTCAAATCAGTGAAGGCAAATTAGTCACATTATACATGTTGTGTTTGTTGTCATGTTTACCTGTTTGTTCTCTCTCTCAGAGCCTAATAAAGTGTCCAACCTGAGGGCGGTTAACAACACCAACGACTTGCTGGTGCTTCAGTGGGAGCTTGAGGGAAATGCCACTCACTTCAGAGTGATAGCTATGAATGAAACGTATGTGTTTATAGTTACATAGAAGTCTAATATTTATAGAAAGGAAAAAAAACTTAATTAACTGAGAGGAGGAAGTTTTGTGTTTTTATTTTGCATTTTGCCATGTTGACTTGAATCTCGATCTTCTCCTCCCATTTATTTTCTCATGCATGGCCCTAATACTTTTGTTTTGTAATCTCTGATTTTAGAGGATTGTTTAATCAAGTGGTTAAACACAACTCAAATCAAACTCAAGAAGTCAGAGTAACGGGGCTGCCGGCAGGGACCAAATTAACCTTCAAAGTGACAGCACTGGCCAATCAGACTCTGGAGGGAGATGTAGCAACCATCTTCAGCTTCACCGGTAGCTCTTTGTTAATGGTTTTTCATTTAATTTGACTACTAATTCAAATGAAAATCAAACTGTTCTGACTTTGTGACTCCTACACAGCTCCTGGACCAATTTCAAACCTGCAGTTGGAGACAAAACATTACACCCTCACTGCCAACTGGACCATCCTTAATAGTAATTATTCATATTTTATTGTCACGCTTGAGCTGGGGAAGAGAAAAGAATGTTCAAGAAATACAACAGAAAACCACATGTATTTTTCCAACCTGAGGACTTCAGCCAATTACACAGTGACTGTCTCTAGCGTGAGTGGAGATCTTGAGGGTCCACCAGTGAGCAGCTCCAAGTTCACTTGTGAGTAAACCTTGACTTTCCTGAATTCATGTGTTTAAAGTTATAATCACTGATTGATCTGACAACACTCTGAGTTGAGATCAGTTTAAAGTGCAGCCAAACAAACACACTGGGTACAGTAAAAAAAAAAAAAAAAAAAAAAGAGCTTAAGTTCATGACAGTCTTTTTATTAAATCCATCTTCCTTCTGTTCAGTGCCAGGAGCCCCAACTAATGCCGAGGTCACTTCATTTGGTATAACCCACATCAGTTTTAAGTGGAAGCCTCCTGTTAATGCAAACTGCTGTGTCAAAGCCAGCTGCAATCTCGAACCCAGCCACAATGTTGAAGCCAGCTACAGTGACAGTGTCAGCTACAATGTCAGTCTCTCGTCCAACTTCTGTCCCCAAAACATCTCTGTTCATGTGGACAATGGAACCAGCTACACGTTTGAGAACCTGACATCAGGGATCAAGTATGACTTTGAAGTGCGAACAGTGACTGATACACAGCAAAGTGACCCGTTAGTGTTTTCACACAGCACAGGTGAGGTTTTCTCATAGCATCTGAGATGACATTTTTTCTTCTTACATTTTTACAGCTTCATCTTTAGTCTGACCTTATTTTTTACACATTTCTCTTTGTTCTTCAGAGCCAGACTACGTGAACATCAGTCTGGCGATGTTGTGCTCTTCTTCAGTACCTCTCCTCTGTGAAGACAACGTCTCAAAAGACAGTGTATTTAAGAAGGTATGTCTGTCACCATGTGGGTTAAACAAGAAGGGATGTGTTTGATTGTGGTTAAAAGGGATATGCAGTAGTTGTTCTGACTATGTTTGAGAAGGATTGCTCAGTTTTGTGATTTATATATTCAGGCTGGTTTAAAAATACATATTTATTGACAACGTAATTTATTTTTCATGTGTTGTGCTGCAGCTGAATGAGACTCTCTACAATGAGCTGAAGGACCATGTTTTCTGGAAACTGGAGAAGCAAGAAAGTGAAAACATTGCAGCTTAGTGTCTTTCCCCTTCTTTCTTTGTATTTCATCAATATTAAGATAGATTAAGATGTTGTTGTTTTGTTTTGTCCACATTATTGTCAAAGGCTTTTGTATTGCACTACTGCTCAGAAATTATAATAATAAGCCACTGAGTTAACATCGTGTCCTAGCAGCATTGGTCTTCTATATAAGTGCCTGATGTTGTAACTAAACAAATATCATTTTAACTATCAAGCTTTTAAGTGTATAATTTTATCTGTGGATATTAAAGCATTTTACTTAGCTCCAATGCCAAATAAAGTTTTCCATTTACCTACAGACCACAGTGACCTTATTTAAAGTCTAGAACAGATTATACGGAGCAATACTACACTGATAACAAGGTTAACAAGGTTAAGGTTCATTACAGATTTATTTTTTTTTTTTTTTTTTTGCTTTTATTGTTTCATTCATATTGTCTTATTATTGGATTTTTTTTTTGTCCACATGTTATTGTTAAAAGCTTTGCATTGCACCGCTTCTCAGAAAATATCACATTAAGTTTCTGTGAGAAGAAATAAAGGAACATTGTTTGAAGTATCACATTTTTAGGGTATTATTCTATTACACATTACAAAATGTTAAAGAAAATCACCAGTGGTTTGGAGCTGCTGCACAAAGGTAAGAAATTCATCTGGTTACTGGGCAGAACAACTTCAATCACTTGCTGCTGCTTTAACTTATAACTTAACTCTTGAAGAAAACCATAACGTGGTCGAGTCTATGATCATTTTGTTTAACTCACCTGCCACTAGAGGTCACTGCGTTTGAAGACGAAATTACAGCTGCACCTCCCACAGGTCAATGAGTTTGAGGAAACTCACCTTTAAAAAGTGCAGCTGATCCATGTTGTGATGTTTCAACAGCATTTTCTTTGTTGTGTGTAAAAAATAGACGGAGGATCAACTATGTACACTAATGTTTTGATTTTACATCATCTTTTTAATGAAGCAGCTTTACACTGTAAAAACTACTTGTTAAAATAACTGTATAGGATTTTCAACCTAAATTGTAGATGCAAACTTCAGTGCTTTCTAATTTCATTACTGTCTCTCTCTCCATAGGAAAACCCAGTCTGAGGTCTTGGTGAAACATGAGGTCCCTGTGCCCTCCAGTAGAAAGAGACTCCTGCAGAGAGGAGAGCAGAGTGGCAGCAACAACAAACTTGTCACCTTGATCATGAGAACAAACGTGTCTTACTTCTTTCAATCTATCAGTTTTTTGTTTTGTTTTTTGTTTTATAATGTCAGGATTTTACTCATGATCAGACAATAACGAAATAACCAAATAACGTCCTGCTTGAGTTCGTTAGAAATCCTTATAACTTGAAGCTGGTAACTGACCGTTTATTGTACTGCAATTGCTGCACAGGTTATAACATGCAAGTGAATAAAGGTTGAATTCATTATACAGAGGAGAACAGTTTATACTGTACAGAGATCACTCACTCTTATCACAGGATTAGGGTCTTGTATTTTGTTTTACCAACATATGCAAAAGTTTTTGGCCTTTGGATCCTTGATCCCACATGATATTTTACTTGCTGTTCTTAACATAAAGACTTTTTCACGGTAATACTTTGCAAGTTTTATAGCTGGATGCAAAACAAGCAGCATAATATTGTGCTCATCTGGCCCAAGTTGAATTGAAACTTGTTTTTTGTGCCCATTATTACCTGTTGATCTGCAGGGTGGGAAGAACAGAAGTGCGTTTGTGTTCATATTACCACATCTCACACCGACAGAAAAAATATTTCCTTCACTGACAGCAGGCGCATCTATAGCTTGTACCTTTAACTGGAGAACTTTGGAGTCATATATACTGTAGGATTCCTACTCTGATTTAATTTCACAATTGTTGTTTCCTAGTGAAATTATATAAAGGATCCACTTGAAGCCAAGATGAGGAAGTTTTCCCTGCAGGACTGGAGTCCAACTGCACTCAAAGTCTGTATTTTAATATTCTGTGGTGAGTCTGCTTCTATATTCAACACTTTATAAATGGCATACTTTCAGGGTTCAGTGCTGCTGATAACAATTGATGTGCTTTAATAAATGGACTTTTCTTTTAACTACAGAATGGTGGAGATAGTTACCCATTAATTCAAATAATTAATTAGACAAAATTAATAATAATTTTGTCTGAAAACAGTGTAAACCCTCCAGATACTCAATTTACAACTGGCTGAAATTGAAAGTAGTAGAAAGTAATCACAGTTAGTTGATCATGTTTTGAACATTTCCCTGTTAAATGATAAACTATACATTATCAGCATTATTGTTTATTAATGTTTTGTTTGTTTGTTGTTGTTTTTTGTCAGTTATTTGACACAACATGTAAAATGTTTTTGAGAAGAAGAAAATATGGCTTGGGGAGTTGAGCATAAATTATTTTAATTAACTTCTTAGAAATTTTGGAGGCTTTGTTGCAAATTCTAGACTACGTTTATGGGCCAGTATAAAATTACAGGAGAAACCTGCTGATTATGGCTCCAAAAAATTATACAGTCGAAAGTTTGGTTTGTGCGTTGGATATTACCATGAAGTTTGCAATGTATGTCTTTTTGTTTCTGTGCAGCTCTGACGTTGACGCACAGCACGGCACAGATCGATTACTTCTTCTTAA
Organism: Polydactylus sextarius; assembly: GCA_016801845.1. NCBI lineage: Eukaryota > Metazoa > Chordata > Actinopteri > Polynemidae > Polydactylus > Polydactylus sextarius. The sequence continues at coordinate 9,561,345 of CM028929.1, forward strand.
AACAAAAATCTTCCTGGGATGCTGCTAGGAACCACTGCCAGGTACAACACAAATAATAATTTTACTGTGCAAACAGAGGCTGAAACAGAGGCCAGGCCGTGTAAAAATGATGTGAAGGCTGTAATTGTAATTACTGAAGCGTGAAAAACTGTACAGCTGTACAGTTGTCAGATTAAAATCGTTACATTTAGATCAGAAAAAACACTACCTGAACCAGCTTGATCATAACCAGACTGTTAAATTATCTGAAGCAATGAGAACCAAATTATTTACCATTATGATGCCATAACTCAGACACGGCAACCAATAGTAACAGTCAGAATTTATTAGCACCGACTGAAACACTTGATGATCAGCCATAACATTGTGACCAGTTGCCATATATTGTTGCCTCATTTGCCACTAAAACAGACCTCACCTTATTGAAGCATGGACTCTGTTAGACCTATAAAGGTGCTCTAGATCTGACACCAAGACATTAGAAGTAGTCCTCTGTAAGTCGGGTGGTATGGTCTCCACTGATCGGACTTGTTTGGAGAATTGGGAGTCAACAACTTGAACTCAATGCCATGTTCATCAAACCATCCAGAGCAATTTCTGCAGTGTGGCAGGAGCGTTAGCTTTGATAGAGGCCGCTGCCATTTGGGAATACTGTTTCTTTGAAGGACTGAACTTGGTCTGCAGCAATGTTTAGGAAGGTAAAACGTGTTAAAGTCCCATCTAAATGAATGCTTGAATCACACTACCTCCATCAGCTTTCCATCTTCCTGTCATCCTGTCCCCAGGTAAGCAATTCTCAAGCACCTTGCCATCAATTCATTGCCATTTGGATTGAACTACAAGGGTCGGCCTTCACTCCCTGTCACCAGTTCACTGGTTTCCATTCCTTGGACCATACTTGATGAAAATGAACTGATCTAGTTTTTGTGGCCATCACAATTGGGTACTTGTCAAAGTCACTCTTGCTAGTTTTGTCTGCTTGCCACCCCAACTTCAAAGTTAAAATGTTTACTTGTTGCCTATTATATCCCACCTAGTGAGAGACGCCATTATCACAGGATAATCAGTGTTATTCACTTCACCTGTCCAGGGTCATAATGCTATGGCTGACAAATGTATTTCCTAACAAGTTAAGCCAACTGTTTGGAAATCCTTAATTTTTTTTTTTTTTTTTTTTTTACCAAAGCTTGTAGATACTACTCTCATGTCTAGTCACTAAATTTAGCTGAATAGTTTAGCATAAAGACTGGAAAGATGACAAAACAGTTAGACTGACTGTGTCCTAAGGTAAAAAAAATCCTGTCAGTATCAAATGTCAAGGCAATCTATCCTGTAAAATTGTAAAATATTTCACTTTAAGAAGTAATTGGATCACAATAGTCTTTACAACAAAATGTCTTAAATCTTTTAAAGTCCGTGTACAAGATGTCAAGCTAAATATTTGACGTGCTAATGGCACTGGAGGCAAAGTCAAGGAATGACCAATGTCTGGGATTCATCCCTGGTGATTATGACTACTTGCCTGTACTTGTGGACAAGCATTGAATTAAGATTTGATAAGATGCTAGATCAGACAGGATCCTATAAAATCTTACTAACCTATTACACCCTGTCAGGTCTGTTTCAAAGATTTGGTGACTCTGACCTCTAGCAACATCCAAAGTATCGTTGATAACCTCAACTCAACTGACTACTGGATCGGCCTCCGCAAGAATAGCAACTTGACCAACAACTCTACCGGCAATTTGAGCAGTAACTCCACAATACTCTGGACCAACTGGGCCAACGGGGATCCCCTAATCTTCCAGAACTGGTACCCTGGATGGCCTGTGTTCAAATCCTCCCTCCCAAAACAATACTGCTGCAGCTGCTCCTGCACCTGCGCTGCAGCGACAACCACAACAACGGGAAGCTATTCCACAGAAGGTCCTACTGATGAACTCACACCAGTCTCAACTGACAGTGTGTCAGACGTGAGCAACTACCACATCACTGACCAAAAAACTCTGACAAAACATGCTAGACCCCTCAGACAATATGCATCTGAAAGTATAACAGATGTAAACAGCTTCACTGCCACTGACCAAAACTTCACAAAAATCACCAGCACCCAAATCCTGTCAAGTTCTAGTACACAGACAAATATCATCACCTCTGCACCTACGACCACCTCAACGCCACCAGTACAAGGAGAATGTGAGCGATCACCTTTCCTGGAGTCCATTGACCCAGAGACTGATGAGAGGTTTATAGAAGACTCTTGTGTGGTCATGTTGAGTTTTGGTGCTTGGGTTGAAAAACACTGCTCTGAACTTCTGCCTTTTATTTGTTATGAAGGTAAGACTCATTTAAAGCCCTACAGTCCCAACTATCATTACTGCCTTGTACTGTATTTCTGTGTATTTTTACTTCTTTTACTTGACAACTAACAACCATTTGTCTCATGTCCCATTTCAGATCATTTCATGGGCCCAGTCAATGTGACTGACATAACAACCTCAAGTGCCAACCTCACATGGCTGCCTGGGCCTAGTGGCATCAGCCATTACCGTGTAGAGGTCAAAGGTGATGAGCAATGGGAGTTTAACCAGATGAATGTGACCTATCACTTTCTCAACCTGACAGCAGGTAACCACTACTCCATCCAGGTTTTCCCTGTGAAATGTGAGCGAGACCTCAACCCACAAAATGTCACCTTCTACACCAGTGAGTAACATCTGACTGTGTCACCTAGATTCATTTACATATGTTCACTTTAAATGACATGAGAGCAGCAGAGGTGTCTCTCTGGTTGATCTCTCCTTTTTTTTCCAGAACCTAACAAAGTTAAAAACCTCATCGTGACCGAACAGAAAACCACAACTATCTCTCTGAGCTGGGACAAACCAGATGGAAATGTGGATTTGTATAAAGTCAATGAAGCGGTGATAACAAATGAAACAGAAAGTGCAGAGGTCAGTGGTTTGATTCCTGGAAACCCTTTCACCTTCACCATCATCGCAGGAGTCAAGGATGAATCTGAATGGAGTGAAGAATCACACATCACAGCATATACAAGTAGGTTTATATATAAAGTGTTGTGATGCTGCATTTTACACATTATGCAGTTGAAAAAAGGAAGTAAACTGTTTGACAGACCAGTGATGGCAGTTTGTTCAGGTCAAAATGTAGACAAGGTTTATAACTTGATGATATTGATAATGTTGATAATATGCAAGTCACATTGTACATGTTGTGTTTGTTGTCACGTTTACCTGTTTGTTCTCTCTCTCAGAGCCTAATAAAGTGTCCAACCTGAGGGCGGTTAACAACACCAACGACTTGCTGGTGCTTCAGTGGGAGCTTGAGGGAAATGCCACTCACTTCAGAGTGATAGCTATGAATGAAACGTATGTCTTTATAGATACATAGAAGTCCTATGTTGTTTGTGGACACCGTCATCACTTACACTGCACTTCTAGTTCTAAGATTTGGGAGAGCAACAGAAGCACAGAGCAGAACAGACTCTGAACAAACAATGAATTTAACTGTTTTTGTAATCTCTGATTTTAACTTGGTGAACATGCATTTATTATTATTATTGTAATTATTATTATTATCATTATTGTTGTTGTTGACAGTTATCTTTGCCAGCAGCAGCAGCTTTTATCAACTTCTTCTTCCTAACAGAGATTTGCTTAATACATCAATCGTGGAGAACTGCAACTTGACAAAAACTCAAGAAGTCAGAGTAACGGGGCTGCCGGCAGGGACCAAATTAACCATCAACGTGACAGCACTGGCCAATCAGACTCTGGAGGGAGATGTAGTGACCATCTTCAGCCATACTGGTAGCTCTTTGTTAATGGTTTTTCATTTGACTTCTCGTTGTTGATTTGCAGCAACCCAATAAAAACACCAGTCCATCTGTGATGTTATTAATCTGACTTTGTGACTCCTACACAGCTCCTGGACCAATTTCAAACCTGAAGTTGGAGACAACACAGGATACCCTCACTGCCACCTGGGATATCCATAGTAGTAGTTATTCAGCTTTCAGTGTCCAGCTCAAGATGGATGGGGAAAGTGTATTTACAGGAAATGCACAAAATGACACTGCAGAAACCAAGATGCACTTTTCCAACCTGACATCTGCAACCAATTATACAGTTATTGTCACTGTATTGAGCGGAGATCTCGAAAGCCCACCAGTGGCAAGCTCCAACTTTACTTGTGAGTGTGGTGCTTACTGTTTTTCCTGCATTTATTACCAGTTATAATCATTATCATACTCAGCCTCTGTCTATTTAACAACACCTTGAGTTACCTACACCTAAAACTTTTTTCAATCTTATGAATAAATCAGTTTTCTGTTTTCCATCTTCCTTCTGTTCAGTGCCAAGTCGACCCACTCATGTCAGTGTCACTTATTCCAATACAACCCACATCACCTTTGAGTGGAAGCCCCCTGTCAACACACTCAGAAACAGCTACAATGTCAATCTCTCATCCATCTTCTGGAACCAAAGCTTCTTTGCTCGTGTGGACAACGAAAACAGACACACGTTTGACAACCTGAGATCCGGGACTAAGTATGAGTTTGAAGTGCGAACGGTGATTAACGATAAACAAAGTGCCCCGTTATCTTGCTCACATTCCACAGGTGAGGTAATTGTCAATGTGTACATTTTACATTGCCATTCCATTTTGTGCCTTTCCAGTTTTTCAAGAAACACAATTTTACTGTGTTATGTTGAATATAAACTGAGACCAGAAGACTAAGACTTGAAATGCCCTTGAGATAAAGTTTTTTTTTCAAGGATTCAAGGATCCTCAAATACTGTCTGCAAATAAACTCCAGAAAACAAACTCCCATATCAAAGGATCTGCATCTTATATGTCCTACATGATCATCTTTTCTGCCCACAGCTGCAACATCATTTCTTCTGCAACATGCACATTTTTACAGCTTCAATCTTGTTCTAATCTTCTTTTTTCTTTTTACACATCTCTGTTTGTTCTTAAGAGCCAGACAATATGGAAATCAGTCTTTCTATGCTGTGCACCTCGTCAGTTAATCTTCTCTGTGATACAAATACCTCAAAGGAGATTGTATACATGGAGGTAGGTTAATTATCATTTAGTTTTAACAAAACAAATGTGTTTGATGTTTGTAAAAGGTATATACAGTATCCTGTGGATCCCCAACCTGCAGGTTGAGGCATTGTGCCGCAGGCTAGATTGGGGCCAACATCAGCTTTCTGGCTGGGAAGGAGCCAGAACTGGTGTAAGTGGTGGAGCAATCCCAGCTAGATATAGATGAGCTCAGGTCCACACAGTTCTGGCTCTGGAACCAAATTCCCAGAGAGGTTTTTCATAGTAGTTTCAGGTGAGAAGTGTGTGGACAGCCACAAAGTAGAAGCTGAAGGGCCTTTGTGTTGGAGTTTTTCCCAATGAGCAAAAAGTCCACCTATAGGCTTTAGACACTGAGGGACAGACATTCAGCTTAACGACATCAGAATTGCCTCCATTATTTGTAGATAGCGTGGCTGTGTTGGCCTCATCATATTGTAACTTCCAGCAAGCACTTGTTCAGTTTGTCAGCACCTCCAAGGCTGAGAGTCATTGTTTTTTGCTGGAAATGGGTGGATTGTGCCCTGTGGATTGGGGTTTAGTTTCTGCCCCAAGAGTTTAAGAGTTTAAGTATCTCAGGGTCTTCATGGGTGAGGGATGGAGGGTATGTAGACTGAGAGATGGATCAATGTGGTATTAGTAAGGAAGGAGCTGTAGCTGGCCAGGGGAGAGCCCAACTTAAAGGCAACGCTGTTGTTGTTACCAGTCTGTTTTGACTTGCGCTAATGATCACTAGCTTTGGAAGTGACTGAAAGATCACAAATACAAGTGGCCAAAATTAGCTTCCCAGTGTGATGGCCAAGTTCAGCCTTTGAGATAATGTGAAGAGGGAGCTCAGAATAGAGCTGCTGCTTGATTAGAATGAAAGGAACCATTTGAAATGATTCAGGCATTTGAACTGGAAGGAATTGAAATTTCTCTGTTTTGTCTTTTATCAATACAGATCACAGCTTTAAAACTGTATGTAAATTAACAACTCTCTTTATCTTTACATGTTGTGTTGCAGCTGGACACACGTCTCCAGGATCTGCTGAAAGACCATGTTTCCTGGAAACTTGAGAGGCAAGAAAGTGAAAACGCTGAGGCTTAGTGTCTTTACTTTTGTTTTTTCATTGATATTGAGGTAGTCTTAGATTGTCTTGTCTACACTATTGTCAAAGGCTTTTGCATCGCAATACTGCTCAGAAATTACAAAAATAAGCCATTGTTGTCACATTGTTGTGTTATGACATCATTTCCTGGAAGAGTTAGTCAAATATTGTTTTCAACTATGAAGCTTTTAAATGTATGATTTTATCTGAGGACATTAAAGGATTTTACTCAGCTCCAATGCCAAATAAAGTTTTCCATTTGCCAATAGCTCACGGTGACTTTATTTAAAGTCTAGAACAGAATATACAAAGTAATACTACACCGATAGTGGCACTTGTTTAAGTTTATTCCAAATTTACAGCAGCACTTTTAGTAAATAAGACTATATATATTCAAAGTTAAAACTTTTATTTGCATTGATTAAAGGTGACTGGTCATCCACCCACATTCAGGAACACACACACACACACACACACACAAACAAACAAACACACACTATGATTCCACCCCCTACCGTTCAAAGGTGATTAGCTAAATTAGATAGAAAGATGGTCTGTCCGTGTTCTGAAGCCGGCGATGTTAGCCACCTTTACTGTCACATTTGAGTGACAGTAAAGGCGGCCAATCAGTGTCAAGTGCTTCTGTTTCATAATGAGGTTGTCGGTTAAGCTGAAAAGATGCCAGATTGGTGCAAAACCCTTATGTTTTGTTTGATCATAAGTAGATAATCAGTAAATGAGCAGCAGACAGATCAGGTTGGGTCAGCATACAAAAGCACACTGTGGAGGACCATTCAAAATCTATATGAAAATAAACACACCACAGTCACAAAGCTGTAATGTCAGGTTTCGATTTGCCTAACTTTACACATATAAAATACTGTTGGTCTGAGGTGGTGCTGTAATAGATAATTTATGCATGTGTACGCTGTTAGCACTCTGCATACGCAGCCAACTTCCTCTGTGAATTGTTATTTCGAGCTCAGTACTAATATCTTTTTAGGCTCTCATGTTGCGGACAGTGCTTGTGATATGAGGAAGAGGTGGAGTGTTCATAACTTCAGTTGTTCAGTTAAATATAGTTGTTCTTGTTCAGAAAATGATAAAATGATATAATTATGAGCGAACAAGCATGTGGAACAGTTGAGGGTAAAGAACTAACAGTATCAGATACCAGCATCGATCCATCACCGACACACCAAGACGATGATGTCAAGAAGGAAATACCTGCAGGTTTGTTGTTAAGGACATATTTTATGTACGCAGCGAACTTTAAGGATGACTGTCGTTCATATTCAATCTTGTGCGTCACAGTCCTTCACCGTATTCGAGTGCCCATCCTGGTGTTACAGATATAAGCTGAACAATAACAAGCAGATACAGTTTGTGTCAAAGGGTCAAAAGGAGATGTAATATATGTGAATTGAGGTATCTTTTTATCGCAAATCAAATCTGTCTATTTACAGATATTGTGTAATTTGTGTAACATTGTATAATTAATATATTACAGAATTATAATTAAATACCAAGATAGTGATATAATTTTAAAGGTCCTTTTACAGTGCTTTTGGAAACTGAACTTCTAAAATGACATAAGTAAGAGGAAATGAGGTTGGTTCTTATATTATAATGTGTGCACACACACACATTATTATATAGTAACCAACTTACTTGCTATACATATATATTTCTTCTGGACTGTCACAGATACAGGATCGTGTCAAAGATGTCATCTCATTCTTGGGGTGGTTGTTGTCATGGCAACATTAATCATCTTCACAAAAATCTTGTTGTCCTTGCTGTTATTTGGTGAGTATAACAATAAAACTATAATATAAATACTACATACTGATACTAATATTGGTGAGCATTCAGTGAGAGATGTGGTTTAAAATGGACCTAATGTCTGACAGTGTCTCGTGCTATTGTCATGTCATTTGTCAACACAACAAACAACAGCACCAGAAATTGATCAGACTTCCAAAACTTCACAAAAGGAGCTGATGGAACAACTGCAGCAGTGTCAGAAAGAGCGACGCGATCTGGAGCTGATGCTCCAAATGATCTCTCAAGGTGATTTACATCGTCCTCATTGGTTTGACTGTAGTTTCAACAATGTTCACTAAATGAAGGAAACATGTTTTGACTGGTCATGAATCACAACAGACTGAAATTGTCAGTGTTGCGTATCACTCACTGACTCCAACATTGTTTGTTTGCTGCCGTGTGCAGACTCCAGATGTCGCTTGTGTCCAGATGACTGGCTGTGGTGGAGGGGTCACTGCTACTTCTTCTCCGTTGGGCTTCAGGAAAATCGTCAGTGGAGCGACAGCGCTGAGTTTTGTCATAACCACAACAGCACCCTGGTTGTAATCACAGACTCTGCAGAGATGGTAACTGTAACCTACAGGTCTCTATAATGTCTCTAATACACCAAGTCAGTCTTATTTATAAAACACAGTTCACACATTGACAGTCCACAAATTTGCCTTAAATGACTCTTCAAAAGTATGCATATGAAGTTTACTAAATGTTGTTTTCATCTTCAGGAATTTATGCAACGTGTGATGAATAAGTACCCTCAGTTTCCCTTCCTGTGGTTGGGACTCACAGACTCTGAGCAGGAGGGTCGGTGGCTGTGGTGGGACGGGTCAGACATCCAGCACTATATGCAGTGAGTCCAGATCTTTTTCTTTTACAAACACAGGGTTTCATGATAGATAGATGGACAGACAGATTGTATTTACGTATTTATCAACAGAAAAATATATCCGTGCATTTTCTTAGATTAACGCATGAACCTCAACCTCAGTATTTTAGTGCAATTTATGTTTATTACAATTGTACATACAAATACACATAAACACATATACAGCTTTAAAATGTGGTAGAAAAGTAACAATGCACAATACAACAATACAGTAACAATACAGACACATGCATACAGCTTTAATCAATAAGAAATACAAAAGTAACGATACACAGTACAGCAATACACACACACACACACACACACACACACACACACATACACACACACACACACACATTCACACATACATTCACACATACATACACACACACACACATTTACACACACACCACACACACACACACATTCACACACACACACACACACACACACACACACACACACACACACACACACACACACACAATCACACACACATATATATATTTATTAATAGTTATTTCACCACAGTACATCCCTTTGCTTTTATTAAAATTGTACAGTACTTAGATACAGCTTTAATCTAACCGTAACATAGTTATATGCGTTTCTATTATATTTGCACATACATATATTGTGTGTTAAAGGCTGGCGGTGGAGTGGGACACTGATCACAGGGACTGTGCAGACCTGAGGGGAGGTGGGCGTCTCTTCGCTGCAGATTGTGAATCGCACAGCCCCTGGGTTTGTAAGAAAGCATCTTGAAGGTTGCAGCAGATAGATCCACATCACATTTTATATTTTTCTTTCCTTACAAAGCAAATTCATGCAAAGTTCCTTGTTTCTTATTTCTAGTTTTCTTCTGTGAAATGTCAAATAACATAAGGCAAAAAAAGACAAACATGGAATATATATGAAACGTTTATTGTGTGCATTACCTGTGTTTGCGTTGTCAGGTCTATACGTCAGTGTAACTTATATAGAAATCAGACTTTAGCTTATTCTTTAAAATTCACTTGATAAATATTATTATATGTTACTCAAATTTGAGCTTTTACATTTATTTTTATCAGGGTTTTGATAAAAATCTACATGTCTAACATGCATCTGTTTTATAGTGCTAAAGTCAAATACATCTGTTTACCTTTTCTGTTGCTACTTGTCCTTAAGTCAGTTTTTAACTTCAGCTTAAGAGATTTTAAATTCAATTTAATAGATTTTTAAAATAAAAAAAAAATCTAACAGGTAACTGTTTATTATAAAATCTTTAAATATTTTGGTTAAGACCGTTAAACAGTCAAACTGGATTCTTTCAAGTGTCCAATAAAAGTTCAGTCCACTGAGATTTTGTGTGGTGGGATGACTGTCATGAGTGTGCGTCCATCCAGAGGTGCGAACAGAGGGTAAAGTTTCCCTCTGAAGGTGCTATTGAAGGTGTAGATGTGAGACTTTGTTTCTGCGTTGTAGAAAGAGATCTGTCCTTCTTCATAGTCTAAGTAGATTCCCATGCGTTGAGGTACGAGTTCGAGTGGCAGGTCCGTCTCAGGCTTCGTGCAGGCGTAGAACTTGTGTGTGCTGCGCCACAGGGCCCAGTAGCCGTTCTTTGGGGTCATGGGGAAGCGCCCGTGTCGCTCGGAGTTGGCGGCGGTCACACCCACGCGCCAGTAGCCTTTGTTAGCGATGTTCACCTCCCAGTAATGGCGGCCACTGCTGTAGCCCTCCCACCCCAACACACAAGGCCAGCTGTTGTAACGCTGGGATGTTTCTGGCAGCTTGGACACTGAGATTCCCTCCTGGACCTTACGCTGGTCGTCTGACAGCTGCAGCCATGGGTGGTTGGTCATGGGGTCAAGAATCACATCAGCTGTTTGGAAAAAGACATATATTATGTTATCATACAGTGAATGCAGTGTTTTCTGTTTTTCTACCTGTTGTGTGACATGTAATAAGAATAAAGTGTTGGATCTTACCTGATGCACTGCAAATCCAACTCCAAACTGAAAATAGAAACACAGACATTATAATTTATAAATACATGCAACAATAAAGGTTAAATTAACTGGCTATAAAACAATGGGTATGGCAGAGAGGACAGGGCAAAGACAAGAAGTCACTAAAAGCATGGGTCAGGTTGATGAATAAATAGGAAAATATTAACATAAAAAAGTATCACGCTAACTTATTTGAGTCTCACCTGAGTTGGGGATGTATCTTGGGATTCCTGCTTTCCAGGTCTTTTGTTTTGCCAGAAGCCACAACTGTGGAACCGTCCCCTAAAAGGAAAGAAATAAAATGAAAATGAAAAAAAATTCTGTCTTTTATTTTATTCCCTTGGTCTCCTTTTTGTCTCCTTGATCGTGTTTGTTTCTATAAGCTCAGCAATAAATCAGTGACCTTTGTGTAAACCTAAGATCACACACCCTCCCTCACACTCAGTTCAGGGCCATGAGGTGGACTCTGGTGACTGTTCATTTTATTATGATAACACGGTCAAACACAAGGTTTCAATTAAAGCCACAGATCATAACCATTAACAAATGGGCAGGAAGATTTTATTATTTACTGTACAAACTACTTAAATTAATATGAATTGGTGTTTTTGTGACCCTTAAATGTAATAACATACATTTAAAACCAAACTGAATGTTACTCTATTCCAACTAAAAATGAAACTTAAACTGTACCATCGTCTGCAAATCTGATTATATCTTATCTGTAGGCTTCACTGTCAGGGCAAAGTCAGATCATGATTATTTAAAACTGAATTAATTTACTGAGCTTTACACTTTGACCATTCAAAGAGTAAAGTTCAATGAAATCACACATGTAATTTCATGAGCTGGTCATGATTCAGCTGCGTGGCATCGATAAACTGTGAACCGAATTTAACACAGTTTGTTTGTTGTGGTAAAAGTTGGTTAATCACATGTTTATCGTCTCAGCCTTCCTATAAATACTGGTTTATATTCTGTGTATATTTTTGGTTATTTTGCTCACCGTGTTGTCTTCCTTGAGCAGAGACCAGGTGATGAACTCCATCAGAGGCATCAGGCTGGTCAGTCGTTTCTTCTTCAGTCCCAACAGACGCAACATTTTGCCCACCTCTTCGCTTTCCACACCACAGTTCTGCAAATAACACAAATAATCATTTAGGTTTAATGTGATTTAAACTCAAGAGTTTTACACCTAAGTGAGTCTTTTTTACGAGTTAGTTGGACTTTTGGTTTCAGTTTTAAAGCCCCTCACCTCAGTCGCCCTCTGAAGCTCCTTTGCCCACTCCATGATCCTCAGTTGTGCGTCCTCGCTGCTGTTGTTATTTTCTTTATTATCACTCCCTTTCTCTGGCTCCCATGGAGTTTCCTTCAGGAGCTAAAGACAAAGTCATTTATTTAAGATTGATATGTTCCCTCAAACACGCCACCACATCTTCATCTTCACCACATTGAACATCTCATTCACTGACCTTGTCAACATGATGGAGTTCGTCCGCCCACTCCAGGATCAGCTTCCTGCTCTCCTCCAGACTGCGCTCAGTGCGGCTGTCTGAACCCTGATCCGCTTTCTTAGTGGCGTCTTCCTCTGAATCGGTACCACCCTGATAAAACACAAGACCACACACCGTCAGACACGTCATATTACTACGTTATGAAAAACATGAAAATTAAATGACACAAACTGGCCAAAACTTGGGCACATCATCTGACAGTTTGAGATCCTTTTAGTTTTTCAGTAACTTGTAAAAATGTGTAGATAGAGTTTTAAAACACACGTTTATGCTAGCTCTATATATCTGAGCCATATGTTAAAGTCCAACCGGAAAATGATCTAGTAACTAGGTTATAAAAGAATCAGCAAAAAGGTTTGCTATCATCATCCAGTGACCCGATCAAAACTGCATGAATAAGCAAAGTGAAAGTTTCCAGTAGCAACGTTTTCCTGATTGTCTGTAACCATAAATCCTGCTTCAGGTGAAATAGTCATAGACTTTTTGAAAAAAAAACCCAATAAACTGTAAAAGTAACGGCTCTTGAATAGATTCAGCTATGAACTTTAAACATGGTGAAATGATCAACCATGTTAAACCCACTGATTCTTCTCTGTTATTTTAGTTTTTTCTCCTGAACTGGCCTCTATTTCAATGGGATGTGTGGGTTCAAGTATTTGTATTTGTTCTTATATATGTGATTCTTTGTTTTTAACCCTTTTAATTTAAATCACTGCTTTTAATGGCTGTCATTAAGTATGTGTCAGTTGAATTTTCCATCTTAGACTCAGTCCCTACCTTGCACACTTGGTCTACTTGTTCCTTCCAGTGTTGGATGAACTGCACACACTCCTGCAGGCTGCATAGATCCTTCAGGCTGTTCTGACGAGGATGTTGCTGCGAGAAACACAACAAAGTCATATTTAAACATTCATTGAGACCAGCTAACAAACCTGTGAGATGATATAAACCTTAACAGACAAGAGAACATGAGAAATCTGAGTTTTAATTCAATCAAGATGTGTTGTACCTGGGTGTTTTTGCTGAGGTTGCTGGGTGTGGTGGCTCTGCTCGGGGCCGAGCTGTGGACCTGAACGTCCTCCTCAGGCAGTTTCCAACGAACAGCACAGATGGAGCTGCTTTGGCTGGAGCTGCTCTCCCCCAGCAGCATCCTCACTTCTACATTCACAGAGAAAACAGTTCATTTTAATATTAATTTATATGTCAGATTTTCAACAGAGATGTCACAACCAACACTTTACACAAACACAACAACAAATAGTCATTATTAAGGTAATTTTGTATGTAAACCTACTTTTTTCAGGTTTTATGATGCTTTTCATTTCAATTTCCATGGTGGTATCCTTGGTTCTGTGTGAAAAAAAAAAGAAAGAAATTATTTGGTGAGCAAAGATCCTTTATGTATTAAAATATAACGTCTGTTATTAAATATATATATATATATATATATATATAGTTAAAAAAATATCTTTAAAAAGATAAAAGTAGTCATGATTGAAAATAAATATGAGTTTTATTAATTCTATTTATTATAATTGCAATGAATAAATTATAATAATGTATTAATTATTATAATTATGATATAATGCAACTATACTGTTGTAGCTGGTCAATGTGTTTTGATTAATATGTCAAGATTTAATCGTTATTGTCAATACATTTAATTAAAACACTGATTTATTTACTGTAACTAAACTAAATATCAAATATCATATATCATGAAGTCAAATGAAATATATTTAAAAATCAATCATGTCGTTATATCACAGGCATACAGATATAATCTATTATATTTGATTAATGCTGATATTGTTCATCATGTACCTTTTCTCTGAGGCAGTGGTGTTGCAGCTCTGCTGGTGGGAAAGAGTGGACCGCAGTCAATGTCAGCCCAGTCTTTTAGTTTCTACCTGAGATCCAGCCCCTTTGAACTTTAGACTCTTTTATTGTCTCTGAGGTGAACAGGGAAAACCACACGTACTCTCTTACCCGAAATCCTAACAACCTCCTGGCAGCAGTTGGCAGTTCACGGTGAGGGCAGAGCTGCAGGATCATTTATGATAGTGATAAAGGTCTTGGTATTACTGGGAGTGACGCACATGCGCTAGATCTGAAGCGCAGTTGCTCTAACTATTGATATGATGTGTGTTAACAGGTTTGTCACTGTTTAAATCTCTAGTGGCAACGTATATGTATGGGCCTCATAAAATAAATTAAAAATTAAATGAGCTACAAACCATACTTACAATATTTAACTGTGACAATTATGAATCTCTACCTTCACACACATAATATAAATGATGAGATTTAGATTTGTAGTGTGATGTTATTCTGTAATCGTTCATATCTTCCCTTCAAAATAAACTGTCATAAATAATTAGAGTGGAGTTTGTCAGATTGATATTGCACTGGTACAGAGAATAGGATAACACTCTCATAAACCTACGATCATAATATATGATCATATCGAGATTAATATAATTGTTGTACACGTCTTGTGCATGCCTTGTTTATACTTTTACCTCTTCTCTCCCTGGTTTCTTTTCCTTGTCGTTATGTAATGACATTCAGGTTTTAGCCAGATTTTTTCTGTTGAAATCGTCCTCACTCACTGATATCATCGGATTAATAAGCCAGGTCAGACTGGATGTGCTGGACGTGTGTCATGGCCATTTAAACTGCAGTGATGTGAATATAAACCAACACCCTTGCTTCCTGGTTCAACAGCAGAAACAAAAAAACAAAAAACTTTTAGGATCTTAGAGGGGTCCTAGAATTCAAAACTGCATTTACCTTGTTGTTATTGAATATAGACAGCTTAGTGTGTCTAAAGGACATTGCCATAACCTCATTTTCATCTCCAACCTCCTCTACATGCAATTTTGTAAACTAGAAACAGCTGTGGTAAAACGGCCTGATCTCAGCAATATGTTGTCATAGGAGCTCCACTTAGATAATACCCCTTCAAACTTGCTTATCCTGCCCCCTTTCCAGTGTCACCAGTACACTAGAGGACGGTGAATGCTGGCTCAAGCTACGACTGTGTTGGACAAGAGAAAAACAGAAAAACAATGTCAGAGCGCACATTTAATGTTCCAGGATGTACTGGGGATATCAGGGCTATGTTTTAAGAAAAGTGGCATTATCACTGTGGATTTATGTTTTATAAACAAGACAGCAAAGTTAAGACAGGATTCATGATCATGTTTATGGAACGTGATCATTCTATTACTGGAGGTTCAGTCAGTTTTTGACGGATCTTGATGAAACTTGTAGTTTTAAAATCTGCGCGACCTCCATTGTCAGCAGAGACATTGCTTGTTTAGTTTGAGTTTGTTTACTAGCTCTTTGCTTGTTTTTTTTTGTTTTAGCTGTGTTTGGTGGTTGTAGAAATAGTTTATATCGGCTTTTAGCTGAGATTCTGACATTTCTAAAGATATAACACATGCTGATGTTTAGCTATACAGCAGAGCTGGCGTTACACACCGTGAAATCAGATGTGACACACTCTGTCCTCAGTAACAGGGGCGTTGGGGCTCAAGAGGTTATCAAAATGCTCCTCTGATGCTAAGAATATAGAAAAAGGTATGCTAGCATCTAGATAGAGTGCAGGATAGTTGTAACACTAATGTTATTACTCACTCCAGTTCATACATGTATGGTCGAATACCTTATATAGCCATGTTTGTCGAATCTGACTTTTTTTTTCCTGGCTACGGTACGCAGGGTTTCTAGCTTCAGAGTAAACTGACCAATCACCACGCAGCTCATTTCAATATTAATGAGTTTGTTGAAAGGGAAGGGGAAACCAGTCGTTTCATTCTAGGGCCTTATCATGAGGTTGTATTAGGCCCTCTAGCAGTGCTCCTGAGCACTTCTTAAAATTACATATATATACATATATACATCAAAGAACAGTTTGCAATAGTTGAAAAAATGTGTTCTAGGACCACTTTAATGTTACTAAGACCAAGGAGGCACGTGTCTAGGAGGCGGTAATAGAGGAGATTGCACCATGCCTGTCTTCATGCCAAAATTAAAGACACTGCCTAGCCCTTCTCAGGAAACTGAGGTGCTTTCGCACCAGCCAGCACACGATGTCCATAGTTCACAAATTACTGACTGAGACCCGAAATCTCTCAGTCAAATTGTCAATCAAGAGATCAACAGTATCAACTCCCAGATCTACACTCCCAGGTTTTAATGAAAGGCAAATCAAGTCTCCCAGGATCCAACTCATACCCTCCACTCTGGTTTTCAGCTGTTGCCGTCAGGTCTCAGACTTTCTGTCCCACTAGCCAGAAAAAATGGCAACAGGACGTCCTTCATCCCATCAACATCAGTCATTATAAATAAATTACTGCTCGAATAGCCCAGGACTAGCACTTGTGCACCGGCATGCACACTTTCAACTTAATTTTATTCTACTATTTATTCCATCAAGTGGACCAGCCTAACATTTTACTACATCTTTATTTTAAATTTCATTGTTTATATAGTATTTGATATTTTTAATGTTGTTTGTCTTGTGTGTTTTTGTTTTACGCCACTGCCAAAGGCCAAATTTCCATTTTATGTAAATTTAACAGACAATGAAGTAGCCTGAGTCTGAAAATATCTGAATGCATCTGCAGCTGCAGATCCTGAGATAAATGAATCATAGGCTATACCACTTTAATACAAAAAGGTGATTCGAAGTGACTTGAATAAATGGGTAAATAATGGGCAAACCCCCTTTTTTTACAAAAAAAAAAAAAAAATCTCACCAGTGAGTGAAGACACTTGACTTGATTTTAAACTATCATGGCAGCTGCTTCATGTGTGTTAACATTTATTTGTCTTTCTATATTTGTTTGCATGTTAGTTAATTCCCAGTGGATCATGACTGACACCATATTAGGTCATTGCGCGCAGGTAATAGTCATAAAAGCCGAGGCGATAGAGAGAGAGAGAAAGAGAGTTTGAACAACGTTAATGAAAAACCACCGTGATGGGCGGAGTTGTGGTAAAAAGTGACAACATTATCAGGAAGTTTCAACCCACTTCCTCTACAAATAGCGAACAAGTTTTAGATTTATTTTCTTAAAGGCATGCGGATATGTGACGCTAGAACAAATCTAAAAAAAAAAAAAAAAAAAAAAAAAAAAAGGAAAAACAAATTCAAATTGATGCATTTAAGGTTCTTTTTTATATCTCTTCATATCTTTATGCACATAGCAGAAGAAACTTGTTTATAAAAGTGGCATCACATCTCTGATTCTACCAATGATCGAGCTAAGGTGCTTTATCAGCAGGTCACCTTACAAATATGTACATACAGGTTAATGATGCATATAAAAAAATGAAATATATTTTGAATGAGATGCTGTCTGTTTCCAGATATGCAGCATATTCTTGAGTGCAGGGTTTTGTCAGTGGTTCCCGTGAGATATTTAGTTCCAGTTCTTGAAGAATTGCTTGAAGATGATGGTCTCCTTCCCCTGAGGAAGAATCTCCACCTGCAGAACATAAATATCCAGTGTTTATCATCTAAAGGAGAAGTAAATTTAATTAAACTGAGGGTGATAAATCATTATGAACAGTACCTGTGTTTTCATCCTGGGGTACTTCATTTGTTTGATGAAGTTGTCTGCCATCTGTAAAGCTGCGTTCTTCTCCTCAGCGTTTGCTCCGTTACCTGACAGATAACAAATAAATTGACTTCCTTGTGGTTTAATCTTCCACCCAACATGTGTTTAAATTCAGAATCATGTGTTGTCTATCATGTCCTTTTAACCCTTGACCACCAAACATCTAATCAGGTCGTTGTTGAGTCCAAGTGACTGAAAAATTTCAAAGGTTTCTCTGAGGTGCTGTTGAGAGATCGTGTTCACAAAAACAGGACGAATGGAAAACCCGAAACCATGATGCCTCCAGCTACAGCTGCTGTTGGCACCGTGGCATAAAAACAGGCATCAGCTCACGAAGACTTTTCATGTTCTGACACAAAATGTTGGGACTACGTCTGTCGAGGTCTGAAAAAATGGTTTAAGTTACATTTGCTGCTCTGGATGTGTCGTATAGTGACAAAGTAATAATAGTTCACTACTGTACTTAAGTATGTTTTAGGAAATCTGTCCTTTAGTAGTTTTTTTTTTTTTTGTATTTGTGTCAACTTTTATTTTTACTTCATTACATTTACATACTTTTACTCTGATGCATCTTCAGTGTTCAGTGTTGTTACAAATCTCTATTGCTCTGGTTCACTACCTGTAACTATTTAGACTATGAGAACCATGTCTCAGGGTTGATGTAGGCTCCATCTTAAAGGGTGGATGGATGGAGAAACTTAAAATAACATTCAAGATATTGTCTATTAAGACTGTAGTAAGCTCTGTGTTTTAAAGTGCTGAATAAATTTTCATAATATTCAAATTTCTAACTACTTTCATTACTTAAGTACATTTAATTGTAGATTACTTGTCAAACTTAAGTACAGTAAATACTAGATACGTTAAGACTTTTACTTGAGAATCATTTTAGTCAGTGACTTGAACTTCTACCAAAGTCATTTTTTGGTCGAGTATCTGTACTTCTACGCTAGTTGGACTTTCAGCTACTTTATACAACACTGTTACTGATCAAGCAGAGTCTTGTAGCTGTATAGTGACTATAAATGATGCTGGCGTTCTTCAGGAAATGTTACCTCACTGTTAAACCATCAATCATTATTTTTCACAATGGTCATTAAAATTTCATCCAATTAGATACCGAATATCACTGGCATCTAACTACTATCACTTTCCTCGGTTTGCATTTCAGGTGGCAGAAGTTTGCTGGTTCAGGGTCAAGTAGTATTTCCTCACCTTTCCAGACGAAGATCTTTCCATTGGCGCCGTTGTCCAGAATAAAGCAGTCGTCACGGACCAGCAGATCCTGAGCAAACGGACTCTTCTCAGACACTTTGGTTATATTCATGGACCCTGTGGC
This sequence comes from Polydactylus sextarius, assembly GCA_016801845.1. Classification (NCBI taxonomy): domain Eukaryota; kingdom Metazoa; phylum Chordata; class Actinopteri; family Polynemidae; genus Polydactylus; species Polydactylus sextarius. The sequence goes on from CM028929.1 coordinate 9,580,714, forward strand.
ATCTGACACCTTGGGGAGATGAAACGCACACGAGTTTATGCTTTGCTTAATAAGAAACATGAGGGAACAATGATTTGATGTGTGCGGTTTTTAAAGCTGCGCAGATGAAGTTACCTTGTAGAGCGAGGCCGAGTTGGAAGCGTCTGCTTTGCTGTCCTCCTCTGATGTGCTCTCTGCCAATGCTGGCATCTTTCCCAGCACCTGCTCATCACAACACAGCAAACATTAAAGTCTGCAAAAAAGGATTATAATCTGTTGAACTGTTGACCTGAACAGCACAGAGATTGTATTAATACTATTCACAATACCTTTCTAATGATGAAATGTAACTAAAGTTCTTCAAACCTTGAGCATCTCTTCAGGCTCTTCCCCTTCGTTGGCGTCCACAATTTTAGCTTTGCCGTGTCTGTCCGTGTCACGAATGAGCGACGCGATCTCACGAACTTTCTGCTTCTCGAAGATGTTGGCTTGTGATCCGATCCATGATACAATCGTCTGTAGGGCAGCATCAGATATGAAAATGAAACACATGTTTTATTTTAAGCAGTTTGAAGATCTACAAGTCAGACACCTCCAGGGTTTTGCAAATTCAATGAATTTATTATCATCATTGTCGTTTCCAGTCAAACATTGCGCCATATGTCCGTGAACTCACTTTTTTGTTTCTTTTGGAAAACGCAGGAAACATGTGAGAAATATTTTTAAAAAGTCTTACATTACTGCTAAGGGCCGTGACAAACAGTATTTGGGAAGAGTTTATGAAAGAGGAGGAAAACTATTTTGCTCTGTGTGAAGTTGTCTATTGAGAAACACACGTTTCTGACGTCTGACCAGACACGTCACTCTAACACAGTGATTTCGTTCCATTCATTTTTAATTGGATGTTAAATTGTAATTATAAAGCCTTTATAATTATATTATTATTATGGGTTTTTTTTTTACTTCTAAAAGGGAAAAAATGCGATTAAAGTTGCAATGTTTTTTAAGCCTTTTGTTGCAATTAATTTTTTCCGTTTAAAAGGGGGGAGGGTCACAATTTTGACGTGTGTTTGTGTTTACTTCAGGAAAAGCAACTGATTTTTGACACTTTTTGACACCGTCCTTAATAATGTGTAAGTTCCTCACCTCTCCGAGGTCAAGGATGAAGCAGTCTCCCTTGTTGAAGCTACTCCAGGACAGCTCCACCTCCTTGGCACGGATGTTGCGTTTACCTTTGATCTGGTACAACCTCTGGACCATCCCTGAGCCCTGAGGCCTCCTGAACCCCGACTCCACACCACCCTCCTGCGACAGAAGAGGATAGATGGTTAAGTTTTATATATTTTAAGTTAATCTCCTGAGAAAATGTCAGAGGTCACATCATGTCTTTGAACAAGATATACTCCTGGCATTCATCCAAAATGAGTACAATAAATGTACTTTGTTGCTGATGCTGCGGGTACTGAAAAACAATAAATGGCTTTGTCTTGCAATAAAAAGATTGTAGATAAAACTGTGTAAATGTAACTGCCGTTAGATTAAAATCTTATGTCTCTAAATTCTCCATGTTTATGCATCAGAAGTGCATGCTCAGTCATTTCGGAAAAATAACAATCATAGTTTTTTCACCTTGTAGCTGACTCCTCTGGGGAAGAGCGTCATAAATTCTGGGGACTCGTAGCCCTGAACCTGCCGGTGTTGAACGGGGTCACCGCCCAGGAAGTTGTCCAGCTGGGTGGCCAACATGGCACACGCCACCTGCTCGTCCCGAGACGACTTCTCACCTGCAGTGGGAGAGGAAAAGTAGAAAATAGAAAATGTGTAAATACTCTTTCTATTAACTTTGACAAAGCTGTTTTGCTTTTTTATATTTGGGACCAAGAGATTATGAAAAGATTGAGGTTAAAAGACTGTGAAAAGTTGTGAGGTAAAAGCTACTTTGTCATTATAATCTATGTGGCACCATGAAACTCTTACCAAAGTAGAGGTGAAGCAGCAGGGTCAGAGACAGGAAAGAAAAGCAAAAACAGAAAATAAAAGAGAAAAATCCGCATTAAGAAATGAGTTTAGAAAGGTGTCAAATGACAAAAAATGAGGGAACAAAGAGGCAGCGAGAGAGGTGATGGGTCATGAAGACATGAGATAAGAAACAAACAGCAGACAAACAAAGACAACCCAGGGGTCATCAACTGTAAACAAGTGGACGAAGGTTCAGAGACGCACGCTTGAGCAAACACAGCCTTCTCCAAGCTGTGACAATCAGCTTAGTGTTACCTAAGCACTGGATACATGCTGGAAACAACAGCCACATTTGAGTACTGTAACAGTCCTGCTGCATTTTTAATGAGCCCTGCTCAAAAGCCATCCCTGTTTCCCCTCGGGACGTCTTTCCCTCTTTCTCTCATCATCCGTCCATCCGTCCCCTCCGGCCTCCAGCCTCCTCTCCCTCTCCTGACAACAATGATGCAGCAGGTCAGCTCCGTGTCTCATGTGTCATCACCATTAGTGGGAAGGTTATTAGCTTCTCAGCTGCAGCTTGGGGCCGGGGTTAGGTGTGTAGTAAGCTACTGGACAATGGTTTCTGTTTTTACTGGATAGAGTAAAACAGAAACGCGAGAAGCTTCCCTTTCTTCTCTTTGAGTAATTTCAAAATGGTACACTTAAAAAAAGAGAAAGAGTCGGTTTCACAATGGTGTTGGCATCTCTTTTTTTTTTCACTACACCTATCCCTCCTCTATCTATCCCTGTAGTTCCTACATTTCTAACAATAACTCAGTCTGACTCTGACTATTCGGTTGTTGATTCAGGTGTGTTATTCTAGGTGTGGCTAATGTAGCATTATTCAATGTGACAGCTTGTTCATGTCAGCTGTTAGCGCTAGCGACACTTGTGATAGCACTTGCAATGAGCAGTTGACAGTTTTCATGTCGACTTGCAGAAACATGTTGATACAAAAAATGTCATTTCTGCATCTGTTTCCATGTTTCTTTCTGTTTTGACTATGTGCTCACCAAGCGAGATAAATCGATTTTTATCTGATGTTTCTTAAGTTGAGGAAGTCGTATTTATCTTCGCTTTTTCTTAACTTGATTAAATACCAGGGGTGTGACATTACACTGCAAAAGTGGCGTACGTTCAGAAACACTGGAGACATGTCAAGAGCACAAAGAGCTTTAGTGCTGAGTCAGATTGCATAGCTGCATGCTACATAATCCTATTGTGTTTGTTCCTTGTGAAGGAGATACTTGTGCTGCAGACTGAGTTTGTCTTAAATTAAGATTAAGCTCCTTTTTATTCATGTCTGGTAATTTATTTATTTTATTTTTCTTTCTTCATGACAGATCAGATCAGGTCTCCACTCTCTCACCTATCCACATGTGGAGGTCAGCTCCCAGCTGGCCCCGGTTCTCCAGCACCAGGTAGGAATCCCCGTTATAAAACGCTCCCACCTCAGAGGCGTCCAGTGGCACCGCCTTCATCTTCTCCACCCTCCACACGTGGAGACCCGGCTCCCGCGCCTCCTGACTGAATTGACCTGGAGCTGGCTTGAATGGAAGCATACTGCAAAAAAAAAAAACAACGAAAAAAAAAAAAAGAAGAAGATAAGATGAACGGAAAGTAGTTGCATAAAAAAAGGGGAAGTGTATACGTTTACACATTTCCTCGCAGGAGTAGAGTTTTAGTTAGATTAGTTTGATTGGTGAAAAGAAGTGAAAGCAGAAGTCAAACCCCTAAAATGAAGGAAGTAATTTTCCCAATCTGAAGACGATGCCTATTTTTCTCAGTTCTTGCCTAACTATAAAAAAATCCCTAGATGACAAGTTTAAACTCCTCCATACCAACTAAAAAGATGTATTTTGTGATGTAGATTGAGGAAAACTAGTGATGACCTCAGATTTCTCTAATTCAGAGGCAGAAATTGGAGAATGTGGTCGATGTCATTAGAGCTATTAGACTCTACAGTTGACACAGTGATGTAGTTTGTCTTTGCCTAAAGACCACAGGCTACATTGCATCACTTTTACGCAACACAACACCAAGGAGACCTCACTAACACAACACTAAGGTGATTGCACAAAACCAGGTGTGGTTATATTCATGCTGGATCATGTAACAGATATGAATGATAGACACAACAGACTTAACTGTTTCTCACATATACTTAAAAAAAAAGGAGCAAGAAACATAACAGTAGTTTGGGTGTAGCTATAGAAACTGTCATCAACCACATCTGTGCCTCTTCCTGCGTGCTGTCACCTTACTGTGACGAACCGAAACATACACAGACAAGAGCAGCAGTTACCAAAGATTTTTAGACATTAAGTGAGAAATAGAAATTGTTTGGTGTTTTTACTTGAAATAAATTACAATCAATTCAAGTCAAATGATCAAAAATAAAAAATGATTAATGATTTTTTTTGGAAGAAGACCATGAAATGTAGTTGAAAGCACAAGAAAGAAATGGGTTGATCCTGAATTGTTTTTAATTATTTTTTTGTATTTTTTTTTTTTTTTGTTTGCGAGAGCAAGATTGTATTTTCACACTTTAAAAAAAATTAACTCATGATCAACTTAATGAGTTTCAACCAAACTATGTCCAAACTATTTCAAGAGTCATGTGGCTGCGGGTTTTTGTTCCAACCGGACAAGATCACACAATCAACTGTCTGACGACTTATGAGTCAAGTCAGCTGCTGCTGGTTGGTTGGTTTGAACAAAAACCTGCAGCCACGCGACACATCGTGGACTAGTTTGGACGCCTCTGGTTTAAACTGTCACTGCATGGTCTTCTTCAGGAGACGTCTTCTTCCCTCAGATGTAAAACGACTTTAACAACAATAGTTCACATAATTAGCGGAAACATAACAGAAACATCTCCATCTACTGTGGAAAAAGAAATGGCCCTTTTGTACAAGTGATGATTTAGGGTCACAGGATAAAGTTTAGTTTGTCTAACTGATTAAATGAAAATTATCTGTATAATCTGATAGTTTTGTATACTTTTTAGTATAATCAGACGCCTTTTCTGGGATTGACGATGACAAATAGATTTTAACCATTTAGTTATGTTGCTACTGTAAGTGATTTTCTCTCTATATGGGAGTTGTAACATTTCTAAAGTAAGCTATTGGACAGTTACACATTTACACAAACATTATGGCAATAAAGTAAACTTCAACCTAATACAGGGTGGAGTACTTTATGACATCTTTATGCAAGCTGAAAGTTTATATGCTGTTAAGACAGGCGCCAGCCAACAACCACAACTGATAAAACAGGATTAGAAATAAGCAATTATCATGATAATAACCCTTGGAGTTAACTAAGAGCATCAATATATAATGCAAGACACAGTCACCAACTTTTACCATATCTGTTAAATAAATGGGAGAATCTGTTTGTTTGTTTTGTTTTTTTGCTCATCCAAAAACAATGTACTCAGCAATACACCAGAAAAGTTTAAAGTCGATTGGATGAACCAAATGATAAGAGTCACCATTTCTTAGCAGCATGAGTAACATTAATATACATCATACATGTTGTGGAAAAAACATCCACACTATTTATTGCCGTCTTCAGTGTTCAGAGCTTTGTATTTTAGACAAAAAGCACTCTTGGTAAATTTTGCTTTTGCATCATCTCACCTCATGTTTTGGGATCAGAAAGACTATATATAATCATGCATAATAGATGGACGTGTTAGAGAGCGTAACAACCACCTTCACTACTTTCATCACTTTTAAACACACTCTGAACTGTCATCATGTGTGAATCCCACACTGGGTTTTCAGAATCAGAATCAGCTTTATTGGCCAAGTATGTGAACACATACAAGGAATTTGGCTACGGTTCTATTCCTTCGCTCCATTATTGTTTAAACATACGACATAGAAAAACACAGAATAAACATTATATACAGAAAATATAAACATTATATAAACATTGTATTTACTGAGCTGGATGACTGCTGTATAGAATAACTCGTGTTTTCAAAACACGAGTCAAAGTCACGTTTGTAGACTTGTTGAAGATTTCACAGTCACATTGTTTTCCATTATTAATCTTGCACAATTTGTCATCACAATGAATCATATCTAGTGGTGTTATTTTGAAATCTTAAACACCCTCTTGTCACTTCATCCTAACCACTCAATTTATACAGAAAACTGGATGTGAACTGCTGTGGCCTGTCTGGTGAGAGATAATCTGTCTATTAACTAGAACTGGGAGGCAACAAATCTCTCATAGATGAAGATATGTCAACAGTGACTCTCTCTGCCGAAGTGGTGTTGATGAGTGGTGTCAGCTTCCTGTGGGTGGTGGATCGTCAGTGGTGCATGTAGGACCACAAACAATTAGAGTTGGAGTTTGTGTCATTAGGAAAGTATTTCCTGGTTATTAAAGTCCAGACGGGCTCCAGGCTCCATGCAACCATCAAATGATGGATGGATCTACTTCCAGACTTGTGGTTGAAAAATCTTTAATTGCTTTGTGTCTTTACTTATTTCTCTTTAATTCACATCCCAGACATCAACAAATGATTATTTGGTGGACTTTACAGTCATATTAACACAACCAGAACTCTACATGTCCACAACTTCAGCCATATGTCTCTTTTTCTAAAGTTAAACATCACCTATAAGTCAATAATATGTTTCATTCAACTCGGAAATTGTGATCTATTCCAAGTCCTGACTTTTTGTGGTGGGGAGTTCAGTTTGAAATATAACTTTAAGATTTAGTCGCTCTCCTCTCCAGGTACTTGCAGTATCAGTTAATATTTTACAAGTGTGCAAAAAACAGCCAAAATGGCAGATATAGAGGATGACAGTGCAGCAGAGTGGATGTATAATAAACACATATAATGACAGAGTAGAGGACGAGAGGAGCTAAGGGAATGAGGAAACAGAGAAAGAGCCCGAGGCGACACATGCAGGTGCCCTCGGGTTAAGGTTTCCATGCTTGGATAGCTACTCCAGGAGTAAGTAAGGAGGCAGAGAAATAGGCCCTGTGGTCCACTTAACTGTATGATCTCCTCTGGTACCTCGGGCATGCTGTCTGACTCCGGCTCCATTCTGCGTGTCCACTGGAGTGTGTGTGAACCGGCGTGTGTTTGTTGGGGCGGGGGGTGTTGTAAGGGATCAAGAGCTCTGGTGTGGAGGAGTGTTTGTGCTCACCTGGCCTGGTTAGCTTATATGTGGTAGGTAACTGGAGCCGGTGTGATGAAAGCCTACCTGAGGCCTGTGATAGGCCTGATAGGACGTTGCAGGAAGGGGGGTAAGAGGGGTAGAGTCGGGTTCCTGGTTCCTGGCTAAAGCTAAACACCAAGTGGATAATAACTGGGGAGCAATCTAGTCCTTTTTCCAAATGAGGATGTATTAAGGAAATTACAGGTCACTGCCATGTGACACAAGCAACCAGAAGTATTTTTACCACAATGCGACGTGACTCATGGCTGAAACGCTTCCACAGCTTGGATAGACAATAAAAAAAAAAAAAAAAGCAAAGAAAAAAACACTCCCAGCTAAATTACCAGAGAAAAAGATTTAACGATTGTATTATAAAATATCTGATTATTCAATTAAAATTCATAGATACAAGCCTGTGTAGATAAAAACACATCATCACCGAGCTGTGAAGCAGGATGCTCAGTATTCTCGCTAAAATATTCAGCTCAACACAATTGTATATCTCTCATCTAACGAAAAGTTTTAAATTACACATCTGTCAACCACATCTATGATGGGATGTGGTCTGTGTTTGGGGGTTTTCACAGCTGCTGTCATGTAATTTTTTTTTCCTTTATATTTTTGGGTTTCCTGGTGAAACAGAGTCATGTGATTGTGAATAGCAGCAACAATGTTTTACCACTGTGTTAACACTGCTGATATGTGTGAAGACAGTTATGTATGGTTATTGGTTTCAGCCTCTTTGCAGCCACATATGACAAGTTTGCTATAATGAAGCACATTTCACATTTCAGTTGAATGCATTTCTGTAAAACTTTTTATTGAAGGTGCCACCCTTAATTTGCAGCAGTCATTCTAACATGATTCATCTGTTAGTAAATCTTCTTTTCTCTGCTCCTGCTGTTTTCATTGTAACTAATATCATAAACTGAATACCTTTGGGTATTGTCCTAAGGCTACTGAAGCAGTTAGTGGGGTCTGATTGGATGATGTCAGAAACAAGAGTGGACAGAACGGTTTGAGATGGAGACACAAGGTCACAGACAGGCTGCAGGGGTCACTGCATCAATCAGTCATTCATGCGTTGACAAGAAGCCAGAAATATGAGAGCAGACAATATGCAGAGCGAACAGAGCTGCAGGCGTAGAGAGATCTGAAAGCAATCTGTCAATTGATGCTCAGTGTATACAATGTGTGTGTGTGTATGGGTGTGTGTGGCTGGGTGGCTGCACTGTATGTTTATGAGATTAAAAGATCGAGACAGACTGATGCAGACTGAAGGAAAACTTTGAGAGACCCAAAGAACAAAGGAGTAGAAGAAGAAAAAAAAGAAATCACATAAATATAGAGAAGTTATACTTTTACACTTTCGCATTAACAACCAAATGTTTATTTTATATATCTAAAAAGACACAAGACCTTAAAGGCTGACACCTCCGTCACTAACCACACCCAAACTTCAAGGAAGTTGTTACAGAGACTGGAATGAGAGCAGGAGGAGAGGGAGGGAAGTGAGACAGAAGTAGGAAATGAAATGAAAGATTTGGTTTTCCACAGAACTGAGATAAGTTAAAGAGCAACAGAGAATAAACAGCAAAGTCTGAAAGTCAGACAAAGTTTAGGAACCAAAGACTCATTGTTCCCGCTGTGAAATTCCTCAGCTGATTCTCCAGGAATGTGATGTGCAAACAGAAAAGTGAGCGCAAGGAAAAAAACCACAGAGAAACAATTCAGAGTAAAGTAAGAAACTTAAAATGGGAAAATAAGAAAATGTGCAAAGAAAGAAAGATAAGAGAGGATTGACTTTTTTTGGTAGAAGGTAGAAAGTGTGAAAAAGTGAGACTTACCTTGCAAGATGATTTAGCGGTGGAACCCCAACACGTCTGAGCAGAGAGTGGAAAGAAAAGCAGTCATGCAAGGAGAAACACGTCTCTATAAACACACAAATCCTCTCTCTCTCTCTCTCTCTCACACACACACACAAAAGATATTTCCTGCCTGTGTCTGTGGCGGTCTTAGCCCGGCCCTCTGACTCAAACACAAAACGAGAAAAAAGTGCTGAAAAATTTGACTAAATCAGGATCACGTCAAGTGGAGGGAGAATTTGAAATGCAAAAACTAGACGTGTAGCACAAATTCAGCTGATGAAACAGATGTGGCAGCTCATTTTAAAGCCTGTTTTTTTTTTTTTTTAAATACTTAAACTTGTTTTTAAGAAGAAATTCAAAAAAATGCTGGTGATACAAAAATAAACCACAATTAATGTTTCTAGGTCCAAAAACGAATCAATTTTTAGTTATTTTAGTTATAATTTAATTAAAAATATTAACTCTCCTCTCATTATGACTCATTTCCCTCTTGGCACGAATCACCACAGCAACCAACCCCAACACAGTCACGTAGGAGTCATGTCACGCCTACACAGCATATGAACCTCAGCCTTCAAATCATCACCTGACATGTCCTTTTGCACAGTTTGAGCTGCGTCATGTTCTGAGTGCAAACCGCTGATTCATTATTTGCACATAGAAGGATTATGAAAGCTTACAAATTACACCACTTACAATTAATCACTTACAAACTAGGAAAGCCCACATATACTTACTATCTCCACAGGGATACGTGATAACAAGAGATGGACTTTAGAACTATTTTAGTTTATACAGTTGTAGTTTAAATATGTGTGTGTGTGTGTGTGTGTGTGTGTGTGTGTGTGTTTGTGTGTGTATAGATGTAGATATATAGATAAATATAGTTATATAAGTCTATACTGAGTAGTAGTGAGCACTGAGTGTGTAGCTAAGTAGAATAGTTTTTGATCTTCTGGATTATTTACCTAAATATAATATAGAATATTATTACATACATATGTTGAAAGAAAGGCCTTACCTATGAGAAATAAATCAAAGTAGGCCCAGGCTTTTGTGACTGTGTGTCAGACCCTCAAGGGAAAAACTTCTTCTCCACCTGGTGGACAGGAAGAGCAACGATAGTAAAAATAGTAAAGACAATTCACCTCCTGCAGGAGAAAACAGACCATGATATATAAGACATATAAAACAGGAGCTCAAACAATGGAAACAGCGTTTCTCTTTCATTTAGAGGATGTTAAAAAATTAGTAAATGTAGTATAAGAAGTGGCAAACAGCACAGTTCATCAGTTGATGTTAACATCTTAATTTGATCATAAAGTTGAGTTAAATGTGTTTTTCTCATACCATAACTTCCTGTGTGCTCTCCCTTGTGTGCTTCTTACTTGCACATGCAAACTCAGTTATCAGATTAATTGATAACCCGATCCCAAAAACACACCAACTACCATCTACATTTTACCTGCAAACCTCACAGTGAAATGCGACTGGATCTTCTCAGGTGACTCAGCGAACAAACAAATCTGGTTTAGTTCTTAGTTCTGCCTGTGAAACGTCTTGTCATTGTGTCAGTGCCTCTGTGTGCATGAGCCTGATTTACAGGTCCACTTCCTGTCAGTGAGTTGGTGAGTTCACAGCAAGGTGAGAGCGCCCCCAAGAGGAAGGAGAAATCTAGACTCAACAACAATCTGTCGTCACAGTAAATATTGACTGTTGATGTGAACACTTTCCTTGTCATTATATAGTTCACCATAGTACTTAAGTACAGTTATGAGCTAATTGCACCATAAAGTATTTTCTTATTTTACTCATACATCCTTATAGTTCACAATATATATTTGTCAGCTTTTTATCCTTTACCAAATGATACATATATAGCCTAAATTACTATAAAACTATAGATTAAACAACCCCGAAGTGCAAAGAATAGTTCAAATAGTTTCTAAAAAGTGTTTCCTTTAGTCACACAGGTAAAATATGGATAGTGGTTGGTATGTTTTGGTTTCTGCAAGTAAGAAGCACAAAAGGGAAAAAGTTATGTGGAAGGCCATTTTATTGTTTAAACTCCTGATGTTTGTAGTCTGTTTTCTCCTGAACCGTTTTTATGTTGCTGTTTCTGGCCACCAGGTGGAGAAAGAGTTTGTCTGACAGAAAAATCTGTACCTCTAATTTATTTGTTCAATTGGAAAGGATTTTATATTAACACGTAATTTACCATGTGTGTGTGACAGTATCATATACTATTTACCGAGTAACATATATACATATGTTGTGCAAGTCTGTGTAGTAATTTAGCTGGACAAATATTCCAGACTCAAATCATAACTTGTGGGGGAGTTAATTTGTGTTTTAACAACAACAACAACAATAACATTGGCTAAGGAACATTAGCTTAAGTTGGCTAATCACTCCTAAAATTACTTCAACCAAAACTTCATAACTTTAGTTCACCATGTCTTTTATTAAACTTATAGTGTGTCTCAATTCAGATGCTTCCGTTGGTATACTTCCATGTAGTACAATATGTGCTTACTTCTGCAGCGTGCACATTTCGACAGGGTGGTGCTGGCTTTAAATTGTTGTGCACTTACTGGAAATGATGATCACAATAATATTCAAGAAAGAAAGCCTTACTAGTACTGCTGTTTGCTTGTGTGGGCCCCCTGTTTTATGTGAGGTGGAGATTAAACACCACCGTCTCTCCCGTTCTGCTGTGTAGCAAAGATGGAGCTCATGGCACTCAGGGTGTCTGTCACCAACACCAACGCTGCATTTTACCATACTTGTCGGTGTGAATTCACTCAAAATAGTAAATGTAACTATGGAAGTATGTGAATTGAGACACATGGTTATTCTTAAGACTTTTGGTTGAGCATCAGCCATTTGATGGTTTCTGTATGAGATGAGATTATTCTGTCCCCAGAGGTTCTTAGTAGGTGTGTTTCCACCGAACCCTTGATGGAGACACAGAGGCTACAAGGGCTGAGTGAGAGGACATTCCTGAAAAATTCCTGGCCTCTGAATTTTACCCAGCAGTTATTGGTGGAAACACGGCTAACATGTCATAATGTCGTTGACACACTGGCCTCAGTTTAGGAAGCATAAAAAAGGGTGTAGCGAACCCACTGATTATCTCACATTAAGAAAAGATGAAACCACTAATCCGCAGGACCTGGATCTCCTGTCATAACTTCACTCGGGCAGGCCAGAGAAACAAATCTCTGAGTGACCCCCAAACTCTTCTAAAAAGATCAGTCTCCTCCATAGCCATAAAACCTTTTTTCTTTTTCCTTATCTGATCGAAGCCCCTCGGACCAGTTGGTGCCACATTCCAACGTGCAAAGTCCACTTCATGTGCTCATATTGACATAAGACTCAGTTACATTCCTTATGTAACCATCTAGACTTAGATTATGTATTAATGTAATATTATTTGTCTTGATTGTGTTATCACCTGTTTATGATTATCATATTATACAGGAAGTATTCAGTTGTTTTGAGAACTTCACCTATGCATTCATAAATGTTTTACTATCATTTGTGTCACATTACAAATAACCATTCCTCCTTATAAGGTCACAGTCATAATAATAAGTTGCTGCTAATTACAAATGTCATTATGTATGATATTCAAGTATCATGTGGAATATGAAATTGTTGTAGAGATCACACATGTTCAATATTAATGTGTAGGATTTACATACTTAGGTCATGATGAGTGAGAAGGAGGAGGGGGCTGCAGCCCCCAGACTCCAAGCTTGTGCAAAACATCGTAAATCAGAGTTTCGCGCCAACTGAAACAAAGGAATCTTATTGCAGCTAAAGGGGGATGACGTCATGCCCCCCCACGGTAAAAACAGACTGCTACCCGCTGCTCTCACTGGCTCACTCTCTTCACACACCTTAAAGTTATCCTCTTCAGTTCTAGTCTTCTTCTTATTTTATTTTTCCTTAAGTTCAGAGACAATCTTTTTCATAAATTTACCTTTCTCTTGTAACTAAGTGAAACGCAACTTAAAGTTTTCTTAATTTGGCCAGCCAACATTAATTATTTTGTTTGTCTTTTTATAACATATTATTTTTATTATTACATTTGTGCATCGACATCGACAAGTTTTTGGAGTTTTTGTATTGTTCGGCCAAACGTTCAAATTCTCCATCTACAATCGAGAAAGGTCTTCATTAAATCAGACCTGCTATCCTCCTCGACTCGCAAAGAGTTTGAGCAGATCAGAACCATCTGGTCCAACCATCAATCATCAGCCTGAGCAACGGCAGCAGTCGCCCCCAGGAGGTAGACCGAGTCAGTCCGACTCTCACACCCCCAGGACGAAATCTCTGCGCCGTGGTTTGTTGGTCCAGAAATATTCCACCTGGGACTTGTAACGCCATTGCGCCATTTCCCGAGTCCGGCAGAGCCCCTGAACCACCAGCTGAAGCCGGCTGCATTTAAACCTTGCTCTTTGGTTTGAGGTCTGATAGCATAAAACCTAAATTACCGTTTATTAGTTATTAGTTATCCATAGACTTCGATATTACGTCTCATTCAACTAGATTCCTTTCACCCTGACCCAGTTTATCACATTGTGTGCATTGAATTTCACTTGTTTATATAGTCTTTACCTACGTATTCATCATTCACTTATAGTCTATTCACTGTTAATTATTATTTTATTTTATCTTTTGTTCACTAAATTTGTTTTTTGTTTAGACTAAGTTCTTGTGTTTGGTTCATTTGTGGGTGAGATTGGATGGATCTATTGAATCAGAACTCAACCTTCAGATTGAGATAAAATCAATTCAATAACAGTCTAAATTTGTTAAATTTCATTCTAAATTTCCGATGTAAAACATTCCTCTTAAACGTCGGCAAGAGGTGGTGGCCTGGCTTTAACAGACTGTTAATAATTGTAATTGATTGTTAATTATTAATAATTGTTAATAATTATTAATAATCCTCATGAAGAGGGTGTTTCCCCTACAAAGGGGTGGGGCTTAATGATGGTGACTACCATGGCAACTGTGTATTCATTGGAACATGAGCAAATATTTGATGATGTCACTGATGATATCACTGATGATGTCATACCTTTGATTTGAAAGTTGAAAGCCAGATTCTACCTTCTATTACCACTACAAACAAGAATCAGCGATCACAAACAACACACATATTCAACACCAGTTTTATTATTTTGGCAACCCGAAAATATTCCTCTGAAGTCTTCAGGTAAATTCAGCTGACAAAATGTTACGAAAACTTGACAGATGGTTTAATTTTGATGAGCTTGGAGAGAATGATATTCTTTGCGGCGGTAAAGGTAAGTACCAGCTCGAGAAGTTCCTGGGCTTTGGTACATTTGGAAAGGTGGCACAATGTACAAGACTAGATACCGGAGAGAAGACTGCTGTCAAAATTTTGAGAATGGAAAGGTACAAGTGTGAAAAAAATGAGGTGGCCATGCTGAAGAAACTCAAGGAACTTGATCCAGACAAGCACAACCTGGTCAAGTTCATTGAGCGTTTTCAGTTCAAAGGTAATGTTTGTCTGGCATTTGAAAAGCTGGACATAACAATGAGCGATTACATTAGGACCAGTGCACGACTTCCTCTGTCTGAAATGCAAGTAATTGCACAACAGTTGCTTGTGGCTCTGAACGGCCTCAAAAACATTGGCTTGGTTCATCTGGACTTAAAACCAGACAATATAATGCTGGTTGATCGTCAGTTGCAGCCCCTCAGGGTAAAGCTGATTGATTTTGGTACGGCTATGCCAGTCTCCAAACTGCGTCGTGGCTCCACATATCAAAACATTGGCTACAGGGCCCCTGAGGTCATGCTGGGCCTGCCATTATCTGAGGCAGTAGATATGTGGAGTTTGGGCTGCATTTTGGCTTACATGTTCCTACGCTGGGAACTGTATCCTCTACATTGCAAGCATGAGGTGATGCAAGTCATCACAGAGGTGCACGGTCAGCCTGATGACCATTTGCTGAATTGTGGGTGGTTGACCCAACAGTATTTCAGCAAAGTCTCAGGCCGGCGTGGTTCTTCATGGAGGCTGAATCCAAAGTGTCAATTCAGCTGCTGCACAAACCCATTGAGGGCCACTTTCAACTGCCGGTTTGTGCACAATTTCAGAAGCCTGGATGACATCGGGAAGCATCACCTTAAAATGAGGGGGTCCGCTGAATACGAGAAGACTCTAATCTTTGTGGACCTTCTCAAACGAATGTTGGAGGTTGATCCGACAAAAAGAATAACACCTAGTGAAGCTCTGACTCACCTCTTTATCACTGGGAGAAACCCAACTCAAAGTGATGCTAATCCCACTGCCAACATGTCACCAGCTAGTCCCCGACTAAGTATCTTGTCAGCTGGACCAAGTGATGCTAACCCCAGTGCCAATATGTCACCAGCCTGTCCTGCTGCTTGCAATAACAAGACATCCTTCACAGTCAGACTGGATGAAGACGATACCACTAATCCAAACAGTGGATTCTCATCTCCAGATGACGAGGGCAACAACACCAGTCCAAATAATGAAGCCCCATCTACAGCTGAAGAGCAGGATGAGACAGAAGGAAATGTCACCAACGATGAACCATCCGTGGAATCCGTCCCAGATGCCATCACTAAGGTGGAGACACCATTCATAGTTAGCTTCAGTGAGGGAAACACCAACAACACAAATGGTGAAACCTCATCAGCTGAAGAGCAGGACGAGACAGAGCGGAGCAGCATTGACGATGGACCCTCACCTATGGTTGTAGAGCAAGAGGAGACAGACAGCAGACCATCGATGGAAGCTGGAATCACCTCTGAAGCTGATGAGGAATCATCAGACATGGATGAGGAACCTTTCAATGCCTCATTTGATGAGGAGACTCCCTTGCTCAACAGTCCAGGATCCACGGTAAAGCCCCGCAAAAGCCTCGTGAAGAGCGTTCGTAAATTCTTCTCTCACATGTTCAGGTAACATGTTGCTGAGTACTTTCTACTGTACTGCCTGCCTTCCTTTCATATGTTGACTGCAAATCACAAGGTTTACTCCAGGTACTGGGGTCTCTCCCACATTCCTGTTTATTGTTCTTAATTAAGATCAATAAACTGCATTGTAAAAAACAATATTCTGCAGTTTAGCACAACATGATTGAAACCACATAATGTGCAGCACAGTAGACCCTCTTCACGCTGTAAGGAGGTTTGGGCTTAGACTTCCTGTTTTGAAATATTCTTTGCAGGTCTTTGGGTTTTCTCTGGGTGCTCCAGTTTCTCCCATGTTTCGCTGTATTGACCATAATTAAGTTAATCAAAATAAGATCAATACAGTGATCCTAAAAAAAAAAAAAAGCCCTCTTCTAATGAAGACATTCACTTGGTCAGCACCTGCACTGACACAGGAATCTAATGTAAATTTACTGTCAAAAAATAAAATATCTAAATATACATCTGTATCTCTTTTCATGCCCATCCATTTGTCTGACCGTCACCTATGTAGGTTTTCTTCAGGTTCTTTGGATCCGCTCTCATTCCAAAGCTATGTTTGTTGAAGCCTCAGATTCTGTGTGGTTAATGTAAGTACCACTTGGACAAGTTCTTGGGCTTTGGTACATTTGGAAAGGTGGTACAATAAACAAAATTGGACACCAGTGAGAGGTTGGTCATCAGGACTTTGAAGGAGAAAGGTACAAGTGTGGAAAAAAATAAGTCGGCCGTTGTGGCCAACTCAAGGCACTTGATCCAGATAAGTACAACATGGTCAAGTTCATTGGGCATTTTTTCAAGTTCATTTGGCGTTTTTCAGTTCAAAGGAAATGTTTGTCTGGCCTTTGAAAAGGCAAAAATAACAATTAGCAATTACATTTTTACCAGAAAGCACCTGCCTTTGTCTGAAATGCAAGTTATTGCGCAACAGTTGCTTGTAGCCCTCAACAGCTTTAAAAACATTGGCTTGGTTCATCTGGACATAAAACCAGACAATATAATGCTGGTTGATTGTCAGTTGCAGCCCCTCAGGGTAAAGCTGATTGATTTTGGTACGGCTATGCCAGTCTCCAAACTGCGTCGTGGCTCCACATATCAAAACATTGGCTACAGGGCCCCTGAGGTCATGCTGGGCCTGCCATTATCTGAGGCAGTAGATATGTGGGATTTGGGCTGCATTTTGGCTTACATGTTCCTACGCTGGGAACTGTATCCTCTACGTTGCAAGCATGAGGTGATGCAAGTCATCACAGAGGTGCACGGTCAACCTGACGACCATTTGCTGAATTGTGGGATGTTTACCCAACAAGCTGCAAGTTTGAAAGACATTTCATTTCCAGCTGTTAAAAATAATGCTGCTTGCCTGGATGAGGGAAATACTACCGATCCAAAAAGTGGACCCCCATCTCCAACTGAAGAGGGGACAGAAAAGGACACGCCAACATGTACTTTCTACTGTACTGCCTGCCTTCCTTTCACGTTTCTTGCAGATCATGAGGTTTACTCTGGGTACTCGGGTTTCTCCCACATTTATTGTCCAAAGATCATTAGATTATGTAACTGCATTGTAAAAAAAAAAAAAAAAAAAACGGAAGCTTTCTCCGGGTTTTCCGGAATCCTCTCGTGTTCCAAAGACATACAGTTTTGTTGGACTAAATTACTTGTAAATGTGAATTTGATTTTCTGTGGTTATTTGTGTTTAAATGTCCGTCCTATGATAGACAGTCAATCTGTCCAGTCTTAAACACTGAGACTGGCTTCAACCTGCCTACCCTTGATTTGCAGTGTAGATAATGGATGATGATGAATGATTTGATAAAACAATTTGTCCGTCCCAACCAAGTATTGAAGATTGACATCGTTTTGAAAATACCATATTTTGATTGATTCGATGTGATCCTAATTTATGTTTTTTTTTTTTTTCTGCAAAAACTGAGAAGTAAATGATGATTTCTCCACAGTTTTCTAATTTTTTGAATTCCTGTTTTTGTGGCTTTTACGAGTTGGAAGCCCAAATGATGAAATAAACAAATAAATACTTGAAGTTGTTTAAATTGTGGGCTCTGAATCCATAATCTATGAAAGTTTAACTTTTTGAATGGAATTATGGAAATAAATAAACTTTTCCATGATATTCTAATTTTTTTTGGAAAGGGTCTGTACTGTATATAGAACCTTAAAATGTACATTATTATACAGTCAGTATTATAAAAGTTACTATAATATAAAACTATAATAAAGCTTAAAATGGAAAAACACAGGCTATAATTCAGGATAAATTATCAATTTGTCCCAACAAAGTATTAACTCCTGAGATTAAGCGATATCTACATATTTGGTATTTCAGAAAACGGCAATAAAAGACAAAGACTTGTAGTAAAACTTTTATTAATTTTTTTTTTCCAAGTCAAAAAACAAACAGAAACAAAGATACAGAGAATGAGTTTTAACATCAACAACATTGGCTAAGGAACATTAGCTTAAATTGGCTAATCACTCCTAAAATTACTTCAACCAAAACTTCATAACTTTAGTTCACCATGTCTTTTATTAAACTTATAGTGTGTCTCAATTCAGACGCTTCCATTGGTATACTTCCATGTAGTACAATATGTGCTTACTTCTGCAGCGTGCACATTTTGACAGGGTGGTGCTGGCTTTAAATTGTTGTGCACTTACTGGAAATGATGATCACATTATCTTCTTCTACTTTTTAATGGGAAATTGCCACTGGACGTGACGTTTATCTCCAATTTGGACAGCGACTGTCACCCACCAAGATATCTTTCGGCTAGCTATCAATAATATTCAAGAAAGAAAGCCTTACTAGTACTGCTGCTTGCTTGTGTGGGCCCCCTGTTTTATGTGAGGTGGAGATTAAACACCACCGTCTCCCATTCTGCTATGTAGCAAAGATGGAGCTCATGGCACTCAGGGTGTCTGTCGCCAACACCAATGCTGCATTTTCCCATACTTGTCAGTGTGAATACACTTACACACTCAAAATAGTAAATGTAACTATGGAAGTATGTGAACTGAGACACATGGTTATTCTTAAGACTTTTGGTTGAGCATCAGTCATTTGATGGTTTCTGTATGAGATGAGATTATTCTGTCCCCAGAGGTTCTTAGTAGGTGTGTTTCCACCGAACCCTTGATGGAGACACAGAGGCTACAAGGGCTGAGTGAGAGGACATTCCTGAAAAATTCCTGGCCTCTGAATTTTACCCAGCAGTTATTGGTGGAAACACGGCTAACATGTCATAATGTCTTTGACACACTGGCCTCAGTTTAGGAAGCATAAAAAAGGGTGTAGCGAACCCACTGATTATCTCACATTAAGAAAAGATGAAACCACTAATCCGTAGGACCTGGATCTCCTGTCATAACTTCACTCAGGCAGGCCAGAGAAACAAAATTCTGAGTGACCCCCAAACTCTTCTGAAAAGATCAGTCTCCTCCATAGCCATAAAACCTTTTTTCTTTTTCCTTATCTGATCGAAGCCCCTCGAACCAGTTGGTGCCACATTCCAACGTACAAAGTCTAAAGTCTAAAATCTTGACCTAGATTATGTATTAATGTAATATTATTTGTCTTGATTGTGTTATCACCTGTTTATGATTATCATATTATACAGGAAGTATTCAGTTGTTTTGAGAACTTCACCTATGCATTCATAAATGTTTTACTATCATTTGTGTCACATTACAAATAACCATTCCTCCTTATAAGGTCACAGTCATAATAATAAGTTGCTGCTAATTACAAATGTCATTATGTATGATATTCAAGTATCATGTGGAATATGAAATTGTTGTAGAGATCACACATGTTCAATATTAATGTGTAGGATTACATACTTAGGTCATGATGAGTGAGAAGGAGGAGGGGGCTGCAGCCCCCAGACTCCAAGCTTGTGCAAAACATCGTAAATCAGAGTTTCGCGCCAACTGAAACAAAGGAATCTTATTGCAGCTAAAGGGGGATGACGTCATGCCCCCCCACGGTAAAAACAGACTGCTACCCGCTGCTCTCACTGGCTCACTCTCTTCACACACCTTAAAGTTATCCTCTTCAGTTCTAGTCTTCTTCTTATTTTATTTTTCCTTAAGTTCAGAGACAATCTTTTTCATAAATTTACCTTTCTCTTGTAACTAAGTGAAACGCAACTTAAAGTTTTCTTAATTTGGCCAGCCAACATTAATTATTTTGTTTGTCTTTTTATAACATATTATTTTTATTATTACATTTGTGCATCGACATCGACAAGTTTTTGGAGTTTTTGTATTGTTCGGCCAAACGTTCAAATTCTCCATCTACAATCGAGAAAGGTCTTCATTAAATCAGACCTGCTATCCTCCTCGACTCGCAAAGAGTTTGAGCAGATCAGAACCATCTGGTCCAACCATCAATCATCAGCCTGAGCAACGGCAGCAGTCGCCCCCAGGAGGTAGACCGAGTCAGTCCGACTCTCACACCCCCAGGACGAAATCTCTGCGCCGTGGTTTGTTGGTCCAGAAATATTCCACCTGGGACTTGTAACGCCATTGCGCCATTTCCCGAGTCCGGCAGAGCCCCTGAACCACCAGCTGAAGCCGGCTGCATTTAAACCTTGCTCTTTGGTTTGAGGTCTGATAGCATAAAACCTAAATTACCGTTTATTAGTTATTAGTTATCCATAGACTTCGATATTACGTCTCATTCAACTAGATTCCTTTCACCCTGACCCAGTTTATCACATTGTGTGCATTGAATTTCACTTGTTTATATAGTCTTTACCTACGTATTCATCATTCACTTATAGTCTATTCACTGTTAATTATTATTATTATTTTAGCTTTTGTTCACTAAATTTGTTTTTTGTTTAGACTAAGTTCTTGTGTTTGGTTCATTTGTGGGTGAGATTGGATGGATCTATTGAATCAGAACTCAACCTTCAGATTGAGATAAAAATCAATTCAATAACAGTCTAAATTTGTTAAATTTCATTCTAAATTTCCGATGTAAAACATTCCTCTTAAACGTCGGCAAGAGGTGGTGGCCTGGCTTTAACAGACTGTTAATAATTGTAATTGATTGTTAATTATTAATAATTGTTATTAATAATCCTCATGAAGACGGTGTTTCCCCTACAAGGGGGTGGGGCTTAATGATGGTGACTTGCTACCATGGCAACTGTGTATTCATTGGAACATGAGCAAATATTTGATGATGTCACTGATGATATCACTGATGATGTCATACCTTTGATTTGAAAGTTGAAAGCCAGATTCTACCTTCTATTACCACTACAAACAAGAATCAGCGATCACAAACAACACACATATTCAACACCAGTTTTATTATTTTGGCAACCCGAAAATATTCCTCTGAAGTCTTCAGGTAAATTCAGCTGACAAAATGTTACGAAAACTTGACAGATGGTTTAATTTTGATGAGCTTGGAGAGAATGATATTCTTTGCGGTAAAGGTAAGTACCAGCTCGAGAAGTTCCTGGGCTTTGGTACATTTGGAAAGGTGGCACAATGTACAAGACTAGATACCGGAGAGAAGACTGCTGTCAAAATTTTGAGAATGGAAAGGTACAAGTGTGAAAAAAATGAGGTGGCCATGCTGAAGAAACTCAAGGAACTTGATCCAGACAAGCACAACCTGGTCAAGTTCATTGAGCGTTTTCAGTTCAAAGGTAATGTTTGTCTGGCATTTGAAAAGCTGGACATAACAATGAGCGATTACATTAGGACCAGTGCACGACTTCCTCTGTCTGAAATGCAAGTAATTGCACAACAGTTGCTTGTGGCTCTGAACGGCCTCAAAAACATTGGCTTGGTTCATCTGGACTTAAAACCAGACAATATAATGCTGGTTGATCGTCAGTTGCAGCCCCTCAGGGTAAAGCTGATTGATTTTTAATACGGCTATGCCAGTCTCAAACTGCGTCGTGGCTCCACATATCAAAACATTGGCTACAGGGCCCCTGAGGTCATGCTGGGCCTGCCATTATCTGAGGCAGTAGATATGTGGAGTTTGGGCTGCATTTTGGCTTACATGTTCCTACGCTGGGAACTGTATCCTCTACATTGCAAGCATGAGGTGATGCAAGTCATCACAGAGGTGCACGGTCAGCCTGATGACCATTTGCTGAATTGTGGGTGGTTGACCCAACAGTATTTCAGCAAAGTCTCAGGCGGCGTGGTTCTTCATGGAGGCTGAATCCAAAGTGTCAATTCAGCTGCTGCTGCACAAACCCATTGAGGGCCACTTTCAACTGCCGGTTTGTGCACAATTTCAGAAGCCTGGATGACATCGGGAAGCATCACCTTAAAATGAGGGGGTCCGCTGAATACGAGAAGACTCTAATCTTTGTGGACCTTCTCAAACGAATGTTGGAGGTTGATCCGACAAAAAGAATAACACCTAGTGAAGCTCTGACTCACCTCTTTATCACTGGGAGAAACCCAACTCAAAGTGATGCTAATCCCACTGCCAACATGTCACCAGCTAGTCCCCGACTAAGTATCTTGTCAGCTGGACCAAGTGATGCTAACCCCAGTGCCAATATGTCACCAGCCTGTCCTGCTGCTTGCAATAACAAGACATCCTTCACAGTCAGACTGGATGAAGGCGATACCACTAATCCAAACAGTGGATTCTCATCTCCAGATGACGAGGGCAACAACACCAGTCCAAATAATGAAGCCCCATCTACAGCTGAAGAGCAGGATGAGACAGAAGGAAATGTCACCAACGATGAACCATCCGTGGAATCCGTCCCAGATGCCATCACTAAGGTGGAGACACCATTCATAGTTAGCTTCAGTGAGGGAAACACCAACAACACAAATGGTGAAACCTCATCAGCTGAAGAGCAGGACGAGACAGAGCGGAGCAGCATTGACGATGGACCCTCACCTATGGTTGTAGAGCAAGAGGAGACAGACAGCAGACCATCGATGGAAGCTGGAATCACCTCTGAAGCTGATGAGGAATCATCAGACATGGATGAGGAACCTTTCAATGCCTCATTTGATGAGGAGACTCCCTTGCTCAACAGTCCAGGATCCACGGTAAAGCCCCGCAAAAGCCTTGTAAAGAGCGTTCGTAAATTCTTCTCTCACATGTTCAGGTAACATGTTGCTGAGTACTTTCTACTGTACTGCCTGCCTTCCTTTCATATGTTGACTGCAAATCATGAGGTTTACTCCAGGTACTGGGGTCTCTCCCACATTCCTGTTAATTGTTCTTAATTAAGATCAATAAACTGCATTGTAAAAAACAATATTCTGCAGTTTAGCACAACATGATTGAAACCACATAATGTGCAGCACAGTAGACCCTCTTCACGCTGTAAGGAGGTTTGGGCTTAGACTTCCTGTTTTGAAATATTCTTTGCAGGTCTTTGGGTTTTCTCTGGGTGCTCCAGTTTCTCCCATGTTTCGCTGTATTGACCATAATTAAGTTAATCAAAATAAGATCAATACAGTGATCCTAAAAAAAAAAAAAAAAAAAAAAAAAGCCCTCTTCTAATGAAGACATTCACTTGGTCAGCACCTGCACTGACACAGGAATCTAATGTAAATTTACTGTCAAAAAATAAAATATCTAAATATACATCTGTATCTCTTTTCATGCCCATCCATTTGTCTGACCGTCACCTATGTAGGTTTTCTTCAGGTTCTTTGGATCCGCTCTCATTCCAAAGCTATGTTTGTTGAAGCCTCAGATTCTGTGTGGTTAATGTAAGTACCACTTGGACAAGTTCTTGGGCTTTGGTACATTTGGAAAGGTGGTACAATAAACAAAACTAGACAATTCCCCTGCGGGAAATCGCGAGAGTGATGCAGTGGCCGCAGCAGTCTGCGCTAAGACAAAGTGATGATATGATAGTATGATGCTGTGGTGCAATTATATGACATGACACTATGATGCTAAGATGCTACAATGCTTCATTATGGAAGAAAGGAAAGGAAGGAGGGAAATGATTCGCGACTAGTGTCGTGAATCATTTCAGAATCAGCTTTATTGGCCAAGTATGTGAACACATACAAGGAATTTGGCTACGGTTCTATTCCTTCGCTCCATTATAGTTTAAACATACAACATAGAAAAACACAGAATAAACATTATATACAGAAAATATAAACATTATATAAACATTGTATTTACTGAGCTGGATGACTGCTGTATAGAATAACAAATCATTACCCCATGATCAAATATGATTATTTGGGATAGGAAGATCATGGATGGATGATAATGGGACGGGATGAGGATGAGGGATGATTACCAAATCATCCCTCATCAAATCATTACCCCAATCATCAAATATCTACATATTTAGTATTTCAGAAAACGGCAATAAAAGACAGAGACTTGTAGTAAAACTTTTATTCATTTTTTTTCCAAGTCAAAAAACAAACAGAAACAAAGATACAGAGAATGAGATAATGAATTGATTTATCTATACAGTGGCAATTTTAAGTTAAACCTTCCTTTTTGCCCAGACATGAAGTCTTTCCTCTGCTTGAAACCCTGTCTCACCTCTGGACGCACACTAACCGCACACACATACACACTTTTTCAGTCATTCATTCAACCTGGGAGTCCCGACGTCTTGAATTGACTGGACTGCACACAGTTAAGAGACGCAGATTGGATGCAAGCATAGTGGACAAAAAAAAAAAAAAAAAAAAAGAAACAAGAAAGACATTAAGGGGCTTTATGGAAAGAAACAAGCTCCACCACAATATTTACCAAGTGCAAATACCAAACCTGCTTTATCTCAAAGGCCAGAAGATGCAGTCCTTTCAATTCAAGACGACCTTGGAAGCAATGTTTCATAAAAATTTTTGACAAACCATTTTAAACACTTTCATAACATAATCCAACAAAATAACTAGTTGCACGTTATGGCCTCAGGACTCCCAGTCAGATCTAATACACCCCACCCCTCCCCTCGTCACAGGTACATACATTGGTAGAGAAAAGAAACACTGATTTTAGAAATGAGGATCACTTGTGGATGAAGAGGGAAGAGGGAGGAGACCCAGCTATTCCAAGAAATCCAGAAACCGCAATGACTGCTCTGATGGGAACAAGGAGGGAAAGGGAGAATGTTTCCTTATGTCATTAATTGTACAGACGGTTTCTTATGGTGGTTAAACTAGGTCAAATCATGTGGAAAAAGCACCTAAATTCAAAAAGAAAGTTCACACTAATGTAGTGGGGTTATTTGGTTTTTTTTTTTTTTTTTTTTCTTTAGAGAGAGGCCAAAAGTACAGTTTCTTTGGACAATCTCTGTTGAAAAAGGAAACAAACTGTTCAACAAAAGGCCAAAACGAGATATAAATGTGATGGCCTCTGAGCGTCCCGAGAAGTGAAAACACCAAAAAACTGATCACTGAAACTTTTTTTTTTTTTTGCCTGTATACCTTTAAACTGAAGCAACGCCACGACCTGGAGAGCGTGAAACATTTTCTACAACTGTTAATGAAAGAGCAGTCGCCTCTAACAGCATGAACTCAACGACTGGAGAAGACGGGGAGGTGAAAATAATAATAATAATAAAAAAAGAAATTACTCCCCTCAGTCCCCTGCCCCTTCATCCACAGTATATGAACATGAGCCTCCTGCAAACAGTTTTACAAGGTCACCAAAAGCAAACAAGAAATAAGCAAAAAAAAAAAAAAAAAATTAAATTCTTAATTTTCCTCTATTCATATTCACACAGAATAGTACTTTACTTTCTTTCTTAAATAAATTGAATAGTCCAAATAAACCTGTGTACACATCAACTATTAGAAATGGGACAGATTAGCAAGAAATGGGAGGGATTTGGAAAAAAAAACAATTTCAACCTAAAGCTCGATTAAAATGTATTAACATGTGCTACTCATGCAAACGATGACAAAAGCAGCAACGCCAAACTAGTATCCCTCGTCCACGTGCCCCATTTCCACCTAGAATCAAAATTAAAGACAGAATAATCATTCTGGCTATTATCTTTTTTTATTATATAAATCTTTAAATTCCCAGCATCAAGGGAAGAATAATATCTTGAAAAGTTTTATTTATTTATTTTTTTTTTTTTTGTTTGTTTGTTTTTTGCTTTTGATGCATAAGTCTCCAAAATGGTAGAGGACAAGAGGATGCTGGTGGGTGTTTTCATGACATCTTTCAGGATTTGTGTTTGGGGTGTGAAGGAGAAGGAGGGGAGGCCGATGGGTAGACATACATTATGTAATTAAGGATGTTCAAAGTGAAATTGAATTTCCCTGTTAAGCCAGTTTCTCTCTCCTACAATGTATTTGTTTTTGCTGTTCAGCCAACTTTCTTCTCCTTTTTTCCTCTTTTTTTTGACAAATCACGCCCAAACTATTCCATAAATGCTTCCAAAAAAAAAAAAAAAAAAAAAAAAAAAAAAAAAAAACCGAACTGGCAGCAGTTGTGCTTTTTACAAAAGCAGCAGAAGGTCTAACAAAGATACACCTTGGTGATATATGCAGTAAACAAATTCTAAACCTTACCTCCTTGATTTTCTTTAGAGCTTATGTTTTAGTGATGAATACAATCCACTTAAGCATTTCGAAAAAAGGCTTTTGGCAAAATGTACGCTTTCCAGGAACAACTATACACCCAACATTTAGAGAACGAGAGAGAGAGACTGGATGTAATACACTATAAAGTTAAAAAGGGACGTTTCCTCCCCCTTATGTTCACCACATCTTCCTCTCCTTGTTATTCCCTCTCGGGATTTGCAGTTTTACTTCAACACCCCATGTGGAAATTAAAAAACTATTTCAAAAGGCAGCCTTTTTTTTCCTTCAGGCAAAGCAGTTCAAGTCTTTCACATAATAGTTTTAACTATTTTTTTTTCTTTTTAGGAGGGGGAGGGGGGGTAGGTAAAATGTGGAACAACTCCCTCAGATGGTCGGGACACACACAAGTCCCACAGTAGAGATTTCCCTGGAGAAAAATGATCAAAACTGTGACCCCCTGTGGCTTTAGAAAAAAAAAAAAAAAAAAAAACACAGCCACCTCCAGCTGGTTAACGGTGCTGTCCTTCAGGTGTCCACCGTGAGGTGACATAGGAGGGGTGTTTTCTTCAGGTGCCTCTCCTTCTCCACCGCAGCTCATCAGTTGTTCTCTTCGTCGCTGTCGTCGGGGCTGATGGCCGGGCTGTAGGTGGGTGAAGTGGGGCTGTATCCAGGAGAGGTGGGGCTGTACGTGGAGCCTTTAGGACTAGTAGGCGAGTACGTAGGAGACGTGGGTGAGTACTTGGGTGAGGTCGGGGAGTAGGTGGGGGAGGTTGGGGAGTATTTGGGGCTGGTGGGGGTGTAGGTGGGGGAGGTGGGAGAGTAAGTAGGAGAGGTGGGGCTGTATTTCGGTGTTGTTGGGGAGTAGGTTGGAGAAGTCGGCGAGTACTTCGGTGATGTGGGGGAGTACTTTGGTGAGGTAGGGGAGTACTTGGGAGAGGTGGGAGTGTACTCCGGGGAGCTTGGGCTGTATGAGGGTGAGGTTGGGGTATATTTGGGGGAGGTGGGGGAGTAGGAGGGTGAGCTGGGGCTGTATGAGGGTGAGCTGGGTGTGTAGGTGGGTGACTGCGGGGTGTAGCGTGGACTGGAGGGAGAGTAGGACGGAGAAGTTGGAGAGTATGATGGAGAGGTGGGAGAATAGTTGGGGCTGGTTGGGGTGTAGTTGGGGGAGGTTGGGGAATAAGATGGTGATGTTGGGGAGTAGGAGGGAGAGGTTGGGGAGTAACTGGGCGATGTCGGGGTATAGTTCGGTGACGTGGGGCTGTAACTCGGGCTGGTCGGCGAGTAGGAAGGAGAGGTTGGGGAGTATGATGGAGAAGTGGGAGAGTATGATGGAGATGTGGGGGAGTAAGACGGTGAGGTGGGTGAGTAAGAAGGCGAGGTGGGGGAGTAGCTGGGGGATGTCGGACTGTAACTCGGCGATGTCGGGCTGTAGCTCGGTGAAGTGGGAGAGTAGGAGGGGGAGGTCGGGGAGTAAGATGGGGAAGTGGGGGAGTAAGATGGAGACGTTGGGGAATAAGACGGAGATGTGGGTGAGTAGGAAGGAGAAGTGGGAGAGTAACTGGGCGAAGTGGGGGAGTAGGAAGGAGATGTTGGGCTGTAGTTGGGGCTGGTGGGGGAGTAAGAGGGAGAGGTGGGGGAGTAGGAGGGTGATGTTGGGGAGTAGCCTGGGCTCTGAGGGGTGTAGCCACCAGGGGAGCGGGGCTCGTAGGCTGGGGAGGTAGGTGAGTAATTTGGTGACATCGCTCCACCTAAAGAGAAAAACAAAGAGGAGTTCAACAGGGGTCCATCCTGGGGCCACTATTATTTCTGATAGATGTGTCTGTTTCATGTTTTCTGTTATCAATAATTATTATTTGAAATATTTCAACCAACTGTAACATATGAGGGGTTTCTGCAGTGTCTAACCTGGAGACGGGATGTATGGGCTGGCTGGTCCTGGAGATCCCGGAGAACCAGGAGTGGGGGACCACGCCGGGGAGTAGCCTGGAGAGAAGCCACTTGCATCGGATGCTGCACTTGGGGAGAAACCAGCTGCTCCGGGGGTCATGCCGCTTCCTGAAGAAAGAAAGAAATAAAGAACAAAAGTCAGTCAATGAAAACCAACAAAGAGTGCATATATATATATATATATGTGTGTGTGTGAATAAACTCACCAACACTGGGGGACCAGGCGCCATAAGCTGGCGTAGCTCCGGTGTTCCATGGTGTCATGGCAGGCGACATGCCGCTCATGGGACTTGGTACAGTACCAAAGAACATGCCAGTGGCTGCAAGTAAGACAGACACAACATAAATATAACTGCTCTCACATGATATCTATGTAAAATAAACATACAAATACATTATATCCAATGAACATTTTCCCACTTACGTCCAGCTACGCTGATGCCGGGTATGTTCGTAGGGATCTCCATGCCGTATTTACACTTCTCAGCGTCCAACAGCAAATCAAAACATCCTGTGCCAGCTGGGGCGAGTTGACCAAGCATGATGTTCTCTGACACACCTTTCATGGGGTCACTTTCACCGTGGGACGACGCCTCCATCAGCACATCCACCTAAAGAAATGAAATACAGTTGTTAAAAGTTCATTTTTGACCCATTTTATTTTAAGATGAATGAGTTTTAGTTGTTGATCGTCTTCTCACCGTCTCCTCAAAGGAACACTTCATGAGCGGTCCTGTGTCTTGACGGTTGATGCCGTGACGTGTGATGGCCATCAGATGGCCTCGGGAGGTCATGGTGTCACAAAGCAGAGCCAAGTGACGGTAGTTGACGTAGGAACCGTCGAAGGAGATGACGTGGTACAACTCCCTCTCCAGAGCCTTTCGCACAGCCTCAATTCCCAAGACCTATGTAAAGGAGACTTTGTTATTACCTGGGAACACTTTCTACTCTACTGTTGAGAAAAGACAACTTTTATTTGTTTGTACCGTAAAGATCTCCACGATGTCGTTGGATGTGGTCCTGACGGGATCGACGTCCTTCTCGCTGAGGACCCTCATGAGACTCACTCCGTCTGTCTCAAGGATCCACTCCTGCAGAGCCTTGAACTCACCGTCCTCTGTGATGATGATCTTCTTCTTGTTGTCAGTTTGGGGCAAGTGCATGTACACCTGGAGGAGAGAAGTTTGACCTTTAACTTGGAGCCACAGGTGGATGTATGGCTACTTGTACTGATCCTGCGGTGGAAACTACATCTTATCACTTTGTGTACTATATTACCTTGCTGATCTGTTCAATGCCTTGCAGGGTCATGTCTGTCAACATGTTGGACTCGATGCACCTCAAGAACACGTCATCATCCATTTTGTCCACCACCTCCTCATCCTAGACAACGAAAAAATAACGTAACACATTAATGATTAACATGTAAAATTTCACCTTGATTTAACTGTATTGATGTTATGAAACATATGATCAAACTCACTTCTTGGAACTTGTTCTCGTCACTATTCATGATTCTGATTCGGAGGACGAGTTTCTCAGCGTTGTCGTCGTTGAAGATACAGTTCAGATCGTCGCCAAAACCTTTGCAGAAAGAGAATGATGATGGTGTTAGTGAAAACTGATTAATTAAAACTGACTAAAAAAAAACCAAATCATGTGTAGGAAACACACCTGCGTTGATCTTCTCAGCAATCTGCTCCATAGTTAGTTTGCGATCAGTCATGTGTTTGCGGTCAAGCTCGATACGCAGCAGCCACGGTGAAATACGCGTCACGTCAAAGTCGGGCATCTCATAGTAGACATTCACCCACTCCTGGTCCTCAGCCACCACGGTGTTCTGGGGGTTGGGATCGTAGTAGATGGCGGTGTTGGCTGTCACCTGAGGAGAAAACAGAAAACAATATTCAGCCTCCATGCACCAGAAACACCTGTGGCTTATGTCAAACTATGCAGTAATTTTCTTCCTCTCACTTTTCTCAGCGTGGTGTGCTCCAGTCGACAGAGAATATCCTTGGCCCTCTCTGCATCACGTGCCGCCTGACCCAGCAGGAAAACGGTCAGCGACGGAGTCTTGGGCCTCTTGGAGATGTTGATCAACTCCTTTAGACGAGGCACACCGAGTGTTACGTTCTTGGCTGACACACCAGCGTAGTGGAAAGTGTTCAGGGTCATCTGAGTGGCCGGCTCTCCCAGCGACTGAGCAGCCAGAGCGCCGACCATTTCACCTGGGTGGGCCTGGTGAAGGACATAAACAGTGGATTTATGTTGGGAAAACTTTTAAATACAGTTAGAGATCTGATAATATATATATATTGACAATAAACTTGCAATGGACTGGTTGAACTTGGTCTCAATCTCTCCTAGCAGCCAGTCGAACGCCTCGGTAGAAAGACGAAACTCCTCTGTCATGCGTTTGGAGCAGAGGGTGGAGCGGAGGTGGATGTTGAAGAGCAGGGTGGCGTTCTGCTGGGCCTGTCTGCTGAGCGGGTCGTCTCCGTTCACGATCACCAGCTTCTTACTCAACTCTTGAACACCTGTGGATCCAAATGCACAGAAACAATGAGATTTGTGCAGCAAACGTCTGTAGTTTTATTAAATTGAATTTAAAGGAAATGTTGCGCTTTATTGTCATTCTGGTAAGAAATGTGGCTGAAAGTGATCATTTCTGTGCTGATTAACTTGAAGGACTTCAGCTGATTTTCTTATTATATAACAGGTGTGACTCCACAGGTGGCTTTACTTAGCTTTAAAGAGGCAACTGAGGCCGGGCCGCGGCCTCCTGCTTCTAATTCTTGAGTCTGTTGTCACAAATCCTGTCACTAACAATATGAACTGGCAACGTTGAACGCATTAACATCTAATCTACAGTGGGTGAGAATTTGAAAAAAGCAGCTGGCGCTAAAGAAGATACGCGATCTGTGAGGTTTATATATATATATATATACATATTTATATAAACTTACCGTCAACCACTCTGAGAGGATTCAGGTCTGTCGGGGTCCTGGTGTTGATGCGGAAAATCTTCTGAGCGTTCCAGATCATACGAGCCAGGTTGCACGGCAGCACCACCTGCAGGCGAAAAACAAACATTGCACTTTTCTCTGCTTTTTCTCCGTCCCCCCCCATGCAGCTCTGAGTTCACGTGGCAGAGCAAGAGATTCTTTCAGAGCAGACGTGACCACGCACCTTACTGTCACCAGTGGGGAAAATAGCTCGAAGGATCTCTCTGTCCTCCTTCATCTTATCAAACTCCTTCTCCAAGGCGCTCTGCACGTGGGCATTGGTCTGCACATCTTTGACCACGTCTTCTTGCAGTATCCGCCTCAGCGCCCTCTCGTTGGTGCAATCAAACTTGAACCTAAAGAGGTTGGACAAGATGAAACACAAGTTAAACAAGTGAATACAGACAATAAACTAAACCACAGTTGGTCTGATATATTGAATACAAGAATATTTTAATGTGATCAGCAAACGTGTACTTCACTCACTTCTTTTCGAAGGCCTTGTGTGAGGGTTTGACCGTCGCCAGATTTTGGAACTCGACGTTCTCTCCCGCCAGACCGTCCTCACCGTAACGCAGCTGGATCACCTGGTTGATAGAGTTACGCACCGTACCATCGTACTTCACCATCACAGACTCCATGGACTTGATCAGACGACGCTGGATGTAACCTGTTCAGGTCAAACATATTTTTTTGTATTAAAAACAGGGGGGGGGGACAAATGAGGTTTCATTTCTTTTTTAAAATACAGATGTTTTGACTCACCAGTCTCAGCAGTTTTGACAGCTGTGTCGATCAGACCCTCTCTGCCTCCCATAGCGTGGAAGAAGAACTCTGTTGGTGTCAAACCGGCCAGATAGGAGTTCTCCACAAAGCCTCTACTCTCAGGACCGTAATCGTCTTTAATGAAGTGAGGCAGCGTGCGATGTTTGAAGCCGAAGGGAATTCGTTTACCCTCCACGTTCTGTTGCCCCACCACAGCAATAACCTAAAGGAGAGACGATCAGATCGGGGTTAAGATGTTAAGGGTAAAATAAAGTTAGATCCATCTTTTGTAAGATAAAGTGAGACTGATTCTCTTACCTGTGAGATGTTAATCTTTGAACCCTTAGAACCGGCCACCACCATGGACTTGAAGTTGTTGTACTCAGACAGAGACTTCTGTGCAGAAGATCCAGTTTTGTCACGAGCGTCGTTCAGGATACGATTCACCTGGTTCTCGAAGGTCTGTCTCAGTGTGTTACCAGGGGTCGGCTCCAGCTCGTTGTTGTGAGCTTTCTCAATGACCTGGGGGGTGAAAGAAAAAGAAAAATTAACTTTTCTGTACTGAAGATAGATACATAGAAAGAACCTAAAATGGCGCTAATGTGTTTTGTGCTTACTTCTATCACATCCTGTTTGGCTTTCTTGATGGTGTTCTGGATGTCGAGGTACGTCTTGGCGTCAGCAATGGAGTCACCAATACCAATGGAATGACCTGATGGGAGATGAAAACTTGGTAATTAGACAAAAAACACAAAGAATGTAAAGGATTCTTTGGGAAAATGCACTAAATCTCAATGTTATTTATTCAAAGTTACATCAACTTTACAGTCTCTTACCCTCGATGAGCAGCCAGTTGTTGACCACAGTCTGAATGTTGGAGTAGAAGAGTCTGGTGATGTCGTGACCCATCTCCAGGTAGGAGATGTGGACAAGGGAACCGGCTGAGGTTCCCAGAGACTTCTTACACAGGATTCCCATGATCAACTCACCATTCTCCACTATGACCTGTGGAAATTAGTCAAATGTTAAATTAAAGGCTTTGTAACCAATTTTCATTCACCGAGCAACACTTTATTTATAAGTTCTTTGTACCTTGGTGTCTCCAGGTGAGATGTGTTTGTACGGGCCACTGTCCTCGTCATCGGGGTGAGTGCTGTGTGTGCGGATGACGTTGATGTGTCCGGGAATGATGAGACTGAAGATCTGCTTGCCTGTCCACAGAGGACGGGGCTTGAGGATGGCTGGCTGGGGCATTTTCCCATCCCAGGTGGAGAGGAACATGAGGAGGTTCATGACTTCACCCTTTAGTGGCGAAATACAGATAAAATCAATTAAACTTAAGACTCTGACTGATCTGTGTGCATTTATGTGGTGAATATCCGAGTTTCCTTACCCTCTCTAAGAAGACGTCTCTCTTGGTAAATTTGCGCACAGCTGTGAGTGTGTCCTGCACAATACCCATGACGGGCCTGTTGGACTGTGGTGTAACGATCATACGCGGCACCATAGCCAGCTCCTGAATCTCCGCCCTCGTCTCGAGCGACTGGGGCAGGTGGAGATTCATCTCATCCCCGTCAAAGTCAGCGTTGTATGGAGTGGTGACACTGGATGGAGGAGATGAGGGGATGAGACATTTACAACTCAACCCAAATCAGACTTATGAAAGCTGGTGATGTTCGGTCTTCGTTTGGTACCTAAGGTTGAGACGAAACGTGGACCAAGGCAGGATTCGAACCCTGTGCCCCATCATGGACATTTTATGTAGTGTAGGCTGTCGATTGAAGATGACGATGTCTCCGTCACACATGTGTCTTTCCACCTAAACAAACAAACAAAAAAACAGAGTTACCAGAGAGATTCCTAGTAATACACTTTTCTGTTGTATGAAATATGTATTTTTTTCACTTGCCTTGTATCCAATCTGCAGATGAAGGTCACTTGGTTTAGGGTGGAATCGCAAGTCAATTCTGTCTCCATTGTCACGGATGATGTATTTCGCTCCTGGATACTGGCTGTTGCCTCTTCGTACCAGCTCTTGCAATCTAATAGAAGTTATTAGAATAAGTTAGCTGGTGTCAAACTTTTTTTTTTTTTTACACAGTACTTAAAGATGAATTTGTTAACTCTGCTTCACCTGTCAATGTTAAAGGGTGTCACAATTTCTGGGAAGGTCATGTTGGCTGCAATGGATCGCGGTACGCCCACTTGGTCAATCTGAAGGTTGGGGTCTGGGGTGATGACAGTACGGGCGGAGAAGTCCACACGCTTTCCCATCAGGTTACCTCGGACTCGCCCTTCCTTTCCCTTTAAACGTTGTTTGATGGATTTGAGAGGACGGCCAGACTTTTGCATTGCCTGAGAAAAGACAAATGATTTAAAATACTGGAAATCTCAACAGCCGCTGGGATGGCGCTTTTGTTTGCACACTCAAGTTGATGTATAACTATATAGTCAAAGAATTCAAGTGGTCACATACCCTCGGGAGACCTGGCAATTCATTGTCCACCATTGTGGCTACATGGAACTGAAGCAGCTTCACATCCTCAGCAATGACGTGAGCTGCTGCACCACTCTGCTCGTTTCGTCTCAGTTGGTTGTTGATCTTGACAATATCAGCCAGCTTGTGAGTCAAGTCATCCTTTAAAACAAAGAAAAGTCATTCATTATCCTTTGGTGTAAATCTCAATTTAAAAATATACAAAAACAAAAACTTTAGTTGAACATCACAACAAAGCACCCAGTCTGGGGTTATATTGTGTTACCTGGTTGCGAGCAGATCCCTGCATGACAACAGCAGGCCTCACAGCCAGTGGAGGCACAGGCAACACAGTAACAATCATCCACTCAGGCCGAGCGAACTTGGGGTCCATGCCCAAGATGACGTCCTCTTCGTCTGAGATGCGCTTGAAGATCTCATGTACGCGTTCGGGACTCAGCAGGATTTTTTTCTCCTGCGAATCTTCGTTGACGTGTTTCCATTCTGCGTACAGCTCCAAGCCAGAGCGTCGGATACGTGGCTGGTAGCGCCCGCAGCCACCATGACCCTGCATAAGTCACAACGAGAAATAATGTTCAGAGAATGAAAAAATGAATTGGTTGAATGTGCACTCTTTGACAAAAAGACCCGACCAAATTACCTTCTCCTTGGTGAGATCCTCCTCTGTCTCCTGCTGCTCCATTCCAAACTTGTTGTCCATTTCCTCTCCTCCTTCACATATATTCTTGCCTTTGCACAGCTCATACACGTGTGTCAAACGCTTTCTGGGCTGCCCTTTAGATTTCATCAGGATGTCTTTGATTTTTGGATTGTTCTAGAGTTGACAGCAATAGAAACTAATTATTTAATCTTCAAAACTATAACAAAAGCCCAAAATAATACATCTATGTTACAAAATATGTGTACAACTGGCATTTTGTGTTGCAATATAGTGGATATACTCACTGAATCCACCAATAGTTTGGAGCAAAAGAAGCAGACGCATCGGAGGACCTTTATTATCTTTGTTATGAAGCAGACGTGGAAAACTGGCTTTGCCAGTTCTATGTGTCCAAAGTGGCCTGGACATTCTGTCATGTTGCCTGAGGGAACAAAAGCCACGTAAGCAACATTAGCTCGGGACATCAGATAGGGACAAACAACTGATCGATATTATATTTTAGCATAAAATGCTAACATGACCATGTACCTGCACATGTTTGACATCTTCCAGTTCTTTCTATGACACCTTGTCTGGGGTCCATAAGGCCACCAAGTTTAGGACGTCCGCCTTCTGTTGTTTCGGGGTATTTGATTCCCCCTTCTGTAACGGACATCCGTTTCTGGGAAGAACGACAATAAACATGAGTTGATGTTAAAGTATCGAGCACCTGATTGTCTGACATCAGAATTACTTCTTCATAGTTCCCGTACCAAAGATTGATTTTCTACAGCAACATATCATCATAAGTGATAAAAATAAATAAAACGTTAAAAACCTATTAAGATGTAAAAACCTTAAAACTGGACGAAACAAAAATTATCTAATGATTACTATTAGTAAATAATTTAAATTCTATAAACAAACTTTCACTGAACAAGAACTTTAATATTCAGTTCTAAACCGGTAAAATGCAAATTAAAAACAAATATTCTCACATTACACCTGCTAAACATACAATCCTACTTTAAATAATAAAACATGCATTTCTGACTTTGTTTAGGTTACCGTTTATTCATTTATTGAAATAAAGAACACACCATTACGTACAATGCGGTCAGCGGTACAACCGAACACGTTGTCTCCACAACAAGTAGCTGACTGACACAAATCTTCACTTACTAACGGGCCTAATTGTTACATCACGTAAATAAAAAGGGGGTTTAATTCATGTGACAACTTGGATTCTATTCTAGAATGTTGTGCTTTAAGTTTTTCTCAAACTTCCTGCAACATGCTAGTTAGCACAAGCTCCACCAGCCTGACAGAGCTAGCTAGGCTAGGCTAACAGCAACAGCAAGCGTGTTCCGTTGTAAACATAACCGTGTTTTTTTCATATATGTTACAACTACAAGATTAGTCAAGAAACTGTAAGAGTAGTGTGTGATCTGGCAGATAAGTAATTAAAAAAAACCCATTCCCCGAAAAGAAAACCTACAAGCTCATCTGGACTGATGATGCCGAATTGAACTCTCTTGATCGTGCGCAATGGGCATGCGCTGTCGCCGGAGGGCGGTCCGTGCATCCTGTCTATTCAAAGAGACGCGTCCTTCCTCGGCACGCCGCTTTGTGAGCAGGAACAGCCTTTAAATTGTCACCACGACTCTGGTCAGGCCGCCAACGGTGACCGGAAAGTCTCCGAAGGCGATATCCCAGGGACCTCTGCTGTCGGTTGCCTTAATGACCGAATTATTTATGTTTTGGTCCTAGGTAAACTGGCTACCGACTGTTCCCCTCCCTTTTCCTGATCTACACTCCGGAGCGCTCTAAGCGCTTCTGAGCATGAAGACGACCAACGTTTGGTTATATAGACTGAGCGCCTGCTACGGGGTTGCACACCCAAAAACGCAGGGACTGGCTCTTCGGAAGGTGGGACATGGAACGCTGTAGTAAAACGCTCATTGGCCATTCAAGACAGTTACATGAATAATTAATTTTATCTGACGTACAGCCAATCAGAGAGCACGTTTATTTTTTCAACGAATTGAAACTGAAGGCGGACGTTGATATAATCGGAACTCATCCCAATTGGCTTTATTAAAACAAAGTAGGCGGTGCAGAGAGTACTTTGCATCTAAAATATGAATATTCAATTCAAATGCTCTCGATTCGTCTGTCTGGTTATTAATATTGAGTGGTAGAAAAGAAAGCACCAATGGCTGCAAAGAAATGAACCTACTTAGAATAATTTCACCAAAACCCACCCTGTTTCCGACATTTGCCGAGTGCGGCCGATGTGAATTTCTTCCCTCAGAGCAAAAATAAAAAAAATCTCTGTTGTCCCGTTCGTCTCGCTCTGGATCAGCCTGGGCTCTAAGAAAAGAGGCTCAGGGCTGAGGCCTATTAAGACCTTTGATAAAACCGGAAAATTGTCAAAAATACATTATATTTTCACCTCGAAACACTTTATAATGGATTATTTTTCGAGCTACTTAAGAATTTAATCGACTTGGTGGCTTTTCGTTCGGTGAATTTTTGGATCTTTGGGACTTTGTCGAAAGCCTCGGACTCGCCCGCGAACGGTGGCCGACCAGGGAACTGGATTTTCCGTACGGCCTATAGGAAAGTCTGGGGGAAGCCTTAAGTGTTCATTTATCGCTTGTTTTTTAACCTGTTTTGACGATTTTTACAATTATATGTTTTATGTTTGATTTATTTAAGATTTTTATTGTTCAGTTGTTCTTACATTTTTTATATTTATGTAAAAATGTATAACTGTCGTAGGCCATTTTTCGAAAGCAACCTGAAATGCCTCGGTTTTGGCGGTTAAGTAACACAGATCGCTATTTATTTAATTTACCACTGATTTGTTTAAGTTAATATTTCAATTGTGATTATTACAAGTAATTTGCAAGCTAGCTGGTTATATTTTTTAACGCTAACGTTAAAATTTAGTTTTCTGAGCATTGTTGGTGGTGTCCGGTTAGCTTAATGTAGGAGTACTCCGCCAACAACGACGGTACGTTTCTCGCTTTTTGTCTACTAATTTCCACATTTTTAACATTTATGTCGTACAACAATGGTAGCTTTAACAATCGGTGATGTGAGTAAGTAGAAAAAGGTATGTAATGTCTTTTTTTTGTTCGGTGTAGCCGCTTGCTGGTTTAGGCTCATATATTGAGGGACAAAACCTTCAGTTAGCTTCTTACGAGTTAATTATTAGCTAATTAAATCGCCGATTTGCGAGATAGGTTTTATCTTAATGTTATGACAACCGGGGGTTGATATTATTTATAGTGGTTATTTGGGTGTTAAAACAATACTTTTAGCTTTTTTTAAAAAAAAAGACATGTAAGGCTACATAAGCTAACTTAGCGCTGCTTGGACTAGCTTTCAACATGGCGGTGATTTGCTTCTTGTTGTGAACGAGAAAGATGGAGTCTGGAATATTCTTGTCGACAAACCTGAGCGACCCAGGAGCTGCGTATTTTCTTAGAAAACAACAAAAACGTCCCACTTTGTGATTTAATAAGACACATCACTGTTGAGTTGTTTATCGTGTTAAGGTGTCGGGGTTTACATTGCTGAAACTGCTGGGAAGTTTGCTAACCCACTAATTCAATGGTGTCGAGTCTTCGTCGGTGTCCTAAGTTGAAGCCATTTTGCTAGTTATCTCCACACATATTGATCTGCTAGTTGAAAGAATTAGCTTTATAACTTAGCTGATCAGAAAAATTATAATAAATTGTAGTTCAAGTAAGAATAGATTCTGTATTAAATCTGGCCTTTAGGGACAAGGAAATGCCATTAGCTTGTTACACAATAGATTTATCCGGTTAGCTCTTTGCTAGTTGGACCCAAGGGAAGAGGAGAAAAGTAACATTTGGCTGCTGCTGATTTTAATCCAAATGTCAAAAACGAAACTGTAAAACACTATGTAAATATCAGATCCTTAAATCTTCACTGTCACATTCAAAGCAGTGACAAGGTATGTGTTTAAAGGTGCTGATACATGTGTGTGTTCAGCCTTTGTGTGTGTGTGTGTGTGTGTTTCGTCTTAATACAGTTTAAAAAAGGAAGTGGAAGTAAAAGCTAGACATTGTTTGAACAACCACTCTACATCTCCATGCTATGAATGTATAGTTTGAGTCTGGAGTGGTGATTATTACCTGTAATAACTCTGTATCAGTGCACATATACTATAACAGTCTTTTGTAAGGTTATGTTATATTTTTTTCTGTAAATAAAGACACTGAACCAACATGATGGACTTGGTTGATTTTTATTCTTTTATTGGGAATTATTCCAAGTTCATTTATATAAAAATATAATCAAACCTATGTTAAAGCGTAGCATTCATGTAATAGTTGATGAGCGGGATTGCTTAATGTTTCTGTGCTGCTGCCAGGATGAACATGCCTCTTTGCCATCATCTCTTTTTTTGGCAGGTCCAGCAGAGGACAGCATCATTGTAGCCTCAGGAGCAAGGATAGATGCCACAACTGCAGTATCCTTATATAGTCGAACCGTATCTCTATTTTAGTTAAATGTAATAAAGATAAAAGTAGTTTTTTTTTTTAATGCATAGAAGAATGTGACAGTGAATCACTTTGTTCACCATGTGCCATGCAATACCATGACTATACAAAGGATTCATTATTGACCAGTTGGCTCCCTCCTCTGGCTCATACTGAGAATGATCAGCATAGCAAAGATATTGCACAACCACATTTTCAATGCGGAAGCAGCGCTCACAAGAGAAAATGTCAAATGTGCTCCCTCTACTGCTCCGTGGAGGCTAGTGCATAGACACCTTTAAAGTTGTCAGGTATGTTTGTGAAACGTGACTATTGCAACACGATCGCGGAGATGTTTTTATAAAGTAGTTACCAATTTTTGCCTATTTAAAGATTATAAACAAAACTATTACTCATTAGTGTGAGATGTGCTTGTAATTGGAGTACGGCTTTTGAGAGGAAAAACACATAAAAATGACTCAACTCTTGTTCACGTTCACTGTTATGCAACAAGTGCGGTTTTGCAACACTTGTCTTTTCATTTTCCTGCACCTTCTTATTCTTCATTTCAAATAGAAAATATATATTTAGCAAACCGTCATAGTTACTGAGAATTTACACATAAGACTTCAACTTTAATTGCAGTAAATAAAAACTGGGCAACCATTTTATCAGTGTGAGACGTCATCTATGTGTTATTACATCAATAATAATTAATATGTATCATAAAATAACACTAAAAAGAGCTATTCACTGAGTTATTACCTTTTTTAACATCTATTTTCAGTCTAATTGATTTGAATTGCAATTTTTAAGTAAATGAAACCTGCAACATTAGTTTTTTTTTTTTTCTTTTACTTGAAGAGAAGTTGAACATTAACTCCAGAGGTTTCCACATGTTGTTGGCAGCAGTTTGGGGAAAAAGTGCATAAAGATCAGAACTGTAATTAGGTTTTAATGTTTGTCTGTTTGCTTGTTTCTTCCCTCGGCTGCTTCAACTCGTATTAACAGATGCATTCATCTCCAGTGCATGTGTTTCTCTTCCAGAGACGTTGATTCCTGGAAAGGGTGAGGATTCGTGTAATCTAGGGGGAGCTGTTGTCTGATGATGTCAGCGCCTGACTGTGAGCGGCGAGACTTGAAGGGTTGTTGAGGAGGTAGGGAGGGAAGAGGAGGGGGTTGAACAAAATAAAAGTAGGCAAACACAGTGGGAGGGAGATGTGAAGCGTGATGGGAGGAGTGGATTATTTTTTATTTAGTTATTTGTTCTGGTTCACAATCAAACATTTGAACTTTTAGCTGCTGTTGTTATTATTTTTTTTTTTTTAGAAAAAATGGCAACTTAATTAGACGTATTAAGTTAATTATCTCATTCCATTAAAGGACAAAAACTAAATTTAATTCACTGTACTCAGTGTGACCTAAAAAAAAAAACAAAAACAAAAACTAAAAACCTTTAAGTCTGTTATTTGTATAAAATGTTCCCGTTGACCTTGTGAATGTAGATTTAATAAAGTTTGAATAAATAAATAGATAAATGAATAAATAAAACCAGCAGCTGCAGCTTAATTCTACGAAATAAAATCACAAAATAGCGAGAGAGAAAAATTGTAGGAATTTTCTCAGATGTTGGCGACTTTGTGTGTAGTTCTTGTGAAGGAGAAAAAAAAAACTGTCTTAGGTTGTATTTTTTTGCCTTAAGTTACGTGCCAGGATGTTGTTTTGTAACACACACACACACACACACACAGACAAAAAAAGAAAAAAAAAAATGAGGGTGACGCAGGATCGGAGGCATTTTCACTCTTGGAGGCCATCGGAACAGGCCGGCCCATTTTCTGTCTGTAAGAGAGAATGTCCTGTTCTTTGAGTGTTTGTTTTGGCCGACGTCAGATTCTTTGCCAAGCGTCTTCATCTTTTTTTTTTTTTATCCTTTTTTTCCTTTTTTTTATCATTCACTTACAAATTCTCCTCCTCATGTTCTGCCTTTTCATAAAAAGGTTCTTTTCAGGCGGCTCATTTGCTAAAAAAAAAAAAAAAAAGTATTTGACTCAGTGGGAAGACGACACAACACAGTTTTGCGGAGAGATTTAGGTTTTTATTTTTTTTTGTTTTTGTTTTTGTTTTTTTTTTGTTTTTTTTGTTAAGGTTCTTTCAGCCTCTTCCTGGAACTATCTGGGTGCTAAATTAATTGCTCTTGATCCCACCTCGCGTTGCAATCGGCTTAGTGCTAATCTGGGGTTCTCACAGTGCAGCCAAGTCTGGTCTGGGCAACGCTGCTGCACTGAGTCGTCCACTGCTCTCTTCTCCCAAGGTCTTGACCTTTTGGTGCCGTCTTTCGAGCTTCTACTTTCTATTTTTTAACCGTCACTCTTCCTCTTCTCCGCTCATTGTGGCGCTTCTGTATCGATTGTGATTTAACTTGGTCTCTCCTCTCCACTCTTTTTTTTTTTTCCTCGCTCGCGTAATTGCTTCTACTCGGTCTCATCCCAGAAAACGAAAAACGGCGCTCCAGTTTATCCTTCCCTCTTTCCATAATTTCTCTTGCGGCCTCTTTTACCGTCTCCAGTTCCCTCCCATCATCTCTCTCTCTCTCTCTCTCTGTTGAGCACTAAGCCGTCTCAGAGATGGCCACATGCTGCCTGCAGTGGCTCTGTCCCGGCCTCCTCTTTATTCCCTTTTCTCACTTTTTTTTTTGTCTTTAGTTTCTGTGCTCTGCTGCTGTTGTTGTGTTTCCCCTGGCGTGATGCCACAGACTCTTGACCATCTGCCTCGCTTTCTTTTCTTTTTCTCCCCCCCTCTCTCCCGTTTACTGCTTTTCCTTTTCCCCCTTTTCTCTCTCTCTCTTCTGATGTTGACGCAGCTAGTCGTGATTCATTATTTATTTATTTATTTTTTTAAATTTGTGTTGTTTTTTTTTTTAAGCGAGACTTTCACCATGTTTTTTTTTTTTTTTTTTGTTCCCGCGAGGACGTTCTCCGCTCAAAGTGTCTTAACGCTAGTGCTATTTAAAGAGGCGTGCGGAGAAACAGGGTTGTTTACAGTGCCCTCAAAATACAGGCTGTCTAGAAACAGGAAGTACCATCGCCCCGAAGCACAGCAGCGCACGGCGTCAGCCAACATGCAGCCACTTCCTCCTCCCCCTCCTCATGGCTGAACAGAGGCTCCGGCAAAACAACCCTCATGCTTATCAGAGAATTATGCACCCCTCCCGTCCCCTCCGCTGCCTGTCCTCCTGAATGGCGCACATACACAGCGAGCTTTTCACCACCACCACCCCCCTCCACCCTCCATCATGTCCTATCTCGCTTTCTCTTCGTTCTCTTATGCATACAGGCCCCACCACCACCTCCTCCTTTTCGGCCCCCCCCCCTCTCCCTCCGAATGTCTGTCTTCGCCAGTACAGCATGCCTGAGTAGCTGCCTGGAGATGAAGGAGCTAATTAATTTGATTTAGCCGTTCTCTCTCTCTGGCAGTGGAAAAAACAGCCCCAACCTCCCCTCCACCACCCTCCATCTCCTCCACACCGTATCAGTCACCCCTCCCAGATGATTTTCCACCTATCCTTTCCAGTCTCCTTTGGCAACGTCCACACTACAAACCCCTTCTCTTCCTGCTCTCGTCTCCTTTTTGCTTTTTTCTTTTCCCC
Organism: Polydactylus sextarius; assembly: GCA_016801845.1. Classification (NCBI taxonomy): domain Eukaryota; kingdom Metazoa; phylum Chordata; class Actinopteri; family Polynemidae; genus Polydactylus; species Polydactylus sextarius. The sequence continues at coordinate 9,624,297 of CM028929.1, forward strand.
GTTACACAACTACATTTTTTTGTTTTTTTAAATTTATTTATTGCCAGAGGTGTGTTGCGTTACGCTGTACTGCGCATCAAACCGATTGTAAATTAGGACGTCAACTCTCACGCCTTTGGCCTACACCTATCTTATGTCTTTTTTTAGCATCTTTTATCTCTTACGTGTGCCCAGGGACGGGTTGTGTGACTCAGCAGCACTTTGACGCGACGCTCACACAAACACGCTGTTGTTATGTTACATTTTTAGCTCAAACGCGTCCGCTCCATGGCCTCGCAGCAGCTAAAAGGCCCCGTCAAACTCCTCTCTCTCTCTAAACTGACTGACTGGGCCACGAAACAACATTTCTGTCATCTGATACTCGGATTGATTCCATATTTATGTTTATATATCAATCAAATCTAGTAACAACTAATATAAAAGTCTAACAACACTTGTCAACTCAAGTCTATAAATCCCTGCCGTGTTTTCATCCTGTGTACGAGACACATTGTGAAATTTGCAGCATGCAGGTTGTGGACATCTGCTGAGGATAGACTCTCAGTGGCGTCGGTGTGTGTCTAATTCATCCTTAAGTGTTGTCTTACAGGCAAAGTGGCGACGCAGTGTTGGAGTCACGAATTCCCTTTTTTTTTTTTTTTTTTTTACGTTTCTTTAACTCCAAACGACTGAATTTTCTTTACTTACTGACATGTTTCCATTCTCTCTTCTTCATGTCACCATAATAGACTGTTTTTTTTTCCACCTTTTCCCTCGAGGTTACACAATAGCCGTCATATTTCTGACAGTGGTTCCCAGCGCTTTTTTTTTTTCTCTCTCTCTCTCTTTTTTTGGCTTGTGACGCCTTAAAATCGAAATGTCAACTTGCTACATCTCGTCACCGGTTGCGTAAGTCTCCCTAATCCGTGTTTTTTTTTTTTTTTTTTGGTTTTGTTTGTTTTTTTTTCCTCCCTCTTGTTTTATCTGGATAATCTTTAGAGGACTGTGGAATTAAAATTATCCAGCGCATGTGGAAATAAACACAATAAGGAGAAATGTTTCTATTTTGTCAATCAGTTTGCGTGTGTCGTAACTTGTCCGTCGTAGTCGAAAACGATTCCACAGGAATTATATCATCTAATCCAACTTTAAAAAGTTAATTACGTGTGTTTTGTTTGTTTTTTGACAAACAGAATTGTATTGTTGCAGTGACCTTTCTGGTTTTGAACGTCTCAACTCTGCTGCAGCTCAAAAAACACATGCGCGGTTTGACACGTTTCCATCCCGTGAGGACGTTGGAGCAGAAAATATATTACTTAAATATTTAATAAAGTTTGGTTGGAGTCCTCGTCACCGGAGAGAGAGAGAGAGAGACCTCGTAATATTTTATTACACGGGTTTTTCCTGTTCACGAGCTTTGATGCATCGAGAAAATATGTGGAGGCTTCATGGGAAAAGAAAAAGGATACTTTTTTTTTTTCAAAAAAAGAAAAATAAATGGAAATGAACGTCATCCATTTTTTTTTTAAAGGCTCCATACGCGTGTAATAAATTGGCTTTATGACGACTGTCATATTGTTTCTGTTATCGCTGCGGTTTTAATTTATCAGATACGTTTGGAAAATATACATTTGATTATTATTTTATTATTATTTATTTTTTGATGGAAAAGCACATCACCGCTAAGATATGTCGACTTTTACATCTAAAGGTTTATTTATTGATTGATTTACTATGAGTTAATGCTAGATTGAGATCATTTAAGTTCAGGGTTAAGTCAGTTTCATGACCTCTTGCAGCTCAGAATAGTTTGAGGAAGAGTGATTGTCTTTAAATGTCTCGTCTGGAAGTAAAGTTCCTCTAATGGCAGCAGCTTTTTTTTTTTTTTTTTTTTTGCTTCGCTGCCCTGAGATCAGTTTGTGTAAACATCAGTAGAGAGAAGTGTTGGATGAGGACGTGCTCCAGCAGGCTCCTCTTCTCTCTCTTTCTGCTTCTTGGGAAGTTTCGTGCAGCTGCACCGCCCCCGTGTCTGTCAGACAACGCCGAGGGCTTAAACACCCTTTTCGTCTGCGTGCGTGTCCCGGTACAAACGTAAACATTTATCTTTTTTTTTTTTTGTTCGCCCTTCATCTTATCTATACATGCAACTTATAAAGAAGTATATATATATATATATATATATATATATATATATATATAAATGCAGTGGTTTTACTCAATCCGTCCTCACATTTTGTGAACACAGACTCTCAAGAGGAAAAAGAAAAAGAAAAAAAAATAAATGCTGCGTCGTCCGCTCTAAAAGCCGCGACTTCCTCTTTAAGAAAACCACTGACATTTGAACTCCTCCGTCGTCGTTTTCTTGACTTCCCACTTTGATCTCAGTCCAAGTCAGCTGGAGAGCAGGTTAGTCACCCTCCCTCCCTCTTTTAGATCACTGAGGATGTTTACTAACGCTGTACAACATGCCTCGGGGTATATACACCTACGTATTAGAAGCAATGAGACATTAGACTCATGCGTTGTTACTGATCGTGATCACCCTTTTGTTTTTTATTTTTTATTTTTTTAATGGTCAAATCAAAAACTAAAGGCAACACACTGTAGCTGTGACTCTGCACTTTGTGAACTGACAGTTTTTAATTTCTCCTCTTCGTCATCAGATCAGATAAATGATGTCTGATTCACCCTGCTTTTTTTTTTTTCTCTTTTTTTTTTCTTTATTCTAAGTGGAAATACAAAAGCATATTTATTAGTTTGATGCGAAGCTGTTAAAAATGTGAATTGTGAAATGATTAAAAGTTACCCCGTGGAGTTTTCATTTAAAATCCATGGTGTGTCTTCTTAAAGAGGGAAAGTAGTCTGTAGTTATTATTATTTTTTTTAAGGTCGTTAGTTAAAATGACTGTGTAATGTGGAAAGCGGTCGCTCGCAGTGATGCACCAGCAGAGAATTATAATCCCACTGAGCAGTAACCGTCAGATGATACAGATTTTAATAACGTTTCACTGCAACGCTCTTAACTCTGCAGCACCTACGTCAGAGCTAAACTGAGAGTGAATATTGGATTTGTGCCCGTCAGGTGGACAAAAACAAGTAAACGTTGTTGTTATTAAGAGGCGATGGTAGAAATGTTGCTCTACAGCACCTCTAGTGGTCAAAAACTCCAAAGGGAAACTTTAACGAAAACCAAAGTTTTGAACAAAAGTGATTATTCACGGCTGAACTCAGGAAGAATCGGAGCACATGGAAAATATTTTCCAATATTTTTTTTATTCGCCGGGGGTAGCAGCACATTAAACGCCGGTCTCAAATAAAGGCCGCGTTTGATTTTCTCCTTGTCGTTTTTCTCTCATTCTAACTCCTCCGCACCCAGACCAGAGCGTGTGAGCAGAGCAGAGTGCGGCGCAGGTTTTTATCCAAAGGCCGGAGCGATCGCTGCGTCTCACTCCAGGTTAAGCTCTGATACCGCTCACACCACTTAGCCACTTCAAACAATTTGAGCGAATTTGGAGTAGTTTCATCGAGGCAGGATGAAATTTTTCGGTGAGCAGTATTGAGCGGAGCGGTCTGGTGCGACTTTGAGTGGTGGAGCGAACACACACGTGAGCGGAGAGTGGAAATTGTCGCTGCTCAGCGACGCTCATATGCTGTGACCCAGACCGTAACTTAAAAGCTATGTTCAGTGCTTCTTTTAACACATGGAAAATGTTTACGTCTATCGGTAGAATCTAGGGTTTGTCTGCAAGTTTCTATTGGTAAATGATGAAAGACTTAAAAACGTAACGATACCGGAGCGCCTTAAAAAGTTAAATTTACTTAATCTTATAGACACTTGTCCCAAACAAACGCAGGGTTTGTTGAGTCATTTGGAAAGTAAACGTCCGGCTGTTATTTGGTGTTCAGCAACAGGTTCTGGGCAACTATTTTTGACTGAACTCGGAATAGATGATTGTGTCCTAATCCGGGATTACTGAAAGACTTGACCGCAAGTGACTTTCCTTTCTAAAATTAATTTGTGTAGCCCAAATCTTTATTTAGTCTTTATTAATTAAGTTCAGTTAATCAGTTAATTAAGTTTGGGGGTTGTTTTTGTTTGTTTTTTTTAGATAAACCTTAAATGTGAAAATGTTTTGGTGAGCTAACAAGTAAATACTAACATTATTATTGTTTTTAAAAGGTGACGACATGTCAGTGATGATAGAAACGTTGCTCTGCAGCACCTCTAGTGGTCAAAAACTCCACGGGACAACTTTAACCACAATTTAAGCGTAAGTGCAAAATTTCTACCGTTAAGTTTGTTAGTTGTTCTTCAGTCAAATATGTTGCGGACTTGGACGAAAATAATTAATCGTTCGGTTCAAATCTTCTAATATATGAGATGCATTTTATCCTTGTTGATTAAGACGGTTTTCACCAAGATCAACAGTTTCTTTTTTCCTTTGTTTTCTTTTGTTTCTTGATATTAACAATCTGTCCATAGGCACCGGAGGAGGTTCATCAGGCAGTAATTTCGCAGCAGGTGAAAATCTACCTGTGTATTCTTTGTTATCCGGGTAGATATTCATCTGCTAAAGCTTTAACATCAAAAGTGATGAGCTAAAGGTTTAAAATTTCCACCAGGTTTTAATAATGTTTCACTTTAACTTAACTTAACTCAGCTCTTATTGCTCTGACAGTTGCAGTACTGAAGCTGGAGCCAAATTGAGAACAAATATTAGATTTATGTCCATCAGGTGTAAAGGAACTAGTAAGTATTAATGTTTTATTGTTTTTAAGAGGTGGCAATATCCTGTTGATGGTAGAAATGCTGCTCTACAGCACCTCCAGTGGTCAAAAACTTCACAGGGCAACTTTAACCAAAACGTAACTGCATATGAAACATTTCTGACATTAAGTTTGTTTGTTGTTCTTCAGTCAAATATGTTGCAATCTTGAAAAAAGTTAACAAAATCTTTTGTTTTATCTTTGCGACACGATGTTGATTAAGTTCTCATCAGGACCGACCGTTGTTTTCTTTTGTTTTTATTGTTTGTTTCTTTATATAAAACTTAAATATCAAAAGTCTTGATGAGCTAATGGTTTAAATTTTCCAACAAGATGGCTTCCTTAGTTCTTCATCTTAGTGTATTCAGATGTGTGTGCTTGTGTGTGTGTGTGTGTGTGCGTGTGTGTGTGTGAGTGTCGCTTGGTAGCACAGCATGAAAAGCTATGATCACGTTTCGCCAAACATCCGTGAATAGGGACGGCTGGACTACGGGGGGAGCCTCAGAATACAGAGTTGGCGGCCGGCTGCAGCCGCGGGACAATGCCAGCACACATGTGTGGACCGAGCGGCCGCACTCCTCCAACACACACACGCTATTGTCTTTGCCACCAGGGATCCTGCTTCTCACACACGCACAGATGCACACGCAAACACACACACACACACACACAGTAGTTTCAAGATAATTTTTCGTCTTGTAAGTGCGTCATCCCGTCCCGAAGACGCTCACGACTGTTGTCATGTGACCCGTCTAAATGTTCATGAGAAAAGGATTGTGTGAGTGTGTGTGTGTGGGGGGGGTATATGTGCGTGTGTGTGTGTGTGTTGTGGGGGGGGTGACCAACTCCAAGAGCAGGAGGTCACAGGAACAACACCCAATCCTAGAGCGGTTCCCATGGAGACCGTCAGTGTTGCAGCGTACAATGAGGGTGAGAGAGTGATGAAAGAGAGGGAGAGGGAAAAGGGCAGGGGAAGAGTAGGAGGAGGGCGGGTTGTTGGCGTCAAGGTTCAGTTGGTGGGTACTTTGAATGAGGGTGGGGGGGCATAGAGGGGTAAGAGGGGTAGAGGGGGGGGGCAGCTCCACTCAGAAGGACAGTGGGAAGTATGATGGTGTTGTAGCTCAACAGCACCGCAACGTTCCTACACCCCTCCTCTAATTTTTCTGCTTTCTCGTTCCAGCTGAGCGAAGGCCTCCTGATCTGAGGCCGCCAAGTGGTTCACGGCCGACGGAAGAAAAAAAAGAGAGAGAAAGAGACGTGGAATTTCCACAGATTGTGACGTAGGCCATCGTAGCCGCTGCTGGTGACGAGAGCAAACCAGAGTCTCTGTGAAAGCGTCGTGAGACGTATGAATCAGAAGCGAGCGGAACCCAGCTGCAGGCCTTGATGTTGATGCAGTGGCGCTGTTGTTTTGGTGACGGGGAAAGAGGAGGAGGAGGAGGAGGAGGGAGGGTCAGCGTTTAGCCACATGTGTCCAACACAGATGCGCGCGCTGACCTCAGAGCAGTTAACTGACATGTCCGGCATCACCGCTGACAGCACTTGAACCATTTCAGCTGAGGGCGATGGAGAGTTTCTGTCCTCGTCCGTCCACCTTTAGCCTCTTTTCTCTTTTTAAAGAGCCACTTCAGTGATTTAAAACATGAAGATCACTTTACCCGTCATGAGAAATGATACTTAGCGGTTGTATAATGACTGAAGGGCGTTTTTTATAAAGTCTGATGAATTAAGATTGTTGTGGCTCGTGAGCGGCGTTAACATTAGCATGGATTTGCAGATTTATTGTCACTGTTTTTGGCCTTGAAATCCTTAGATTCGTGGGTCAGTCCGGCCTTCCCGGATCGTATTTAATCGACGAAACACGCCCCCACTAACACACGATGTTTTCACTCAGGTCTATTTTAGATGATGCCCTTCAGAGTTAGAAACTAGAGGGCATGGGGTTTGGAAGATGTGGACTTTTGCCAGGGAGGCAGACTTTTTTTTTCAAAGACGCTATCACGTTGCATCATGGGAAATGTAGGGCCCATACTTGTGGACTACTTTAAGTCGGGATATCTCGGCCTCTGCCGCGTCGATTTTGGCGACTCCTTTCCTCCTGCCGAAGTGGGACAAAACTTTTATCAAAGTACAACGTTTAAATCGTTGGAGTTCCCCTTTAATGCCTCCATTTTTCCCTCAACTTCACTTGTTTCACAGAGTGCTCCCATCCGCCATTTGACTACCGCCAGTTTGTCCTCTTCTGTGTCTGACTTTCTCTCGCCGTCTCAGCTTCACGCGCCTCGCTCCCTCACTGTCTGTACGTCCGTCCGTCCGTCCTTGTGCCCAGGTTTTTTGGAGTTGGCGTGGTTCCTGTTTGTTTTCAGCCATTTTGGGGACTTGCAGTGCTCGTAACAAACTGCTTAAATGGCGTCCTCTTGCTTGCTTGCTCTCCCACTCTGTCTCCCTCTGCCTCTCCCTCCCTCTCCCTATCACTGGGCTTTGTGTATATAAAGTAGTGTGCGTGCGTGTGTGTGTGTGTGTGTGTGTGTGTGTGTGTAGAGAGAGAGAGAGAGAGAACAACACTTCCAAATAAAAAGAAGATTGGATTCAGTTGGGAGGGAGGGATTGTGTGGGGGGGGGTGTTAAGGGGAGGGGGGGTCACTTGCTGGAAAAAAAAGCAAAAACAGTAAGAATCGTGTGTCAGAGGCAAAAACTGGAGTGAGAGAAGAGAAAGAGCAAGGAAAAGGGGGAGTGAGCGAGCAAGTTCGAGTGTGAGAATCGCTCCTGCCCTCTGTCTTCACACACTGCTGCCTGTATGTGTGTGTGTTGGTGTGTGTGTGTGTGTGTGCGCCGCCTCTCCCTGTGCTCGCTTCGCTTTCTCTCGCCCTCTCTCTCTCTCGCGCTCTCTCTCTCTCTCACTCACTCTCTCTCTCACACACACACACACACACACACACACACACACACACACTCAGACGTGCGCATACACAGACCAAGGGGGAGAGAGAGAGAGAGAGAGAGGGAGAGGGAGAGAGGGAGTGTGAGGGGAGAGAACACATCGCAGCAGAGATGCAGCAGGAGGTTTTCCGAGGTACGTTTTCTTGTATGCTTGCCTTCCTGAGAGACAGACGAGAGAATAAGAGGAAGAGAGGCTGAAAATCTGTTGTTTTCCTGCTTGTTTTTCTGCTTCACTCCGCTGCTGTGGCGCTAGTTGCTTCGCGCGTGAAGAGGAGGAAAAGGTTTTTAATTTACCGTGCGTGTGTTGGGGCGTGAGTGTTGGTGGGTGTGTGTATTTATGCAGTGTGTGTGTGTGTTTGTGGAAACGTATTTAAGTGCGTGTGCGCCTGTGCTGGGTCTGTCTGTGTATATATATATATATATATATATATATATATATATTTATATATATATATATATGTGTGTGTGTGTGTGTGTGTGTGTGTGTGTGTGTGTGTGTGTGTGTGTGTGTGTGTGTGTGTGTGTGTGTGTGTGTGTGTGTGTGTGTGTGTGTGTGTGTGTGTGTGTGTGTGTGTGTGTGCCAGTAACAGGCCTTGTCTCCCTCATCCTCCCCTCTGTCGCTGGCGCACCACGCAGTTCTTTTTCAAGAGCGATGACTCGTTTTGAGATTGTGATGAAACTTTTAATTTATCGAAGCCTCTTGCATCTCTGTGATTCACCGCAGACGAAGGAGGAGGAGGTGGAGGAGGTGGTGGTGGTGTCGGTGTTGGTGGAGGAGTGGGGGGGCGACCTGCACACGTCACAGCAGGCGTTAAACATGATGTGAGCTTTGTTGTTGGGGTCTTAACATGGTGGACCCGTCCTCCCACACCCCCCCCATCCCCTCCAACCCCCCACCCTCATCTCCCACCCCTCCTTTCTGCCCATCAACTTATGAACAACATTAGAGGAAGTGTTTAGGGAGGAAAAAACTTGGATGCAGGCAACAGTAAACATCTCTAGTTCCACCGACTGATTCTGTCTCTTATTTCAGTTTTGGGCCGCCCAGTTTGTCCTCCATTTTACCAGCCTGTTGTTGTTTTTTTTGTTTTGTTTTGTTTTTTTTGTTTTTTTGTTTTGTTTTGTTTTGTTTTTTGCTGCTGGAGGTTGTCTCTGGTAGAAAGCGGCAGAGGGCATATTGATGTCACCAACCCCGTCGTTGTTTCCCCTAAAGCCTCACTTTTCTTTTTTTCTTTTTTCTTTTTTTTTTTTTGCTTCTTTTTTTTTTCCTAAACAACAGAGCATCTGCTGCCAGCTACTCCACATTCCTGGTTTCTATGGATGCCAAGCCGAGCCCCTTGTGCTTCAATGTATGGAAAATATGATCCACACGCTGCCACAGGGGTCATAGGTCAGACAATAGGAAGTGCTGTTATGATGTTGTCATTGACATAAAAAAAAAAAAAAAAACTGCAAGCGTGCAAGTCTTGCAGGATGGAGTTGCTTGGTTTTGTTTACATGATGTTTTTTTTTTTTTTTTTTTTTTAAATACCACAACATAAAGGATGTTGATGTACCACAGCTTAGCCGTGTTCAGGAAACTGGTGCAGCGAGCAAGCTTGTAGTTATTTATTTATTTTTTTCTTTCCGACCTGCCACAGTTACACTTAAAGTTTATGATGAAGGCTGCAATGTTATAACATCAGCTTTACTTATACTCACATCTTTCCTGGTTGTTTTAGTACGACAACACCAGCGGGAGGGCTATCACCCCCACCCCCCCCGTCTTCAACTTCAACTGGGACTGTGTGTGAAATTGAAAATGATTTTTGGGGGAAATTACCTCAAAAAGGTCACCAGTATAGTGTTACTGCTCTCCAGGGATACCACTACTACTACTTTTTTTTTTGTGGCCTTACAGCCTCCAAATGCCTCGTATGATTCTGTTGGAGCGAGCAAGAATTATGGGAATTACGTGCTGGGTTGGGAGCTAACAGAGCGTGGAGAGGATGGCGTTTTAGACATGGGCAGGTTCGCTGGTGCGTGGAGCGGCATGCGAAAACACCATGATACGATAGTTTACACATGGGGAGGGAGAGAGAATGAGAAAGAAGGAGGAAGGGGGGGGTAGGTTGTTCTCTCACTTACTCAGTCCGTCAGTCAGTCAGTCACGCTGAGGGGGGATCAGAAAGACAAGAAAACCATGAAATGTGAACATGGAAGCGATCTGTTTGAAGTTACCCCTATCACCCCACCACCACCACCTCAAACACAACCACCACCACCTCTATTCAGCCACTCCCCGACCCACACCAACTTCCCTTCCTCTTACCTCCACCCTCCTTTTCCTTCTATCCCATCTGGCTGGCTCCACCACGCTCTTTAGGCCGGGGGTGGTGGTGGTGGTGGAGAGTTCAGTAGCTGTTCTTGCTAACGATGCCCTCCCTCCCTTCCCTCCCCTACATCCATCCCTCCTTCCCGACACACACACACACATACACCCTCCTCTTCACAGACCAACTGCTGCTCTGATAGTTTGGGCCCCTCTGGCTACCCCTCCCTGGGGAGAAAGCCCAACCGACACCTTCCTCTTCCCACATGCTCCACGCCGCTGGCTCACCGGCTGGAGCGCCGAGGCCTCCCACATTCCGCCTCCTAGGCCTCTCTCTCCCCTTAAACCTCACACACAAACATACATGCACACGATGACGTCACGTCGCCTCCGAGGGGAGAGTTATAGGATAACTTTTTTTTATTATTATTTTGTTACAACCTGGGTCTTATTCAAGCAGTTTGCTTTGACAATCACCGCTATCAGTAGCGACCTGATCGCTGAGCTCTGTGGATGCAGTGACACTGCTAAAAAAAAAAAAAAGTGTGTGGTGGAGAAATATGTAAACAAATCAACTTCCTGGTTCAGTTTTGATCTGCAGGTTAAAACGTCAAAGGCCTGTTATTCTCAGAGAGTTAGGGTTTACCAAACGATATAAATATAATGGATATATATAGTAAAGGTAAAATTGAAATTTATATATATAATTTATACCTGCACCCTTCTAAAAAATAGATTAACCCACATTTATTTTATTTATATATTGAAATTGATTTTGTTCACAAATACTGTAAATATAACATATAAAGGATAAAAGTGAGATCATAAATCAAAGTATATAGAAAATATTTACAGTAACCGTCTTCTGTTACTTCATATGACAAAAATAAGACAAAGATATTAAGATAATTCTCCTCTGTTTTGCTTTGCCTACATTTTTTTTTTAATTCAAATTTTGGATTCATTTTATTGTTTTTCAGGTTTTACTTCAAACAAAAACTACAGAGCTTTTGAGGGAAGTTGATTGATTACAGAGCTCTGTGTTATATTGTTCTAATGAGGAAAAAGTGTTCGCTGTCAACTTTTGATTCTTTTCGGGAAATTTTACTGCAGAAGTACTGCAAATATAACATATAAAAGGTAAAACTGACATAAAAAAGGAAAGGAAATATATACAAGTGTTTACAATAATGCTTCTGTTTCTTCATGTGACAAAAATACGACGCTGTTTTGCTCACATTTTTTTTTATCCCAAATTAAATTTATCGTATCTCAGGTTTTACTTGATCTATCAACATCAAACAAAAATGAGAACAGATTATAAATCGAGCGCTTTTGAAGAAAGTTGAGCGCAAAGGCCTGTGTGACTTTGTTTTGTTGTTACGCTCTGACGTGACCGGTGTTGATTTCGGGCATCTAAAGGATAAACCACAATTATTTTCTGTCAAGTTATTGTAGCTGCGCTTTAACTGATAATATCAACATTTCAGGAGTGTTTACTGTCAGTTTGAACTCAAAATAAAAAAGTTTTAAATCATCTTTTAAATTCAGTAACGACCTGTCTAATAATCTGGCTGCACACATCAGATTTTACCACATCCACATCACTTTATTCACTAAATCTCAGCAATTGCTTTGGCGAGTACAATGATGGCTAAAACCATGAAAATAAGACCCAAGTTGTAATCAGCTGGAGAGTTCTGGGAAAAGCCGGAAAAGATGACATAATCATTTTAGCTCTGCTATATTAAATAAACTTTAATGAGGCGTCAGTACAAATGTCAGCTGTTTACATTGATATTTGCAAATAAACTACCACTAAAACAGTATTTAAAATATAATTTGTTACAATCAGGCCTTTAGTTCTCAATTATAATAAGCATCAGGCCAAGCAGCTTAAAATGCTTTCATTTTGAGCCAAATAAAGTTTTAGTTAGCATGCACTTTCTCTTTGAACTTCATAATATTTACAGTTTTTGTGGCGAGATTTCGGAGGAATTTCCTTTTTGAAATGGAAGACGGCACCAAACAAAAAATAAAGCAAAGTGACTGAATCCTCACAGCTATTTGCTTGTCAACACATGTAAACACGTTGCTCAACGGTCGGTTCAAGGCCTCGAGCTGGTTTACCAACCAAACCTCTCTCTGCCATCCTGGGCTTGAGTTACGCAAGGCCACTTTAGCAGTGACTGATTGTCCATTTAAACTCGGTGGATTACTAACGAATGGATCAACAAGGTCATCTGTGTTTATCAGATGCTAATGGAAAAGAGTCTCAAAGTCGACGGTAAAACTTTTGCTGTTTTGCAACAAAATGGACACTAATCTGCTTCACTCTCAGGTTTTGCTACTTTTAATAATTTAACAATTTCCTAGAATTGAAAAAACTTGACAGTTTCCTCTTTTTCCTCACGTTTGTAATTTGATGTCGAGCGTAAATGAAATCAGCGCGTTGCTTTAAACTACGTCTCTTCTGCCTCATTCTCATGAAAGCCAGCGTGTCTGCTATAATGTGTTTTATGTTTATATGAGTCTAGTTAGTAATTTGTCCTGCACCAGCTGAGCACCTGTTCATGCTGTGTGGTTTTTCGTTGTGCCACAGGCGTAAATAGATGAACACTTCACAGGCCGACCAACATGTTTGCTTGTGCGGAGCATCCTGTTGCAGAGAGATGTGGAAACAGGGTTGCTGTTTATTTTGATTTAGCTTGAGGGTCCTCGCCGTATTCATGGTCACATCTGTCTGTGCGCCAAAACGTGACGTATACGCATTTGTGCCTGTTTATCCTCTCGTCTGTTTCAATAAAGAGGCGATAATAGCGTTTTTTTTTTGTTTTGTTTTGTTTTTGTGTGTGTGTGTGCGTATACTCCTGCGTGTACGAGTAAATCCGGCACATTTTCAGTCGTGTTTAAATCTGCCTGTCACAGTCAGACAGCATGTAATGCACGCTCTGCTTGTGCAGCCGCTGTGTGCGTCACAGGGAGATAAAGAGAGAAGAAGAAAAGTGAGGGGGCGTCAATACGCATTTTCCTGTCCACGGCGCAAGCTTCAGATGAGATGGTAAAATTTTTAGCCTTAGCGCCGTCTCTCAGTGTGTCCGCCCACTTGTAGCAGTCTGGCGCTTGCCATAAGGGATTTCCTGCACAACATCTATCGCTCAGCAAATGTGAGTGACAATAAAGGCCCTGATTCAATACAGAGCAACAAAATATGGCACCGCCTGGCAAGACGGGACTGTGCATCCTTGTTTCTAGACACAGATCATCTGGAGTAAGAACAAACTGGTGAAGCAAAACTCAAGCACACTGGTTGTTGTTATCTGCGTACAACAATAAGTATGAGCCTCTGCTCACATTAAAGTGTGTCATTACCAGTGTGTCACGGCTTGTTTTCCTTTTGTTGACTCTACGTCATTCCACCTGTGCTCTTAGTGTCAACGGTGTGTTGCACTCAGATTCACCTTTTGGTTTTGAATGTCATCTACAACCGGGCCCCGTCCACGTCGAACAACTTTGTTTACGCCTCGTATAAAGACACGTTAGGTGCTAGGTTAGGAGTGGACACATACATGTTTGTCAGTGTGGTTGTATGTTCGTCAGTGTGCTGCTTGTTTTTTTTTGGGGGGGATTTTTTTTTTTTTTTTTGTGTGTGTTAAAGTGTTTGCACCGGGCTCCTGTCTGTCTGACTGTTGTGTGTGTCTGACTGTTCCTGTCTGACTGCCTCCCCTCTTTCCTCCCCTCCTTCAACCCCAACCCCCTTCTTCTCTCCTCTGGCGTCTCTTGCTCTCTCACTAACCCTCGCTCGCTTTTTCTATCACCCTTTCACTCTACCTCATCCTCACCCACTCTCTCTCTCTCTCTCTCTCTCTCTCTCTCTCTCTCTCTCTCTCTCCCTCCTCTTCCCTCTGCAATAACAGTGCTGACCTAGTTTCTGCCTGTTCAGGGCTGCCTGTGGAATTTTACAGCGGCCTGCCTTCCTGGCTGCTTTGCTGCTTGAAAACGCAGGCAGAAAAGCATGACTGAGGATTTTTCTTTTTCGTCGCATCATTATGGTTTTATACCATCTCCGTTCCCCTCTAATCTGCAGAGCTAAAACAAATGGAACCGTCTTAACACGAGTAATAACAAGAAAAGGCCGTATTGCATGTTGCAAACTGCAGCTGTTTTATGTATGGCGGAGACTTTTTTTTTTTGCGGGACGCTACATCCGCCGCCATCACCGCCGCTTCTGCTGCCTGTGGTTGTTGAATTAGAATGGAAATGAGACTCTAGCCTGTCGCTCATCTTCCACAGCTTAGCTGAGAGTACCGGATGCACAGGGCGGAAAAACACCCCTTCTCTGTGCACATGCATGCAATCTCTCTCTCTCTCTTTCTCTCTCTCTCTCTCTCTCTCTCTCTCTCACTCTCTCACTCTCCCCTCTCCTCTCCTTCTCCCCCCCTCCCTCTCCGCCGCCCTCCCCACCTTTGCCTTCACAAATAAATGGTTAGAGTCATGCCCGGCAAATTCTAGCCACTGCCAGGAATGGCTAACAAGGCCCTTGCTCAAACAACAAGCGAGTGGGACTATTTTTACGAGCGTTAGGGCCATGGATCTAAGTCAACACTCTATTCTGAGGGAATCTTGATTAAAACTGAACGCTTTCCAATTAGGCATAGGGAATGTTGTGTCACAGCCGAGAGAGAGATGGATCTCTGGAATGCCTTTCTGAAGGCTTGGCTGTGGCACGCTGAAATCTAAACCAGCACTGCCGCAGATTCATTCCTTCCCCCCCTACCCTCTCTCTCTCTCTCTCTCTCTCTCTCTCTCTCTCTCTCCCTCCTTTCACTCACCATTCCTGGCTGAGCTGTTGGAGTTCAGCATTGCTGGGGCATTTAGTTTTTTTTGCCGTTTAGCAAAAGTGTTCCATGAGCGCTGTGACTGCTTCTGCAAAAGCTTTAGTCGTAGTTTTTTTTTTTTTTTTTTTTTTTTTGCTTTATGTCAACGTAACTTTCTGTTTTTGAACTTCTTCCCTAGTATATCTAAAGCGGTGACATATTCCTTCTTTTTGATGTTTCTTTCAGATTTCGGGGGCTGGTCATGGTGTCCAGTGAGAAGGTGTGGGACCCCCTCCACGCGGGCCTCATTCAGTCACGTCTGAGTGAACAGCACCTGGCTACTGGGATAACTCCTGCAACTAAGGACACCACGTGCCACCACAGTCAGCAGTCGTTACCATTGTCTTCCCCGCCGCTGTCATCAGTGGCTCGAGAGACCCTTCGCCGAGTTCAGGCCTCCTCCTTACCCTTACCCCCTCCTCTTAACTTGTACGGCTCAAAAAAGATCGAAAGACTACACAAACTTGTCCAGTCTCTTGGCGTGGCCTCTCAGTGTGAAGAAGAAGAGGAGGAGGAGGAAGGGGAAGCTGAGCAGTTGGAGATGAAGGGTAAAAGGCATGGAGGCCGAGGAGAGGCCATGATGGAGGACAGGCTGGAAGACATGGCCGATGGACCTAAAAATGCAAAAATCACCCTAAGCTTCCCACTTAGCGCCGCCCCCCTCCCAACCTCTCTGACATCTCCAAACCACTGTCGTAGCTCCTCATCGTCCTCCCCTTCCCCTCACAGACGGCGGCCATCGTCCAAGAGCTCGGACGAGGGGTCGCTGTGGAAACTGGATGCTACCATGGATGTAAAGCACAGACCTTTTAAGCCCCCGAGGCATGACAGTTCTCCGTCCTCTTCACCCTCCTCCTCCTCATCTCCCATGACTGTTCATTCACTTATCAGGAAGGATATAAAATTGCCGCCTCCTCTGAAATGCTCCAAACTCAATCCAGAGACTCCGTTTCAGAGGTCGCCCCCGAGATCCTCCAGCGGGTCTTTAGGGGGTTGTTATGGTGGAGATGGATGGGATGAGAGGCACAGGGTTGCCAACGGTACAGCCTCACCTTCTCAAACAGCGCAGATTCTCTTTAGTCTGGGCGCATCGGCCTATCAGAGAGGCGGGGACGCTGAGAGGAGGGAAAAAATAACAGGAAGACCAGCTGGGAAAGTAGGAAGCCCTCATGGACCAAGCCTTCACCCACCCACCCTCCACCTCCCTCCCCCATTACCACCACCACCTCCTCCTCCATCCGAGGGTCTCACCGCTCCTCCTCACTCATCCTCCTACTCCCCCACCGACGGCCTGAAGCCCGAGCTGATTTGTGGAGTGTGCCATCGGCTTTTCAGCTCGGCCTCATCCCTCACGGTCCACATGCGGCTGCATCGTGGCAGCCGCGCTCTCAGTTGCCGTTACTGTGGTAAAGTCTTCATCCACAGCAAGAGACTTCAGTCCCATGAGGCTTCCTGCAAGGTGCCGGGCCTGCCCTCGAACAACCTGGGCCCTCCTCCGCTCACTGTGCAGCCGAAGGAGGAACCGCTGGAGGAGGGTGAGGTTAGAGTGGAGGGGGGGATGATTGTGGGAGAAACAGACATCAGTAAGGCGCGGCCGGGGAAGAAAGCGCGGAGCCTCCTGGCGCGTATCCAAGGTGATGATGCAGCAGCCGCAGAGTTACTGGCGGGTGATGAGAACCATTTTGTGAAGGTGGTAGACGGCAATGTCATTTACTTCTGCTCTGTATGCGAACGCTCCTACATGACCCTATCCAGCCTGAAGCGTCACTCGAACGTGCACTCGTGGCGTCGCAAATATCCGTGCCATTATTGCGACAAAGTCTTCGCCTTGGCCGAGTATCGCACAAAACATGAGGTGTGGCACACGGGAGAGAGACGCTACCAGTGCATCTTCTGCTGGGACGCCTTCGCCACCTACTACAATCTCAAAACTCACCAGAAGACCATTCATGGGATTAATCCCAGCCTCATCTCCAGTGAAAAGACAGCCAACGGGGGTTATAAACAGAAAGCAAATGCCCTCAAGCTCTACCGCCTCCTCCCCATGCGCTCCCAGAAGAGACCCTACAAGACCTACAGTGACAGTTTGCATAATGGCTTGTTACTGCCACCATCTCAAACGCCTCCTCTCTCCCTGTCTGGTCTGGGTTGTGGTCTGGGCCCTGGGGAACTACAGAGTCTCATCAGTGGAGCCCACCCTCAGAGTGTTAAGCCTGACCCAGATGCCTTCCCCGATGACTTCCCTGTCTCTGTGACCGCTGAACACAGGGACCTCTCTGCACTAACGCCCCTCCCCGAAACAGACATGGTTAAAAAACACGAGAGTGAGTCCCTAGAGTTAGAGCAGGGTAGAAGCAGTGGCAGCTTCAAGATGTCTAGTAGCAACAAAACCAAAACTCCCAAATCTGGTAAAGGCACAGAAACAAGCATGACTTCTGTAATAACATATGGCCATCCAAAACCCTCTGTCATAGTTCACGGAACAGCAGTGTCATCCTCCGTCATTGTTCATAGCAACCAGGTTACATCTGGAAGCGAAAAAAGCCCAATGAGCAGTCCATCCCCTGAAACCAGCAGCAGTCAGACTTCACACAAGGGCAGCCCCAGGCCAATTAAAAAGCAAAGGGATAGTGCAGATAATCACAGAAAGAGATCAAGAGATAGTTCAGACACAACAGAGGAGGGTTCAAGAGGTGCACAGGATGTAGAGACAGGGAGATTATGTCACAAATCACGTAAGTCCCACAGCAAGAGTGATATTTCCAACTCAAAGCAGCTGTCAGCATCTGTAGGGTCACAGGTCAAAGAGGCAGGGCCGCTGTGCCAGATTACCGTACGCATCGGTGAGGAAGCCATAGTAAAGCGCAGCATTTCTGAGACAGACCTTAGGAGAGACAAGAGCCTTTCTCCCCCAAAAACCAAACGCAGTGACACATCATCTGTGCGGGAGGCGAAGGAGCAACGCCATTCGCACTCCCATCATCATCACCATAAACACCGCCTCCACCGCAGAGCCAGCACGGAAGCAGAGGGTGATAAAGATGAAGGAGACTGTGAGGAGGAGGAGGTCAGGAAAAAGACCTCCAAATCCCCCGATGAAGTGAGGGAGTACTACTTCCGGCGCGAGGTGCGTGAGCAGGAAAGCGATCATGACATGGAAGATAATTTATGGCGGCCTTACTACTCCTACAAGCCCAAGAGAAAGGCCCAAGCACATCTGCAAAGGGTCAAGAGCTGGCAGAGGAAACTGAAGTACAAACGCTCCATCCGGCTGAAGAGGAGGGCAGAGAGGCTCAAGACCCGTGTGAGTAAAGAAACAGAGAAATCACAAGATGAGGAAGAGGATGGGAAGATTGAGGGGCCCCCAAAACTGTCAAAAGTGAACAGAGACAAGAGAGAAGAGAAAAAGAAAGATTATCTCTCTGCCCCTTTAAAGGAGAAAAACAAAGACGCAGAAGAACAGACGAAGGAGGCCCATCATGAGGTTTCCACCCTTCCTCTGCACTCTCCAAAGCCTTCTCTGTCTACCTCAGTGGCTGCTACGGGAATAAAGAGGCGGCCTTGGACTAATGGGAATGCAGCAGAGTGCGGTACATGTGGCCGCTGGTTCTCAAGCCCCAGGAAGCGAGACAAACATGAGCTGAGCCATCTGCTTGAATTTGTCTGCCTCTTCTGCCGAGCCACTTTTCCCTCAAGGGAGAAGTTGGAAGACCACCAGAGAGCCCAGCATCCTAAGCCCACTGAGGCAACTTCAGTGCCCTCGAAAGGGGCACTTGGCGAACAAGCTGAAGGTGTGGGGATCAAAACTGTGCCAGAGATTGCAAAGTATGATGAAGAAAAAGGGGGGCAAGTAGGCTCAGTAGGGAGTAATTCAAGTCCAAGTCGCCTAAGCAGGAGAGCGTTATCACGACACACCTGCCTGCAATGTCATAAAGTGTGCAAGACATCTTCAGCACTAACTCGCCATATCAGACGCCATGAGTTAAGCAGTTCACCAGAAAGAGAAAAGGAGGATAAAGTCTCAGAGCCAAAAACAACAGAGACAGTTGTTAATGCTGTTAGCAGAGACCCAGAGACAGTGAAAGGACCGGTTCCCAGCGCTCTCTCTGTTTCCGTTATCAGCTATTCAACACCAGACCCGCCCAGCAACGGTGACTGTTTGGCATTACAGCAGCATCAAGACCATCTCAGTGAACTGACAGATAAACATCACATGTCAGAAACCAGCGACAGACTTGAACGAACAGAGCTCACGCATCCGGCTGCAGAGAGAGAGCCCAGCCCTCAAGCGGCAGACGCTCCATTAGAAAGTCCTGTTAACCTTACGCCCACAAAACATGAATTCACACCTGCCGCGCCCTCTGCCCTCCAGAGTGTGCTCGTCATGAATGTACCTGAATGTCTGGACTACCGCACCCCCAGCAAAAAGCACCTTGATGGCCAGATCCACAGAATACCCAGCCCTGTGCACATCGTGGCATCCACCAACCCCTCTTCAAATGTGCCCATGACGTCACAGACCAGAATAACCACTGCTCCTCCTGTTTCCATGACAACAGCTCCCAGCTCCGAGGGGGGATTTGTGAAACGGGATGGGGTCATTATGGACAGGGAGAGGCAGGTTGGAAGTGGTATATTTGTAAGAGCAAGTTATGAGGAACCACCTCTGGTCCAAGATCTCAGAGTTCAGTCCCTGTCCAGGAGTCCCTCTCCCGACGAAGCACAAGACCTGACCATGTCCTCAATACTCGCCAGAGAGAGGGAGATAGAGAGGCAAAGGGAGAAAGAGAGGGAGCTGGAGAGACATAGAGAAAGGGAGAGGGAAAAAGAAATAGAAAGGGAGAGAGAGAAAGAGATAGAAAGGGCCCAGCAGATGAGTAGAGTTGCTCATGTCCCAGAAGAGCAGATTGCGCTGTTGGTCCCTAAAGAGGAGCCCTTGAGTCCTGTGCCGTCCCCTCAGCACATCCCTGCTCAAACCACTATGAATGGACTCTCCTCACACAGGCACACTCACACTCCTAAGTCCCCCTGTCGGTCCCCCTCAACTATCGGACTGTTAGCTCAAGCCAACCGCCAGGTTCACTCTAGTTCACAAGGACTCGACAGGCTCACACTGCCCACTGGAGCAGCTGGTGCCGGTGACCGCCCCTCAGCCCATGCTCTGCTTCTCCCCCGAGCACCTCAACCACCTGAGCCAGAGCGCCCAGACACTGTTTCTTCCAGAGATTCCCAGCAGGGGGAGGCCACCCCGGTGGGCTACCCTGCCCAGGATTATCCTCTACCCCTTATTGTGCAGGACAGCTACCGCTCTGGTAAGAAACAGGAGGAAAATCTGCTCATGTCCTCCTATCCTGCTGGAGCTCTTCCCTTCGGCCCCCTGGGAAAAGTGATGGTCCCTAATGGCGGGGATCTGGCTAAGCTGCCGTTTTATCCGGACCCTTACCAACTGCTTTATGGGCCCCAGCTGCTGGCCTACCCCTATAACTTAGCAGCTCTTCCTGTGGCTCTAAATATGATGGCGCCTGGTGGGGACAAGGTGGAGACTCTGCCTTTTCTTCCAACCATCTTCAACTACGCAGCCACCGCTGGGCCCTACATGGGCACAGCCCCTCATCCCCTCGTGGCAAACCCCAGCCTGTACAGCGGCAGCAGCAGCAGCGGCAAGAAGCAGCGAGACAGCAGCGGCGGCAAACCGTAGGACAACAACAAGCACTATAAGGAATATATTTCAAAAGGGGGATGGCCTGACCTGTTTAGGATGAGTGGGAGGGGTGCGTGCTCACTGGGTCATTGACTACACTTGCACTGTACCCCTGCCTCTCTTGTTCAGTAGAGATCAGAGCTAGGCATTAAATCAGGAGTAGGTGTGAAGGGAGGAGATGGAGCGAAGAAACGGGGAGGAAGAGGCTGATATTATAGTGACGTTTCATTACTCCCCTCTCTTTACTCCTGCTCACCTTTTCCCCCCCATTTCTCCTGTTTTGCTGTAGTGTGTCGTAGTTCTAGAGCTTGATTAATCTTCCTCTCTGACTCATTATATTATCTATAATATAAGAATAAGAACTGCTAACAGGGTGTGTGTTGTGTGAAAAATTAGTTCAGTCTGCTTCCCTTTCTAGTCACCGCATAACGAGGATAAACGCTCTTCAGGGAAGGCTCGCGTAGGCAACGATAAGGGATGAGACAGAGGAGTCCTAACTCAACACAGTTGGAGGTGGAGCATTAAGCAACTCAAACCTTTTTTGCGCGTATTTGTTTGTTTTTTTTTTTTTTTGTGCGAATGAGATGAGAGTGCAGGTGAATCCTGTTGTCAAACTGTCCATGAAAGTTATCTATGATCACGTACATGCACATGTATGTAGAGGTTTGTGCATGCAGAGGTGGGCTTAAGCAGGTATTACTGCGTACGTGTGTAAGCGCGCGCGTGTGTGTTTTTTTGTTTTATGTTTTTTTTGTTTTTGTTTTTTTCGAGTGATGGAGTACGTGCATGAATGGTTAGATCATTCCATGTCAGACGCACACAGCATTCCTACTCTAGTTGGAATAGCTATTGTAGGTCAATGTATAGAAGTGCATTTAGAAGTGATTCCTCATATCCAAATCATTAAGAAGTCAATTCTATGGCTGAACGCGAGTCTATGACAATGACAGATCATCTGAGCCTCTTAACGTCTCAGCTAACCACGCGACGTTGAGGCCAGGTGACACTGTAGGATCTGTATAGCATTCACCATAGTTTATACCTTATGTGCACAAAATAGGAAAGTAGTGGTCACTTAAAGGGGACACTTGTAGCTGCTTTGGATATGTAGCTGGCCACTGGGTATAAGATTTGAAGGCTGGTAGACCATTGCACTTCCGTTTTTCATCTCATTTCCTTCACGTTTTAAAAAAAAAAAATAAAATAAAAAATTTAAAGGAAAAGTATAAAAAAACAAAAAACCAGTCAGCCTTCACCTTGCGTAGCTTTTTACCTCTTTGATTGGAAGAGGAAAGGCTCCATTTCCTAAGCCAGGAAGAAGAAAGAAAGCGACAGCAAGGAAGGAAAAAAAAAAGAAGAAAAAAAATGGATTCAGGGTATTGAGTTATTTCTGGATAGGAAAAAAAAAAAAGAAAAGAAATATATGGGCACAAAACTGTTGGACTCTGAGTCAGAAGGCCCCACAGAAATGATTTGGGAGGGAGGGGGGCAAACAAAACAAAAAAAAAAAAAAAAAAAAAAAAAAACACTAACTATTTCCCCTCCTGCCCTGTGTCATTTACTAAGTGGTAGAAAAAGGCTGAGCTTAGCAGCCAAAGTGGTGGCCGGAGCTCCCCAGGATCTTTCCTGGGGCCTTTTTTTTCTTTCGTTATGTGTAATGTTATCGCTTATATGTTGTTTGTTTTGTTTAAAAAAAAAATGTTGTTGTTTATGTTGTTTAGCCCTCTTACCGGATGGAAGTGGCTTCAGTGAAAAGGGGGAGTAAACTTAAAAATATGAATGTAAATTTAGTCATGAGGTTAATGAAGTACAGCTGCATTAATGGTAGAGTTGGTTTCAGTTCAGTTTTTTTTTTTCTTTTTCTTTTTTTTTTTTTTTTTTTGGTTGTTTTTTCGTTTCTGTTTTGACACAAGTAACCTGTTAAAGAACCGTATAACGTCTGGTATGCATATATACAGTAGTCCTAGGAACATGTCAGTAAACTTGGGTTCTGTATCCACAAAGCATGAGCAACACTTGCTTCCTAACCGTTTATATCCTCAGCAAATCTGGCATTGTGCGCACAGCTTTGTTTTGTTTTTTTTCCGTTTCTGTTTCCTTTTATATTTTCTGGCCTTTTTAATCTTCCATATCTCCGTTAATATTTTTTCTTTTTCTTTTTCTTTTTTTTTATTGATCATAGACCGCAGTTTGGAGAACTTCCACACAACTTAGCTGCCACATTTACGTCTCACAGTCACTATTTTTAGGAGCTGTTTAATTCTCCCTCTTCCCTCAAGCACACACTCGCACGCTGCACCTATGAATGACGTGTATATGATGTTTCTGTGTGTATGTGTGTGTGCGTGTGCGCGTGTATGTGTGTGTGTGACGGTACTGGGGCGCCTTTTGGATCAGGCAGGAGTGTTAAAACACAGCGTGACCAACTGAAGGGGCGCACAAGCATCCCCCCCTTGGGTGTGGTTACAAGCCTTTTTATTTTGCGTGTGTTCGAACATGTTTTGTGTACATGAGAGCGAGCGACTGCGTGAATAAGAAAAACCAAAATAAATCTGCCTGAGCAGCAGCATATCCCTTGGCAGTATATGGGCCACCTGTTATTTTATTTTATTATTATTATTTTTTTTTTCTTTTTTGAATTTAATTTTTTTTTTTTTTGACACTTTTCTGTGGGTTAGTTTCAGTGTAAAAAAAGCCTTGCTGTCTCCAATACACTATCTCAAGCCATTCCTGTAGATGGACATGTTTGTGTTTTTTGGACCATTTCTTATGCCATAGTTTGCCATCACGGTTATCATACAGACCAAAAGCATGCAAATCGACGTATTGTAGTGACTGGACTGGAATCTGGTGGTAATATACAACTATTTACTGTATGTTTTAGTTTAAATGAATGTGCCTCTGCTTTGATATTTAAATAATTATCTATAGTAAGATGTGGATCTGCCAGATTTCAACTGTTAAGGTGCCTTGTTATGGCATAAGAAATTTGAATAGCAAATGAACATTTTCTTGAGAAATGACACTATGATTTGGAGATAGATTTCATGGCTTTGTTTGCTATGAAGCTGTTCATAGACGTAGGGGTGTGGCTAAACTGTTTTTGGTATCGTGTACATGTCTAGGGTAATACTGTGCCATATAGAGCCCACAAAATATGTTAATGTTATTTTTAAAAGATGTTTTAATGTTGCCTGATGACTTTGTCTTTAGATTTGATACAAAGGCTTGTAGCCACAGCTCTCCCAAAGTCTGTAGTCTCCTCTCTACCCCCTTCCCACCCTCCCCAAAAAAACCCTCCGACATCCTTCTTGTTCTCTCTCCCCCTTCTTGTTTCCGTCTCCCTTTCTTTCTCTTTGCTGCAATCAAACAAAATAAAGTATTAACCTGATGACCCAATGAAATCAGCTCCAGTCTGGTCTCATGTTTTTGTTTTAATTGTCTCTATTAATCTTTACAAGTTGATTCTGAGTTCTTAATATGAACCATGTGCTTAAAGTTGGCAGACTCCTGCTTTCACTGTGTTTGAAGTCTGTAGCGAAATGAGCATTTAAGATTTTTTTTTTTTTTTTGCGCTTCTTTAAAGCACATAGTTGTTTGATATGGAGGCAATTTACTTCTATTACCGTGAATTTTCACTGGTGCATCTTTGTTTTTTTTATGTGTCTTTGCCCATATATTTCATGCCGTTTTCTTTGATGTAATAGAAACAACAGCACACATTCATGCTTTTTTTTTTTTTTTTAAAGTACACCCTGCATCGTGACTCGGTTGCAGACGTGCAGTTGTAAACCAAACGCTGATAACAGCTTCCTCTTTGGTGGAGTCTGGGCCTGATTTTTCATCACACTTTAAAAAGGATTTTCCCACTAGTGACACCTAGTGGTTTAAACAGGATCAGTCTGCTGCTCTTGTTAAAAAAAAAAAAAGAAAAGAAAAAAATGATGTCAGAGATGAATCATTTCTAAAAAAAAAAAAAAAAAAAAAAAATCACACACAAAAAAAAATCTTAAATTAATTTCTCAAAGCATTGATAATAAGCTGTTATAAGTTGTTTTTTTGGCGTTAGTGATGGTTTTGTTCCAGTTTTTTTATCATCAAATTGTTCAATTAGTTTGTCGCTGTGAAAAAAAAAAACACAGATTTTACTAAAAATTAACAGTAACTCTATTGTATTGAGTAAAAAGTCTTAGTAAGCAGTGACTGTTGCACTTAAAAGCAGCTTAGATTCAAACATCAAAATAAAATCCCTGCGCATATGAGAAAACAGTTTTGTTGTGGCTTGACTTAAAATACGTAACAACAGAAAACAGATTATTTCCTAATTACTTTGTGTTTGTGTGTTGCAATTTTCCAAGTATCCCTCAGTTATAGTAGCTTTCCTGGAAGGAGTCTGTATCACAGGAATGCAGAGAAACTTGTGAGCTGCAGTTTTCTTCTCATCTCTTCACTTTATATCAGTGAATCACACAGCTGGACACTGTGAATCAAGGTTCCTGTGCAATGGTTGAGCACACATCAGTGGTCTGACTCAGGTCAGTCACCTGAACTGCTCTTTTAACGCCACATGAATCATCACGAAGTCGGGAAGATGATCACACTGATAGAAATGTTTCTTAATTATCTTTTTAGATAAAAAAAATATGTCATCATGCTCTAACCTCCTGTTTGCTTGTTGCTCGTTGCTGTTTTCTTATGTTTTCTAACAAACTTCCGTCAGCCACAACCACACAGCCTTGAAGCCCTCCCTCCCTCCTGGGGATCAATAGTTTGTACTGACCATTGTATATTTAGCCTCTGGACCTCAGGACAGTGTGCCAGGACACGCTACTGCTCCACACACACACACACACACACTTCGGGGTACTTTGGAGACAGCCGACCACCCAAGGGGGCTCAGGACACTCACTGCATGCTGGGAGGCCTGGGTGGGTGAATGCACTGAAGGATGGCCGTGTATTGCAGAGCCGTGGCAGATGGACTGCTGCTCACTTTGAGCCTCACTCTCCTGGGGTGGGGAGCCGAGGGGCAGGGGAACGGACGTGGGAGGGTATGCGTGCATGCAATGCAATGACTAATGCAATTAATAGTGAATTAATGTATGTTAAAATGCTGCTAAAATGCTTATTCATAGCTATCTGGTCTTCTTTTTTTAAATTGTCCATGGAAAATGCAAATCCTAATTTGAATCAACTATGTGCACTTTGTTGCTTTAATCAAGTCCTTACATCTATAAAAGTATATTTATATATATTACGTTGAAGTGTGAGTTACTGATTTTACTCACTGCACAGGGTCACAAGTAATAGAAAATATTTGTCTCAGAGCGTCTCAAGTGGTTTTAAGGATGTTATAATCACACAGATATATGTGTTTTGCAAAAATAGAATTTGTGCAAAATCTGTTTTATAGAGTTTTGTTTGTTTTTTTGATTAATAATTTACTTAAATCAACTCATACTTAATTCAGATGCTAGGTGACGTGAGGTATCCCAGCATGCCCTAATAATAATTTGTTTAAACTTTGGACTTTACTTTGGTTGTAGGTGGACAAATCCACAATAGCAGCAGCCTTTTACCTCTCTGAATGATTTCCTTCCCATTAGGTTTCATCATAGCTGTTGTATATTGATATAATGTAGTTGGATTCCATGTGGCCCTCCTGTCAATGAATAACAATTGATTTTGCACTTTGTTACCACTTAAGAAATTGAACAACCACACTTCCCTTGTTATGCTGTAATTAATCAGTAATTGAATAAACTTAATCACTGTTTAATGTGGGTTTTAACCACCGACCCATCGAGATATCTTATTAAAAAAAAGAAGGGATTAATGAATGTGAACTGCGCAGAACAAAGAGCTAAAGTTATGATTTAGAGTTAAATGAGTACCTTATGGAGTTTGTGTCTTCCAGAAGGAAGTACCAGGCAGCACTACCGTCTACCTCGGCCAGGACAGAGACATCTGGAGGCCGCTGATCCACACAACAGTCAACCTCAGTGAGATCAGCAGGTACGTCAGCAGTGAAACACTGCACCATGAGGGCTTCATGTGTGCTGCTTGATGGAAATCTGTGGTTTAGGAGGCAAAAAGAGGCTCTTTACTGTTTGGAAATTTGCAGAAAATTTCCAGTAGAAGCACTTAAAGTCGGGTATAGTGATGAATTCAAGGCCTAAATGATTGACTTTAACACTTCTGCTTTGTTTGACTCTTTGTTACTGCAGCATTGGATCGTCTTTCCAGATACAGACGTTTGACCCGGAGGGCGTCATTTTTTATGGTGACACCAAATACGGAGAGGACTGGTTTGTGTTGTCCCTGAAAGATGGTATCCCACTGATGGAGATTAGCAAAGAAGGGGTACACGTTAGTGTGGCAGGAGGCCCCAAAATCAACGATGGCAAGTGGCACACAGTAAGTTTACAGTGCAATTGAAATAAGGCAAAGACTTAGAATTTGATTGACAATTTAAGACTAAATAATAGATTACACAGATTATTTTAGTTATGTACTCAAAAAGCATACAGTATGCTGGACTTGTAAGGGAAATCTCTTACTCTCTCTGTGCCTCTAAGATGGAGATTAGCAACATGGGGAAGTTTGTGATTCTCAATGTGGACGGTTCCAGTGGGTTGGTGGTGGGGTTGGAGACCAAAGAACCAGAGGAGGTGCTTTCTGTTAAACTCAGACTGGCTCTTGGTGGGATCCTGATCAACAAGGAAAAACTGATCGTTGAGGTACTGTATACCCTGTGATGATTTAATCCATTATTTTGTCTACTTTATGTAATGATAACGATAATAATGATGAAGCCAAATCATTGTCAGATTAGCTGAAAATGTGTGTACATTTTATACATTTTTGTAATTTTTTCACCTGCATATGAGAGGATAATTTTTCTTTCTGCTTTACACAAATGCACTGAAGATTGACCACAAATGTTCTTGAATTTTTAACATTTCTAAATCATCCACAGGTTGCCAGCTCTCTCTCTCTCGCTCCCCTTTTTGCCTATTTATCCAGCAGTTTTATTCTTCTAAACGCATTGTCGCATTCTTTGCCTGCAGTTTGAGCCACAGATGGACGGCTGCGTGCGGGAAGGCAGCTGGCTAGACCTCAGCGACCCCTGGGAGACAGAGGCGGAGGAGCTCTGGCCATGCTATCAAAACATCCAGCCTGGCAGCTACTTTCCTGGCACTGGATTTGCCATTTTCAACACATCAGGTGGGAACATTGTGCTCTGTTGTACAAGAACGGGGGCAAATGCGGACATTATGTTCAATAGCAAGCTTTCAAACCGGAATGGATAATGCACTCTTGCATGACAAGGCAGCTAAAACATCAATAATATTTCTGTTTGTTGCTAATTTGATGTAATTAGATTGAACATGATAATGGAAAATAAATGGACATACTTTGTACCAGATTGTTAACAGGTCTCGCTGACACAAAGTCTATTAATTATGTGAATTAGTGTTTTGTTCTTTCGCAGTTATCCCCATAGACACAGATGGTGACATCCTGATTGAAGTGTTTGGAGATTTCAGTCAGATGAATGGGACCATTTTAAGCATCAAGCCTGTTGGGCAAGAGCTGCTGGCTGCTTTAGTGGTCAATAATAACACAAACGTATGTCAAACTGAATCCACAAATACGTCCTAGTTTCAGTTTGAAGCTGTGTCACAACATGAATCCATCCACAACACGGTTATACGAAGTTATGTCTTCTTGCAGGAGATCACTCATCTTCCAACTAATCAAAAGGACAAAATAATAAAAAATCAAAAGAAGCTGGTGGTAAAGTTTCCATTAGAGTTACTGCAAGTGAAGCAAGAAGAAGCTAAGCTTTCTGTACCACACAACACTCCAGTGAAGGATCCTGTTGTTTTGACCAGATGGAGAGACGGTCGTCTGGCTGTCGGAGGATATCTGGGTAAGATTCAACAGCAATGGTGTCTAATTGTTTGTCCAGTCAACAGCTACAGCTGATGTATCTTCAAATTTAAGGTTAAATATTAGCATCTATATGTACTGATTTGATTGCAGATATTCATGTATAAAACACACAATAAACGACATAAGAATACAACCAACTGCGATTAGATTTCCTTTTCCTCTTGTTCACTTTTTAGGTGAAGACGATGATGACACTGGCTCCCAGTTCTTGACAGGCTGTCTGGAGAAAATCCGGGTCCAAGGGAAGGATTTGGATCTGGATTTAGCGATCAAACACTCATCAATCTCCTCTCACAGTTGCCCTGCATAGAAAGTATGCACGAACGTTGTGGAATAGATTTTTACAGGGGTCAAATTTATTAGAAATTATATTCAAAATGTGATGTTAAGTAATATAACAACAGCCTGATAACCACTAAGGTTTCTGCTAATACTCTGTATTCACTTGATTTGTATCAATTAACCTCTAATATGTGTGAAATATACTCCTAAATATGAAGGGGAACATTTTTAACAGAATACACAGATTGATCTGTGAGTGATTTTCTGATCTTTCTGGTACATTTAACTCTTTCTGAATAAAATATAATTATCCTTTAAATGGCTCCTGATGTTACTGTTGCATTTTAAGGAAGATAAAGGCAAATATTGCTTTGAGTAAATTCAGACACTGAGATTAAACCCTAATAAAGATCACAGGGTAGAACAGAGAAACTTGAAAGACATGGATTTTACCCCCTCTAGTGGATTTTTAGAGACAGTGTTGGATGTATTGTCGAGCCAAATAATTTTATGATGTTTATTAAAATTAAGATATCAGAGAATGTGGGATAAAGAATTATTGACTGAATTTCATGAAGATGGAAAGGGTAGAAAATTCATCGCAAAGTGTTTGGATATCAGTTCACAATCAATGTGTCTGTAAATGAAGACGGTTTAGCTCTGTGGCGATGATCAATACATTTTTTTGGTTTGATTTTTAAAGATGTTTTATATAAAAGCACCATTGACATCTCTGATTTATTTAATCTGACATGTTTAATGGGTTTATTTAATAAAAAAAAAAATGTCAGATGATAGATAGATAGATTGATAGATCTATACCAACGCATATATCTATATATTTCTTTATAACTATATATGCATACATAAGTATAATATACACGTAAATGCAAAAATGTACAGTGTTATTAACCTAAGCACATTATGTTTGTCTGGACTTCTGATTTGATATCATATAATATGCCTAAATAATTTACAAAGCTAATTTTTCATGAATTAAATAAGTTAAAAAATTGTACATTATTTTTCTGTTTTACAGATATCACACCAAGAAGGTTCAGGAGTCAGACAAAAAATCAAATATCTAATTTTTTTTTTTATTTAAAGACAAAAATGATTAAAAAAAAAAAAAAAAAATGATGATGAAGGCTTCAATTACAATTAAGTGTCTACTTTGAAATTTGAATTATACTTAAAATAGTTTTTTAAAAATAATATATATTTTATTTTATTTTAATGTAATATTGTGTGATTTCATGTTTTACTAAAAGGGTGTGGTGCAGTTCAGTCGTACAGTTGATAGAAACTACCGGATGTCATAACGTTACTGTCGCAAACCGCGGCTGTCGTGAACACTGGCCGCCCACTGAAGATGGCGGCGGAGCTGCATCCGCGGAGCGGAAAGCTGATCGGCCTGTCCAACTCGAACCGAACCGCCCGGCGCAACCAGCCAGTCCAGGAGTTCAACCATGGCCTGGTGCTTAGTAAGGAGCCGCTGAGGGACCGGGATGTCTTCACCGTCCGTATTGACAAGAAGGTAAACAACAACAGGCCGCCGCTGCCGCCGCTGCTCCACCGGAGCGGGGCGACAGCAGCGATGTATGCGGGAGCAGCGCTGGAGGAGACGGGCCGGGGGGTCTGTCACTGTCCGCAGTGGTGGAGCTCCCCGCTGCTCGGGGCGGTTCACACTGTTTGACAGCGACTATAGTTTTTGTGGTTGTTCAGAGGTGAAATACTCCCACTGACAGTGAATTAGCATGATAATGGAGGTTTAATAAACACATTTTGTATGTGTGGAGATGTGAACGGCTCGCTGAGCTAACGGCAGCCTGCCAGTGGAGCCTCGGTGCAGGCAGTTAGCCATGCTAATGAGCCGCTAGCTGTTAGCAGAGCGGGTTAGCCGGAGCTAACCTTTCTGGAAGGTGCTATGGATGGAGGCTGCAGACTTGTTGTTTATCTGTGTTTGATGAGGTGAATCCGGCTGATGTAGCTGTGTTTAGTTTAGTTTTGATGGAGTGACAGTCGTCGGTGGTTGTCAGTCTCTGAGTCTGTCCCGGAGGCTAATAATGCTGCAGTGCTCATAGCTCACACCGGGTTGTGGGTGAACCACAATAAACACTAATACACACAATTATCCACTACTTTCTGTTTCTAGTGTCAATAAACAAGTAACAGAGTTGAATGTTGAAAGACTGAGTTTATCTCTTCAATAGTTACACACATTTTTAACCAAACACAAAGCATATCCAGACATTAGCAGCTCTGATCAAAGCACAAAAAGATACAACTCATTAATTACAGACACATTTGCTGTTATATTACTTATTTGCTACATTTTATTTGTTACTATTTAAAGATATGATATAACAGATTAAAAAGAAATTAAAATAGCGGGTCCATATTGTTAATAAACTTGGAAGTGACTGCAGTTTTAGCATCATTACACCACCGTCCTGTGTCACCGAGAATACATTTTGTAATTGTTTTACATGTTATTAACGTCTTTAAAGTATATTAAAGTCATATATTTCAGATTGTTTATTTCTTCACCTGTGGTCACGTAGACCATAAACATCTCCTAAAGTTAATTTATATTGCTGTTTTGAATGTGAACTGTGACAAAAAGGAAATTAATTATTTCCAGTCAAATGCTATTTGTATGCTACATTAGTATAAGGTGTGTAATGATCCATTGATCTAGATTGATACATTGATTAAATTATTAACAATCCAATATCATTGATGCAAAGTGAAAACATCGATCTATATTGTCATTTTTGAGTCACTAAATATGAGTGTAGGTTTACAAAAATCCTGCCTTAATGTATAATTATAAAAATGTTTAGTTATTTCCGCTTTGTTTTATAGCATGTGATTTATTTTAAAGCTCAATATCTGTGTTTATTTGCAGTTTTATGATCGGATTTGAAAGGTTAAGGGCTCTGGACATTAACAGATAAAAAAAAAAAAAAAAAAAACTACAATGTTCAGTGAGTTGACATGGACTTAAATCGTCTTGTGTTGATTGTAGGTCTCTGAAGTGAATCAAATTAAAAATTGTATCAACAAATATCATGTCATTTTCCCCAGAAATAATACATTATCATATTAAAGATGAAACTTGGGATTTACAGCCCTTATTAGTACATGTAGTGCTCACACTGCTTTAATGTTTAGTTTTCATCTTGGTGCTCTTGTTTTCCATTATTACGTCAGTTTATATTTTGGCTGTTCTCAGAGTCGGATATCTTGTCTGTTTTAATGGCCTCTGCCTCTGCAGTCTGCCAATATACTGGGTTTGTCAACAACATGGCAGCTCTGGAGCCTGTGCCAATGCCAACTGCCCTCCCGCCACCCCACCTCCAAACACACACACACTAAAACACACACACACCCTCTAAATGACCGTGTGTCCAGCCGAGACCAGTGGCTATAGGTTATTTCAAAAATATATTACAAAGACCATCTCAAATATCTTAAGTTAATATCACCTGCTGTATCTGTGTTTCTTATAACGTTCTCCATCTGATAAACAGGCTCATGCTCTGTCATGACACGCATTGCCTGTCTAAAAGAAAAAATCAATAACTTTCCATCACAGAGCACACAGATTGGCATGTCTGCCTGTCCTGTCCACCGACATCCGCTAAGCTCCTGTGGAAGTCGGAAAATTAGTGCAACAGTAAGTAGGTCGATGCGGTTTAGTGTTTGTGTTTAAGACTAGTGGAGGTTACTGTGGTTTACGAAGTGATGCAAAGGAGTGATCTGACTTGGAAAGGGAACCAAAAAAAAACCATGAAAAGTATTTGTTTGTCTTTGTGTATTAGGCTAGTTGATTAATATTTAAAAATAGATAAACTGGATATGTCCTGTTGCTGTAATCGTTTAGACCTGAAACAGTTTGTCGATTTGATTGATCAGTCAACAGGAGAAAGACTTTTGGTTGAATCAAAGACTCTGTAAACATGTTGTCTTAGGATTTTAGAAATAATGTTAAACATTTAATGGACCAAATATCTAATTATCTTGAAGAACCAAGAATGAAAATGAGCCTCAGCTGCAGCATTATAACAAATATTATACATTTATATAATGCTTTTAAATTATTTTTAATGGTCAGACAGTTTGTTAGAGGAATATTATGGTAAGAGAAACAGAATAATGCTTTAAAATGTCATTTTCTTTTTGTTCAGTTTCTTGTCCATATTTTTGGCTAATAACAGTAAATAAATACTTCAATTCAGCTTGTTTTTGTCTCCTGTCGAGAGCTCGGGTGTTAGGTTTTGTTTTTGTACCAGTGATAAATAGTCTGTATAGTCGTAGTGATGTTTCAGGGCACCGCTTTAGAGTTTAAATCACATGCAGTTAGTTTTTCATCCTGTTTTGGTGGTTGTACCTGCCTGTGTGGTTGTGTCTTCTTCTGAACCGTGAGAGAGAGAGAGACTGAGAGGCAGACACCCACAGGCTGCTGTTACATAAGTGAGTGAGTGAGCGAGGGAAGGAGATGTCTGTCTCCTCCGCACAGCGACCCGGTCAAGCTGAGTTACTACTAAATCTGTTAACCCAGATACACAGGCTGTCGTAGCACACTGCCTTACATAGCACCTGCCACGGCGCTCAGGAGGACACCGAGGGGAAACGGATGAAGAAGAGGGAAGCAGATGGAGCGAAATATTCAAAATAAAATCGATCTGGAAGGGAATTTTGTTTTGTTTTCTCTTTGGCGCGGAGGTGAGCTGCAGGAAGGAAAAAAAAAACATCCAAGGAGCTGGTGGAGAGTCAATGTTGTGCTCAAGGTCACTTCATCGGGGTGGATCTCTGCCAACTTTAAGTAGAGTCCTGTGGAGAAGCTGAGGATAGAGAGCAAATACTCATCAGCTGCAGGCACAAACTGCATCGCTTTTTTACCGGATGGGGTTTAAGCAGGTGGAGCAGAGCAAGTCAAGAGATCACCACCTCCTCCTCCTCCTCCTCGGTGAGATGACGTGTGGGTTAGTGCCACCCCTGTATCAGCAGGCGTCTGCCCGAGCACGATCCTAAAACTCTCGAGCAGCTGCAGCGACTCTGTGCTTTATAGCTGACGCTGCAACCTGCCACAATCCACATCATGAAGGGAAAACGGATATGAAAAAAAGAGAGTTTTACCCTCTCCGGAGATCAATGAAGTATCGCATTATTGTGAGCTTATGTCGCGCTTTGTGTTTCTAGGAAAGAAATTGATATCACAGGCTGCTCGTTATGTGATATGAGTCCAATGTCACACAAAGACACAAGGAGGTTTGCAGTGAAATGTTTGTGTAGCAGGAGGACAAAAAAGACAAAAAACAAACGTCTTTTAATGTTTTTGATTTTCATGTTTTTCATTTCAACGTTTTATTGGCTCACATACGTTACTGTTTCACATCAGCACCTCCTGGTACTTTACTTCGTCACTGTGCAGTGAAGTTAAATAATATAGAAATGTACAATTACAAACATGTATAAACACAATACATGTAAAATAATGTTAAAATGATGGCCAATGAAGGTTCAGACAAAATTAACTATTTCCAGAAAGCTTTTCCAAATTTATATACAAACACAACACAAACCAAATTACTTTTCTCACTGATGTCATGTTTCGCAATATGACTCATAGATTAACTGTATATAAGTGTTACATATATATATTTTGTTTAATCGGATGTCTGTGATGTAGAATGATGTAATGCTCCTTTTTTTTTTTTTTTTTTTTTTTTTTTTGATCTGGTGTCCTGCTCCAGGTCTAAATATAGGATGGGGTGTGCACGCCAGTGTCTTTCTGCATCAATATGCTTTCAGCATCACATTTTGGATGTAGGATGTTGGTACAGTTGTTGTGTTTGAAGGTGCTGCACATTTCTTATTAATGTGGCGTTACACTGTGTCCACACTGTCTATCGTTATTTTCAAAGCAGCGGCGCCTGAGCTACGTTCTTCACTGACATAACGGCTAAAAATAACAAGATGGATCATACAACAAGGCACTTTGTTTTCCACAGATCTCTACCTGCAGTTTTTAGCTCAGTCTCTCTCTTTGAACTGTAACTTCTCATGTCCACACTGAGTCTTTTTCGGAGCAAGAACAGCTGCTGACAGATGTTTTGTTACTATTTTCTCCTCATTAACATCAATGTTTACTGTTACCCCCGGCCTCCAGGTGAACTCGTGGAGCGGCTCCATTGAGATCGGCGTGACGGCTCTGGACCCCGCCGCGCTGGACTTCCCCAGCAGCGCCACAGGCCTCAAAGGCGGCTCCTGGATCGTGTCGGGTTGCTCGGTGCTGCGCGACGGCCGCTCCGTCCTGGAGGAGTACGGCCGCGACCTCGATCAGCTGGCCGAAGGCGACCGAGTGGGAATCCAGCGCAGCTCCCGCGGGGAGCTCCACCTGTGGGTGAACGGGCAGGACTGCGGAGCCGCCGCCAGTGGCTTGCCACCCAAACTCTGGGCGGTGGTGGACCTGTACGGGAAGTGCACACAAGTGACGGTGGTGAGCTGCGAGCCGCCGCCGCCCTCCGCAGAGAGGGAGAGAGAGACAATAGAAAGGGACGAGGAGGATGATGAGGAGGAGGAGGAAGAGGAGGAGGAGGAGGAGGTGGTCGTCGTTGGAGGTCGGGAGGACGCAGGAATAACAGCACTGATGAATGTGGCAGCAATGAATGGAATGATGAATGGAGATGAAGGTAGGAAGCATTTGTTTTTGGTTTTTATTTGTTTTCTCCACTTTTTATATTTGATTATTTTCATCCATCTTGTCTTTTTCACCGTTTCTCCATCAGTGCCTGAGCTCAGCTGCAGTCACAGCAGACCAGATAAGTTCCCCAACAATCTGGAGCCAGATACAGGTAAGAAATCCTCCACCCAGCACCTTATATTTTATTATTTTATTTTATAGATTTATTTTATAACACACGCCAACACTGACGAATAATCTCATCTTCCTCTCTTTGCCATCAGTTTTAACGGAGCACCAGCTCTTTGACGTGTTCAACAACGCAATAGTATCTTTTTATCGCTCTGAAGAAGAGGGTGGAGGGGAAGATGGAGGAGGTGGCGGAGGAGGAGGAACAGGAGGAGGCAGCAACAGCGGAGAAGGAGGAGGAGGAAACACAGGCACAGGAAGTGAATCTTCTTCTAGAAATGAGAGAGGAAGCAGCAGCGGAGGAGGAGCAGTGAACAGTGACAGTGGGACTGGGACGACTGGAGGAGGAGGAGCTGGTGGTGGTGGTGGTGGAGGAGATGGAGGAAATAGTAATAACAGCCCCGCTAGTAACGGAGGGGTCGGACCAGGAGCTCTGACGGGTGGGATGACCACCAACGACGCGCTGCTCTTCCACGAGAAGTGCGGCACGCTGATCAAACTGAGCAACAACAACAAGACGGCGGAGCGAAGGAGACCGCTGGACGAGTTCAACAACGGCGTGGTGATGACCAACCGGCCGCTACGACACAACGAGATGTTCGAGGCGAGTCAGAGCTGAAATGTTTGTTCGTACATGAAGCAGTCAGCGTCACAGATTAGCTGTGTGTGGAGCAACAAGTACAAAATAGAACAAAAAACAATAAACAATCATCATTATGGTGAAATATTTGCATTTATACATAAGAAGTTATGAAGTTAGGTTAAAAACAGTGTATTTCACTAAACCCTGAAATAGTTAAAAGTCTTATTTTGTTTCTAAATACAGGCTAAACCAGATATAACTCCACCTTCACAATTAGAAGCAGTAGAAATAGATAGGAGTGGCAAATTAATTAAAGTCCACTAAACAATTACATGAAAGAATCTAACTCAACTGGTGTAGTTAAAGGTTTTAATTATGACATTAAAAGATAAAAGATGAGGATGAAACAGCGTCGATTTCAAGATGATTTATCATGTTTGGCCAATTTATTTGTAAATTAACTTCATGGTAATTATTTAATTACTGATGCAATTAGGGCAGAACTTATTGATGAATCACATATTTGCGTGTTTAATGTTTGAGGCCCACTGACGATGATTTTAAACACATTTAAGACGCTTGAACCAGTAAGTGTTTTGGTTCATAAATAGTTTAAACGGAGTAAACATCAAAATCAAACTATAAACAGCAGTACGTGATAGAGTGTAGCTTGAGGCTGCACAGGAAAAAAAAAAGCATTTTTATAGTTTGACGGTTTTGGGAAGTTAAAATGAATAATTAAACTCTCTCCATGGGAGTAAAGATTCATTTTTTTACGTTTTTTTTTTTTCAGATTCGTATTGATAAGTTGGTGGACAAGTGGTCCGGCTCGATAGAGATCGGTGTGACCACACACAACCCCAACAACCTGGACTATCCTGCAACTATGACCAATCTGCGCTCAGGTAACACACACTCACACATACACACACACACTCATATTTTCATGTCTTTAGGGGCCATTTCATTGACTTGCATTCATTTCCTGACTTTCCTGGAAACCTTAGAGATCTCAGTTGTTGCTACTACTTGTCTAACCTTTAACTAAACTTGACTTTAACCTTAACTAAACCTTAAGTCATGTCTCCACCTTCATTTTTTGGGTTTTACATTATGGGGACCTGCTTTTTTTGAGAGACAGGTCCCTGTAATGTGAGTGTGTAAACAGGATTAAGTTCCCACAATGTAGGAAAAACATGTATACACACACACACACACACACACACACACAGGAGAGCATTAAACAAAACACTACAACACACTGATTAATGATGATCAGTGTGTAATTCCACTAATTCCACTCCACCAGGTACAATCATGATGAGTGGATGTGGGATATTAACCAACGGGAAAGGAACCCGCAGGGAATACTGTGAATTCAGCCTCGATGAACTTCAGGTTTGTTAACTCACATCCAGACGCAGATGTGTTTTATTCTTCCTCCCTCTGTGTTAATTATAATTAAGGCGTTTTATATCTCCATAAACTGCTCTTATTGTGATTTAGGAGGGAGATCACATAGGGTTGATGCGTAAAGCCAGCGGAGCGCTACACTTCTACATCAACGGCATCGATCAAGGTGAGACGTTAAAAGAAGCAGCAGGTTTTTAGGAAAGTGAGACTACAGCTTCGGTTACTAACCGCTCCGTTTCCCTCCTCGTCAGGTGTTGCAGCAGCTCAGACCCCCGGCGTCGTCTATGGCGTGGTCGACCTCTACGGCATGGCTGTCAAAGTCACCATAGTCCACAACCACAACCACAGCGACCGCCTCAGACGCAACAACGCCATCATGAGGGCTCTGTCGCCCGACGTCGGTCGACCGCGGCCGTCTCTCTCCCTCACTCCGGACGCAGACGGGCCCGACCGCCTGCTCTTCCACCCCAACTGTGGCCAGAAGGCGGCGATCATCAGCGACGGCAGGACGGCGCTGCGGCCGCAGTGAGTCCGCTTCCTTCAACCTCCTCGTGTCGTTGAATTATTTACAGGATTTTTAAAATCTCTACATGCTTAATTTGAACTACTTTTACAGTGCAACTGATGACTTCAACCACGGCGTCGTCCTCAGCAACCGGCCCCTTCGCTCCAACGAGGTGTTCCAGGTCCGAATTGACAAGATGGTGGACAAGTGGGCGGGCTCCATCGAAATCGGTGTCACAACGCACAACCCTGCATATCTGCAGCTGCCCTCCACCATGACAAACCTGCGCTCAGGTAAAAAAAAAAAAAAAAAAAAACAAAAGATACTGTGGGATACTTTTCAAATGAAAATGTCACAACATAATATAAAACCCTTTTTTTCTCCCAGGGACATGGATGATGACGGGGAACGGCGTGATGCACAACGGGACGACAATACTGGATGAGTACGGACACAATCTGGACCGGCTCAAGGTGAGTATTATTTATTTTGCTGTCAGTCACTTTCTGAGCCTTTAATTAACTCTGTGTTTATGTATTTTTTTTTCTCCTACAGGCGGGAGACACAGTCGGTGTGGTGAGGAAAGAAGATGGCAGCCTCCACTTCTTTGTGAACGGCGTCGCTCAGGGTCCGGCGGCCTGGAACGTCCCTCCGAGCGTCTACGCCGTGGTCGACCTCTACGGGCAGGCGGCGCAGGCCACCATCATGGACGACATGGGTGAGAGACGAGGAAGCAGAGAAACAGACAGGCTGCTAAAATATTTGAAATCCAAAGTTGACCCTCGTTCTATCTTCCCTCTGTCTCAGTGGACCTCCCTCCTCTCCCTGAGGACAGCTCTGAGGGTCCTACAGCCATGTCTCCAGGGAGCCCATGCTCAGTCGCCGGGGCGACCACGACCAGCGACCTGCGTTTCCACCAGCTACACGGCACCAACGCCGTCATCACCAACGGGGGGCGCACCGCCCTGCGGCAGAACTGTCGCAGCGAGTTCAATGACGCTATCGTCATTTCCAACAGGTGATGAAACAAACAAACAAAGAACAGATCGTGTTGCTCAGAAAATATATTTGGTGAACAATTATGACACAAACAGGTTTTTAACTCACACTCGTCAAACATCGCAGGTGCCTTAGAGACGGAGAGTTGTTTGAAATAGTCATTCAGAAGATGGTGGACCGCTGGTCGGGTTCAATAGAAGCAGGTGAGGTGTTTTCTTCCGTCCAGCTGCTCCAGTAACAACATTTCAACTGTTACATATAAAAATATGTCATGTTTGATCACTGTCGTGTGCTGCTCCCCTCTGTGTGCGTCCAGGAGTCACGGCCATCAGACCAGAAGAGCTCGAGTTTCCAAACACCATGACTGACATTGACTATGACACCTGGATGCTCAGGTGGAGATTCATTACCTTAAAAAACTTTTCTTTTTAAAAGAATTTACAAATATTGATTCTCCAGTCTCTGTCTATTATTGCTGTGATGTTTTTTGATAATGTTTTTGATGTTTTTACATACAGTTTTATTTGTGTTTTTGCTTTTTTTGGGTATTTTATTTGTAGCACTTGGAGCTTTTTATTTTTAATCTCACTCATTCCTTTCTTACATCCTGTTTCCTCAGTGGAACAGCGATCATGCAGGACGGCAACACGATGCGCAACAACTACGGCTGTGACCTCGACTCTCTGACCACCGGCTCACGGATCGGCATGATGCGTTCGGCCTCCGGTGACCTCCACTATTACATCAACGGCGTGGACCAGGGAGTTGCCTGCTCTGGTCTGCCACCGGGTAAAAAGAAAAGAAAGCTAAACAAAACAAAAAATAATAATAAAAACATCTGAAATATGAAGATTCGAGAGCGTATGATGCATCCTCTCTCTCATTTTCACAGAGGTGTATGCAGTGATCGACTTGTACGGTCAGTGTGTTCAAGTGTCAATCACCAGCTCCTCAGGTCCGCTGGACAACAGCCTCTGTACCAGCAACATCACTGAGAAGAGCTTCCCCATTCACTCACCAGGTATTTAACAGTGTCTGGGAAATGATGGAAAAAGATATTGTGGCACAAAGTTTCAAAGGTTTTGGTAAAATAACTGAATAACTCATTTGTTCTCTGTTTGTGTGTGTGTGCAGTGGCAGGCGTCGCTCATCGCCTCCACAGTAAACACGGTAAGAACGTGGTTCTGCTCGGCGAAGGCTGCCAGGCCGTCAGAGTCGGAGGTTACGCTCACGGCATCGTGTTCAGTGCGAAGGAACTCAAAGCAGACGAGTTGTTCGAGGTGAGAAACAGTTCAGAGCTGAACCTTTTTGAAATACGAAGCTCCTTTAATGTCTCAACCGCCAGCATCTGCAGCGTATTTCTGCGTTTTGCTGATTCTGATTTCTTCCATCTCTGCAGGTGAGGATCGACGAGGTGGACGATCAGTGGTGCGGTTCGCTGCACATCGGTTTGACTACCCTGGCGCCTCCGGAGCTGCCGTCCTGCCCCCTGTCGGGTCTCTCCCCCTCCCTCCCTCAGCTCCGCACCAAGGTCACCTGGCTGCTCTGCGGCTCCGAGGTTCGTCGCAACGGTGTGCTGCAGCGCCAGAACTACGGCTGCTCGCTGGACCGGCTGACGGTAAGGCTGCTGCTCTCTGCTCCTTCAGCTGCGACCTGAGACTCAGAGCAGATAACAACCGACGTCAGTGTGAATGTGGCAGCTCCGCGTTAATACTTAAATTTACAACCCATGCAAAATGTCAAGGAAACTTAAATGTTAAAACTCACTTTTAAGATGCTGAAGTGTTATGATTACTCAGCTTGTGTCTTTTCACAACCATGTTTTAGTTTAATTTAATTTAATTTCATTCAGTGTTTAAATCTGTTCTTGCTTCGGTATTCAGATGTTTTATCGTAAATTGCCTCATTGCAGATAAGACGAAGCTGATGAGGAAGATGATCTAAAAGAAATCAGTCACTTTGTTGACTAAGAATCAGTGATTCAGTACGAGCTTTTGCTTGAAATAGATTTTACCTCATTTAATTAAAAACCCACTTCATTTTATGATGCAACTGCTCATAAGTTGTGTCATCAAAATGTGTCATGAAATGATGCAGCTGCTGTTCAGGAGGCAAAGTCGCAAACGATGGCTGTTTTATGTATGTGTGAATGTGAAAAGCAAAAATAATAAAGATAAATGTGTAGCTAGCTCTGTGTTACTGCGTCAATGTCAACTGTAATTTTAAAGGTCTTTAACAGGTCATCAGAAGACTAGAAACACTAAGAAATAGTCGTCCATTTACATTTTACTTTTTATGAAATGAACATTTGGATTCAAACAACTCATTTCTACCTTTAGTTGATTTTGAGGCACATTTCTGACGTATTTTCAAACAGAAAACACATTCTGAAACATCAGATTGTCACCAGCAGGTTATATATCAACATATTTTGTGTAAAAGAAGATAAAAACTATCCAACTGTTCCCTCATTTTTATTTGATTTGGTTTGACATTATTTTGTCACTCTGACCTGTTAACACTGGCACACACACACGAGACTGACAGGAGCTGACAACAGTAGATGTTAAATCTAAATGTGTTTTTTTTTTTTTTTTTCAGGTCGGGAACCGTGTAGGTGTGAAGAGATGCAGCGATGACACCATGCACGTCTTTATTGACGGAGAAGATATGGGACCTGCTGCGACCGCCGTGGCCAAGGTACACACACTTTATACACACTCATCTGTATATAATATAATATAATATAATACAGAGATATCTACTGGACATCACCCTGCTCCTGCTTCTTGCAGAATGTGTACGCAGTATTAGATCTGTACGGACGGATCACTGCAGTGTCCATCGTCAGCTCCTCGTTGATGGAGGACATGGAGAGCGTGAAGGCGCCGTCGCTCTCCTCAGACAGCTGCAGTGAAGGCGAGGAGGACAGTAGCACTCCTGTCAGAGAGGTACGAGCCCGGAGACGGACTGGTCTGTCTAAAAGTCACAGACTAACGTGGTGAGATTCTTTATAACACGAGTCGTTCTGCCTCCAGGTGGAGACTGAGCCGTGCGCGTTGGTTCCCACTATCATGGCGTTCCTGGAGAACCACGGCAAAAACATCCAGTTGTCCAACCAGAACCTGACGGCAGCCAGAGTGTCGAGTTACAACCAGGGCCTGCTGGTCACCGCCCAGCCGCTCGCCCGCCAGCAGCTGTTCCAGGTGCGGCGGCGT
Source organism: Polydactylus sextarius (assembly GCA_016801845.1). Taxonomy (NCBI): domain Eukaryota; kingdom Metazoa; phylum Chordata; class Actinopteri; family Polynemidae; genus Polydactylus; species Polydactylus sextarius. The sequence continues at coordinate 9,666,710 of CM028929.1, forward strand.
TTTGTGTTCAAATATCTCTTTATTATAGATTTATCTTTGTATTTTAAGCTGAAACTAAAGTCTCGTTTCGGTCGTCAGTTTCAGATCGACCGCCTGAATCCGTCGTGGACGTCGTCGCTGTCGTTAGGGGTGATAGGCCACTCCCCCGACCGCCTCAACTTCCCCTCCACGGCGTGTTGTCTGAAACGCTCAGCCTGGCTGCTGCAGAGAGACTCCGTCTTCCACAACTCACTGAAGGTGCCGAGAGACAATTTAACACACAAAATCTTTTCATGAGAAACTATAAACCTCATTTTCTTTCCTCTAACTTCCTCTTTTCCTCTCCTTTCTCCAGATATGTGAGAACTATGGTCCTAATCTGGACACTTGTCCTGAGGGGACGGTGTTGGGTCTGCTGGTGGACGCCAACAGTTGTCTCCACCTCTACGTCAACGGCATGGACCAGGGCGTGGCGGCGCAGGACATCCCCTCCCCCTGCTACCCATTCATCGACCTCTACGGCCAGTGTGAACAGGTTCGCGCACACATCTTGTTTCATGAATATCGTGAAAATTGTTCATATTTATTGTATATATATATATATATATATATATATATATAGGAAAAAAACAGAAATTTAAACCGTAATTTTATGACATTGACGCGATGTTTTTACCTCATTCTGGACTTTTCTTCATTGTCCTGAGACTAGAGGTGAAATGATCAACTGATTTTACTATTAAACATAATTAAACATTATTTACTATTAACATCGTAAATAATCATAAAGGCTCCTCGACACCACGTCTCTGCTGTTACATGTTAGTACAACACAGACGGATGGACACAACTCGCACAGAATGAAAACAGTTACACACTCGAGTCCAGAACTAGAGTCGACTTGTTCCTTAATTTTACAGACTCGTGACTTGATTTGTGACTTGCTCACTGACGACTGGGACTTGTACTGAAACTGGTGTAATAATAACTTGTGTTTGGACTCGAGGAAGACTCAGATTTTTACTTTTTTTTTTTTTAATAATTTAGAAACATATCATATAGAATATACATATAGAAATATCTGGGCTGCATTTATGAGCACTAATTTTTAATTTTACAATTTAATCATTGTTTGGTTCGGACCATACATTTTCACATCATCAGCTGTCTGTGTTAGTGAGAGATAGTGAGCATGTGTCATAGCTGTGTCATTTGTGGCCGACTCAACTTAAATGTATTTATTTATTTTAAAGGACTTGGACTTGACTTGGTCTCAGATCAAAAGTTTTATTTCCACTATAGAAACATCTGAAGTAGCAGTGTGACATGATGAACCTGGTGTTTTTGAAGATGATTAATCACCTGTTTGTAGAAAAAAAAAAACTGTCAAATTTGATGCAGCAGCTACACGATCAGCATCCGTCTTAGTAAAGCTTAAGTAAATAATAACTGTGTTGAATTACACATTAAATGAGTGGCGGGTTATGTGATGAAAGACTTGAGTTGGGTACGAATTAAATATAAATGTGTCACTAACGATCAGTGGCTCTGCAGTTTTAGCCTTCGACGATAGTCGAGGTCGTCGTTCTCTCGAGGTTTAACATCACATTCGTCTGTGTAGAGTAAATATTAATATCTGCTGGTGTAAAATATGAACATAACATCAGGAGCATGTTATTAAAAAGATCATTAAAGTTAATTAGAAAATAAATACACTTCAGTTTATTACCCTCATTAGTTTCACTTTCTCCCGGGGGGGATCAGTGAAGTTGATCATTTTGGTCTTATAACAAAGAATAATGCAAATTAAGACGTTATAGAATATTATTACTAAGTTAATTATATTTATTATATGTAATTTACGTGTATAATTATATATGTAATTTATATTTAATTATATTGATAATGAACTGAAGTCATTACTACAAAGTTCTACAAAGTTTAGTTATTTATTTTTATTTTATTCACCTGTGGATAATGTTGTGAAATTGATTAAAGCACAATAATATTAAACATAATCACTAATTATGATGATTGTAATTATTTCTGACGTTAATTGAAACAACAGTCTCTATGATCGTTGCATCCTTCAGACTCATCAAGAGCCTAATGAATATGTTGACATCATCACAGGTTACCATAGTAACGAACAATGTGCCAGCTGTGGGCGGAGAGAGTGGCGAGCCCCGTTGTCAGGGCGACATGGAGAAGGCCGACATGGTTGATGGTGAGAAGGAGACAGACTCTTCCTGCTTTTCATCAGAGAAACTGCTCAGTGTTTTTAATGTTGAGATTTAATCTTTATATGTTTTTTTTTTTTTTTTTTCTTCACAGGAATCAAAGAGAGTGTTTGCTGGACGCCGCCTCCGGAGGTCAACCCCAACAAGACCTGCGAGTATCAGGCGCTCTGCTCTCGCTTCAAGGACCTGCTCACGTTACCAGGTCAGTTTTTATTCCCTACGTCTTTTTTCTGTCACGTGATCGTGTCTCAAAGCTAAAATCACCCGTCGTCTCTAGATGGTTATTTCAACGAAGACGCAAAGTACAACCTGTGCTACTGCGAGTCCTGTCACAAGCTCCGAGGAGACGAGGCGTATTACAAGAAAGGCGAGCCGCCGCGTGACTACGCCCTTCCCTTCGGGTGGTGTCGCTTCGCCCTCAGGTATGAAACATCAGCGAGGTTTAAAAAGACGGAGGCGTTCATCGATCAGCTGTGACCTTTGTGTTTGTGTTTGTGTTCAGGATCAAACCTCACTGTGAGGTTTCCAACGCACTGAAAAAGTGGCACATCGCGTATCACGGCACGAGCGTGGGAGCGCTGCGACGCACGCTGGACCACAGTCAGCTGTTGCCGGGTAGGAAACATCTCAGAGCAAAACATTACAGTTTTAAACTAACCTGCAACCAGAGGTGGATGGTAACAAAGTACATTTAGACTTCTGTCTTTTTTGTGTCTCTTGTGTCAAACATTGTTGCTGTTATAAAGTCATGAAGCTGGAGGTGTAGACCTGGTTTTAAACATGTTGGAACATCGGTTTTATTTTCTAATCAAGCTTCATTTACAGCTGTTTTTCTGTACGTGTGATCACACACTGACAGAGCTGTGTCACAACACGGCCATGTTGTTTTATTGGGGCGTGTAGAGTCACAATTAGAGCTGAATTGTGTTTCGTTCTGTAACATGAACGTGTTGTGGCAGGAATGTAACAATGTGGTGAAAGAAAATCTACTTTAAATACTTATAGAGTAACATTTGATCAGTGGGATCTGTACTTTGACTTAATAACATGACATGAAAGTGCAGCTCGTCACGTTTCAGGGACGTCGTCCATCTTCTCGGTGTCTCCGGTGAAGGCGGAGGGTCCCAACGGCTACAGCGAGCCGGAGGAGAACAGCGCCCCCGGCAGGGAGGTTCCTAGAGTGCGTCTCTCTCCCACCATGCGTTACTCCGGCTTGGAGATATTTGCTCCTAAAGTGCAGTAAGTTAATTTTCCTCTAATCCTTAACATAACAAGAGAATTAAATGAAATTAAGTACGCCGACTCTTCCCCGTCCAGATTTCGGGACCCTCGCTCTCACCGCTGCCACCAGGCCCAGGTGGGTTTCCAGGTGTGCGTGCGTCCCGGCTCCTACAAGGTCGGACCTCAGACGCTCGGGCACAGCGAACCTCTGGACCCTCGCTTCAGCAACTCAGAGATCGAGTGGATCACCAAGGAGCAGGGCGGCACGCTGCTGTACGGGCTGCTGGTACGGATCGAGTGAACACGGCGGCGTCGAGACGATACGATACGAGGGAGGCATTCGGGTGGAAGCAGTGAGAGGAGGCGTCGACGTCGGTAACCACGGTGATGACGATGGCGACGCTCCTCGTGCTTTTAATAAAACTGACAACCAAATCCAACCCCTGCCTTTGAGCGAGAGACTCTTCAGGAATCCAGCGATTCCTACTGTGGATTGTTGACAATTCAGCATTATTGTTATTTTTTTTTGTTTGTTTGTTTGTTTTTGTTTATTTTGTTTTGGTTGTTTGCTCTTGGACTCTTTTAAAGGCCGGGGGCTACGACGGCGGTTTCAAAGAAGAACAGACACTGCCTGCACTTTATGTTTTGGACACTCGTGGGCGATTTTTTTTTTTTTTTTTTTTTGTAAAAACTAAACTTCTCATCGACACGACACGTTTGTTCATTTTGCTGCAGTTAGTTTCTTTTTTCTTTTTTTGTTCTCATCATTTTTTTCTCTTTAACCCCCCTCTTCCACCCTCACAAATAGCTTTTTTTTTTTTTTTTTGGCACTTATTTTAACACTAATCACCTCTGCTCTGGTCAGTGTTGTTTTTTTTTTTTTTTTATTATTATTATTATTATTATTATTATTTTAGGTGGAGCTGTCCCCCTGCCAACCTGCACGTTCACGGACTGACGGCAAAATTAAAAAAAAAAAAAAAAAGACTGAAAATAGATAGGGAAGAAAAAAAAAACAGTGACAATGTTTTCAACAAAAAAAAAAGAAATTACAAAGAAAAAAACAGACACTTGAATCTGAGACTGAACCCGAGTGTCTTGTGATTGTGACTGGTTTTTTTGGGGGTGGGGGGAGGGAAGATTTTAAAACTGGAGGAAGAAGAAGAAGAAAAAAAAAATGTTTACACACGTTACCACTGTTTGTCGCTGTCGTCTTCACGTCTCCAAATTTGAAGTCCGGCTACTTTACTGAGTCTTGTTTGCATTTCTTTTCTTTGAACGCCCAGCATCGACTTTTTACTCTTAAAAAAAAAAAAAACAGACGTAAAAACTGTGGCGAAAACTGGAAAGTTTGACCTCGTCCTTCCTCCTACTACAACTACTACTACTACACCTACAAACCAGAAAAATCAGTGTGAAATAAAAACGGCCTTACAGCTTTTGTGCTCTTGAGTGAGTGAGAGAGGAATAAAAAATATAAAATATATATATATATATATATATATAGAAATATATTTACTTCTATACCTGGTGGCTCGTGAGATCGACGCCACCTGCTGCTGGCACAAACGCAAAAAAAAAAAAAAAAAAAAAAAGGAAATTTATACAAAAAAAAAAAAAAGCTTATCTGCGTTCTTGCCCAAGAGTTAGATAAGAGGATTAAAACCACAGTTCGTGTTTGAATACGAAGATACAGCCTGTTCAGCAAAGCTTTAAAAGGAGAAAGACGTGCGCTGCTTTTTAATAGCGACGGGGCAGGAAACGTCCGCCTCTCTGTGACCCTCGAAGCTCACAACTCTTTTAGTTTACGCGTCTAAATGAAGTGAAAGTTCTACAATAATAAAATAATCTGACGGTTATGTGCCAAATGATTACATTTCTTTGCCACATAACGAACTGTACAAGTCAAGTTGTAGATGATTAAAGCGGCTGTAGCGTCGTGTTTAACGGCGCCGTGTTAATCTTCAAATCTTCTTCCGTTTAGATGGACTGAACTGACTCTGGTTCAGTCCTCCATCGTTTACAGTTTATATTAGATCCACTCACGCCTCCTCCTCCTCCTCCTCCTCCTCCTCCATCGTCATCCTCCATCCGTTTACCGGACGCGACCTCCAGAGCCTCCAACAAAGATCAGCGAGCATCTTCCTGCTGCTGTTTACACCTGAATGTTATTATTACGTCAGCGAACATCACGGATTTACATTTGTCGACAACAACAACAAAAAGTTTATACGAGGGGTTTTATTTTATTTGATCCGAAAAAAAAAAAAAAAAAAAATCCAGCTAATGACTGATTGTATGTGAAGCATTTTTTTTGGTTATTATTATTATTACTATTATTATTTTCAGTCTTGTTGCCAATTTGATAAAAAAGAAAAAAAAGAAAAAAAAAATCTGCTCCGTAACATGAAACCCCAACTTTTTTTTTTTTTTTTGAATCTTATTATTATTTTTTCTTTTTTTTTCTTTTTTTGGGATTAAACGCACACGTTTGATGAGTCAAACTCAAACGGAAAAAAAAAAAATTATAATCAAAAAAAAGCTCAGTCACCTTCTAAGAGCAGCTGTGATTTGACTGATGGAAGATCTGAGGGGGTTTGGCAAAAAGAAAAGAAAAATTCCCATCAAAAATGTGAAAAAAATATTATTAATATTAATATTATTATTATATGGGTTATTTAAAGCCCAGTGCTGCTTTGTAAAATTTTATTTGTTTTTTTTTTTTTTTTTTTGGTTTTTGTTTTCTGTATGTTGCGTTGTACAGGCTGTTACATAACAAATCATATCTTCCTGATTTATAAAAAAGACAGTAAAAGAAAAAAATAAACTGACAGACAGTATGCACACAAGGATGGGGAGAAGTGGGTTTGTTTTTGTTTTTTTTTTTTTTTTTTGGTGGGGGGAGGAGAGAAAAAAAAAAAAAAAAAAAAATTCCATGAAAAAAAGACAAAACCTACGGGAGCTTTTGGTTCCTTTTTGTCACATTTTATTTAGAGTAGGAAAAGAAAAAAAAAAAAAAGTCCGGTCACTGACATAATCGCAGTGTTGCATACTTAACTCAATCACACCTTTTTGCAAAAAAAAAAAAAAAAAATGCTGTGGACTATTTACTTATTAAGGCCAATAGTGGGTGTTTTTTTTTTTTTTTTCTTCTTGTCTTTAAAGATTAAAGAACAGACATGTGACGTGGTTTATAATTAACAACAACAACAAAAAGACTTATTACTAGTTTCCTATCCTAAAAATAAAATAAAAATAAATAAAAGTAAAAGGAATGAAAGCTAAATACAGTAACAGACAGTGATCTGCTGGATGATCCTGTTGTGTTGCATAGTCGGTTTAATTTACTGATCTGTCGTCAGCTGTAAAGAGACACTTCTGCACCAGCTTTGACTTTTAAATTGGACCCTGAGTTTACTTCTTTTTATATATATATATATATATATTATTAATTAATGTCCACTGACTCAGAGCGGTTTACTCTGACCCTGAGCTCTTCTCGGCCCTTTTAGTTTCAGTTCAAATAACGAGTCCAACGTTTTTTGGGAAAGATGCTAAGAGGCGGTTAGCTTAGCTTTAGCATAAAGACTGGAAACGCACGGGTGACAATAATATTATACATACACATTAATGAAAGTAAAAGGTTTAAAGGAACAATTACAGTTTAATCTTTTATCGTAGCTTATCATGAACAACTTTCTGTTCTACAGAGAGAATAAATAAAACACGAGTTTTAGTTTCAGTCTTTCTGCCAAGAAGTTAAACCACCTCCTCTACCAGACAGAGTGTTGTCGATTTATCATCAGACATCAGACTTAAATTAGCGATCTGGAGTAATATGAACCCAGGGTCTATTTCACCATAAATACCAAACACCCTGTCGAGATATTTTATGTTGGTTGAAGTAATATCAAGTTTGACCGTCTTTTGTTTTCATAATCAAACAGTTAACAATGAAAGTAAATGGGGCAGCCAGCCAAAAGTATCTAAATCGTAATTTTTTAACCACTAATAAAGCTCAAAATATCACTTCACTTCAGCAGTAGCATGAATAACGTCCCTACACATAAACTGAAGTACTGATAACCAATTAGACTGTTGGTCAGGAAATGATGAATCTGCTGATCTGGAACATCCTTCATCTCCAGTTGTTATGAAAACAAGATGTTGGGTAATTTTTGTAAAACCGTCTTTTTAATAAACTCTCGGTTCACTTACTAAGTTATCAGTACTTCAGTTTATGTGTAGGGATCCTATTCATGCTACTGCTGAAGTGAAGTGATATTTTGAGTTTTATTAGTGGTTAAAAAATTACAATTTAGATACGTTTGGCTGGCTGCCCCATTTACTTCCATTGTTAACTGTTTGGCTGCAAAAACAAAAGATGGTAAGACTCAATATTACTTTGACCAATGTCAAACATCTCTTAAGGGCGTGTTTGAGTCATATTTGTGATGAAGTTGGGTTCAAATGACTCCGGACCATCGCTTTAACACCAGTTTCCCAAAGTGTTGAACTGTTCCCTTAAAGACTCCAGACATGAAGTTTTGATTAAACGAATTGAAATCTGGGCTGACAGTTTTTATGTTGTGTTTTAAGTCTCTGAACTGGACAAAAGGGAATAAGGAGCAACAAAGGTGATTGCTACAAAATATCACTAAATACACGTGAAGCACTTTTACAAGAGGAAAATCAAACTGTAGCTGTTTTTTTGTTTGTTTGTTTGTTTGTTTTTTTTGTTTGTTTTTTTGTGTCATTTTTAGGGAGTCATGTTTTAAGCAGCATCATGTGGATGTTCACAGAAATGATCAAGTTTTAAAGATGAAGCTGAGAAGCTTTTTGGAGGAAACCTGGTGAGAACAAATCTCCGGGAAGAGACACAAACAGACAAAAGACGATGTAAAAGTTTGGTTCAGCTTCATTCAAATATACATCTTAACTTCCACACGCACGCACCAACATACAATCTTTCAAAAAAAAAAAAAAAAATGCCAGAAACCAACAACAACAACAACAACAAACAAACAAACAAACCAAAAAAAAAAAAAAACAAAAATCCCAGTTTTAAAAAAATAGCGAAAAAGTTCTTTGTACACTTACACGTAACAACTGTTCAACGACATGTTCCAAAAAACCCTGACGTACAACATTCACTCCCCAACATAAGGTTGAAAGCGTCAAGCTACAGTGAGTGCTTTTATATAAAAACGCATGGTCACAGTAGTTCAAATAAAATGGCTCCTTTTTTGTTTTGTTTTTTTTTTTTGTTGTTAGTTTTTTTTCTTTTTTGAATAAATAAAACAGTTGTGTGAGAAAAAACAACCTTCATTACAAACGAACCATCGATCGGCGAATCTCTTCCACGTCGTGACTTGAAAAGAAAATAAAATTAATTGAAATAAAAAAAAAAAAAACCTCCAGGAAAGTCGACTACAGCAGCTGTTTTTTTTCCTGCTGTTTTTTCAGCTCTGAAAGAAATGAAATTAAAATTAAAAAGGGGAGGAAGAGAAAGGAGGGAGGTGGGGGGGTGATGGATTTACAAACACTTGTGGGTGAATAACCTCTCCTGAACCCACCGTCACACACACACACACACACACACACACTTACAGCTCATTGCCTCACCTGCTGCACCACATTAAAACCTCATTTAAATAAAAAAAGATGTTTAAAACTCTTACGAGCACAGTAAAACACACTGCCTTCTGTTTTTTTTTTTTTTTTTTTTTTAGCTTAAAAATCCAAGAGTGACCTACTGCAACTTGGATGTTTGATTAAATCCTCACCACCACCACCACCACCACCACCACCTCTGACTCACCACGTTGAATCATTTCTAATGTGCTCCAGCGAAATGAGAGATGGGAGCAGTGAAAAAAGGTAAAAAGGAGGAGGAAGGAGGGAGACTGTTGTTTAAAAGTTTTAGTGAGACCGACAGCAGCAGCAGCGGCGGCGGTGGAGGTGGTGGTGGTGGTGGTGCAACCCGAGAGGCAGAGCGAGACAGCGAAACTATGAATGGAGCATTCAATGCTTTTGTTTTTTTTCCTCTTTTCCTGCCCTCTCAAGAGGTACTAAGAAAAGAGAGAGAGATCAGGACAAAAGAAGGGATAGTTCTCCCAGAATTCATTGTGGCTGGTCGTGGGAGGTTACGAGAGGGTTTACAGAGAGAGAGAGAGAGAAAGGGGCGGGGTCACTAAGAGGAAGAAGAGGAGGAGGAAGGCGAGCAGCAATTTGATTAGAGATTTGTTTTGTCTCTCATCATCTACTTTACAGAAGTTTTTATGTGTTTTTTTTTCGTTTTTTTTTTTTTTTTTTTTATCGTTTTCCTTCATATGAACAGCCTCAGAACTTCTTAGGTCCCCAGGCCGACGCTTGTTTCGGGGCCACGCCCAATCCAAACGTAGGGAAATCCTCGGCGCTGCTCATGTCAGGAGCCTGGAACAAATAAAAAAAGAAAACAAAACGACAGTTTGAAAACATGCAAATGGTGACAAGGTGTAAAATATAAAGTGAAAGTGTTTAAAAAAACAAAACACATCTCACCTTGTTCCCAGCTGCGTTCCAGGGGGCGTCCCGCACCACAAAGCCCTTCGCCGGACCCCCGCTGCTGTCGTCCGCTCCTCCAGCTCCTCCTCCACCTCCGTAACGAGATGGAGGCTTCATGTACGCCGCTAAAGTCTCGGTCTCTGTCACACTGAGCATCTGAGAGATGAGAAGACAGGAAATTGATCTTTAATGTTGATTTACTATTTAATGGTGATGTGTTTAATTCATTTACAGCAACAAAGTACGACAACGTTATACCACCACAGCTGCTGTGTGAAGCAGAAGCAGAAGCTCAATCTGTAGTTACTGACATAAGCAGCAGTAACAGCGCTGATTGAATCTGTTTGTGTGAAACTAAAGCTGCCATAAACTCACATATTCCTCCTCCAAGTTGAGCAGGTGGTCGATGGCGTTGTCGACAGTCTCAGGAAGTCCAGTCACCGTCACCTTGTCAGGCTCGTCAGACCCGGGTTGAGGGAACCGGATGTCCACCTGGAGGAGCAAAGCAGGTGAGACGTGGTGGAAGTTAGACTCTGAATCGCTGCGTAAGAACAAACAGAGCGTTAAAACTGCCCAAACCAACCTTGAACTCTTCCATCAGCTTGCGAATGGCTTTGCCTCTCGCTCCGATGATGCGAGCGTGAGTCCGCGGGTCCAGGTGAACGTCCTGACTCACCATCTCCTGTAACTCAGCGACCAGCTGCTGGATGGCCTGACGTGCCTCCTCCACGTTACGCTCGTACCCCGAGATCATGATCAGATCCTGTGAGCGGAGAGCGCGGATGGAAAACAGACCAAACAGACCAAAATGGAACATTTCGTATAAATGAATGGCTAGAAAGTAGGACATAAAAATGTCAATTTTTCCACTAAAATGTTACAAACCTGCTGCTCGTCTCCTTTGTCCGGGAACTGGATGCTGACGTCGTGATCTTTTCTGATTTGAGAGATGACCGCTCCTTTACGACCGATGATCTTGGGATGAAACTTTGGATCTACAGACATTGTGACCTTGAAGCTGCGTAAAGCCTGAGGCGACACGAAACAGGAAACTTTACTAATATGTTCCAGAATAGCTTTTTTATTGCACTATACAAATCTGGTCACTTTTTTTCTTTAAGAATCTCCCCCTACAGTCTCAGAGTAAGACTGAGTTCAAGACGCATGATACGCGGCAAAACATATAATTGTCTTATGATTATTTATGACAGGTTTTTAAATCAGCAGGGTTGGAAACACTTTGGTGCTGAGCTCTTGAACACACCTACCAAACGGGAGAAAACTTGAAAACCTGTTGCAAATCGTTGCACAAAGTTGTGCCGTTGAACTCGCCCTTTGTGAATCCAACATCACCGGCTCTTACAAGTGTGGACCCTTCATTTGACCATCACAGTGACTATGAAGCTGCAACATTAACTTTAAATTCTTGCATAGTGCACCTTTAAAGCTCGAACACAATGTTAAACATATTTTCTTTACCCTGTCTTCCTGCTCCGCCTGCAGCTCTTTCACCCTCTCCAACAGACCCTGTTTGGCTCGCTCCACGTTCGCCACCAGCCCCGTCACCTTGATCACATCCAGCTGTTTCTCCGGCTGCGGCACCCAGATGTTCACCTGCGCACGTGAAACCGAGTGAGCATGCTGTACAAAACCAGAACTGACCAGAAGATGGCACCAGAGCGTCAGCTAACCTCGTACTCCTCCATCATCTTCCTGATCCCGCTGCCCTTCTGGCCGATGATGTAACGATGCAGCTCGTATGAAACCTCCACATCCTCCGTTATCGGCACCAGCGCCTGACGGAGGAGACGGCAACAAAATTATTATTACTGAAGGAAAAAGCACAAAACATGTTTGCAACCGAGCTGAGGGGAAAAGAAAATGGCGCCCACCAGGAGAGCAGCTTTCGCCGGCTCACACCTCTCTGCCCGCCCGGAGATGACGATGATGTCACACTTTCGAGGGACAAACTCCGCCTCTGGACTGACTTCGCCGTTCTCTTGGGGTGGAGCTTCCGGACCTGTGATTAAAAGGCATTATCATATAAAAACATCTCACTACAATTAGAATTTAAGTCGCTGCTTCTCTTTTTCTTCGTCTTCTTCTTCTTCTCTGTCGTGTTTCTAACCTGCAGCGCTGTCGTCTCTCTCTGGGAACTTGATCTGAACCTCGTGCTCCCTGGTGATGTGCTGGATGCGGCAGCCTTTCGGCCCCATGATGGCGCGGTGGTAACGCTGAGGGATGGCCACCTCCACGCTCACCTGGGACTCCTGCTCGAGAGACGGGGGTTAGGAGGAGGAGAAGAGGAGACAACTGGGTGACAACGGTGTCGTCAACACCAAAGGTTCAACCTATAGTTTAAAATGTGGCTCCTTCATCTTGTTTATGATCCAACCGTCACTTTTATTTTCTTTGGACAAAACATAAATGTAACGATAGTTTCCATGTCCTCACCAGGTCTTCAATGATTTCCTGGATTCGTTTCTTAGCCGCCTCCACACAGTCTTTGGCTCCTTTCAGAGTGACGCGCTGACTGTTGGCGCCGGTACGAGGGAAGCTCACCGCCACGCCGCCGTACTCCTCGGCCAGCTCCCGCAGCACCTGGCCTCTCCGACACACGAAGTGGCGGTGGTGGCGAACGTCCACGACCATGCTGTCCTCCACCACGTCGTCCTGGAAAAATGGAAAAATAGTGAGTAAAGATGTTTTAAAACTGCCTTTTCTATCTGATTTATTTCTGGACTTGTTCAGTCTATAATCACCAGGTTTTTGACCAGACTCTCCAGCTCCTTCTGCGCCTGGCGAACAGCTTCCTCTTTCCCTACGATGGTGATCAGTTCCTGCTCCGTGTCATCCGGCGACGGGAAGATGATTCTTGCTCCCGTTCGGTCCCGAACACGGCGGATATTAGCTCCGCCGCGGCCAATTAAGAATTTATGGTACTCTGGTTTCGCCTGCAGCTCGGCTGTGAAGTTGTTGACTTGCTGAAAACAGAAAGCGGACAAGAAAAGGGCGTAAGTGTTTGACATCTTTCTCTTCAGAATCGCCTCCTCTGTTCTCTTCATTCCATTTTTTTTCCACCTTTTCTTCAGCGAGCTGCAGCAGCTGTTTCTTGGCCTTCTCCACTTCTCCGGCCGGACCTCTGATGGTGACCTTGTCCGAGCCGGAGCCTTCGGATGGAAAGTGGATGTGGACGCCGCCGCAGTCCTCCATGATGGAGCGAACGAGGCAGCCTTTGGAGCCGATCAGAGAATTGTGCAGTTTGGACGGGATGGTGACCTCCGCCTCCTTGATGTTGGCCTGGAGGGAGGAAGAGACACAGACGAGGATTGTGAGTTTAAGATGAACGACACATTGTGCAGATAAAAACTGAACATTTGTTGGCAGCATCGTAAACTTAACTTCTTTAAATAGCACACTCTGACATATTTGTTACATGAGTTTCTGAGATCTTTATTTTATCAACATGTATCAAATAATAAAAAAAAAATCAAAAAAATAAAATAACAAAATAGTATAAAATAATTAATCATAAAAATAAAAAAACAAAAAATATCTAATATATGAAATGATTAAGCAATTTTTTGTAATTTGTTCGCAGATTTAAAAAAATAAATAAAAGAATTTCTGGCTACTATTTGAGTCAGAATTTGGGTGGATTACAATTTAATGATATTGAATCAAACATTAAAAGTCCTGCTTTTACCTTGTATACTTAGAAAAATAATTTTCTATATTTATTAGACTGAAAGAGTTGAGAAATGGCAGGATATGAGGAGAGAGCGAGACATTTAATCTCAACCTGTGGTCGTCCTCAGTAGATTTAATTTGCTCGGTTGTGATTATTTTATCCAACTGGTGACACTTAATCACCATTGAAGCGATGAATGCATATAAATGTAAAATGCAACTAAACGATCAGGAAAAAGCTTGTAAATGTATAATGAATTCTTATTTTCATCCCCTTTCAACCAATAAAAACTCCAAAAAACTCCAGGGTTTTTATAAGCACTTATAAGTTACTATGAAAGCGTCAGAGGAGCCATGATGCAGCAGAACGTCTCAGTTCTCTCACCAGTTCTCTCTGGATGGCGAGGATTCGATCTTTTGCTGCTTCACAGTTGCTCTTCTTCCCCGTGATGATGATCATCTCCGAGTTACTGTTTTCTGTCGGTAGGTCGATCTTAGTGTTGGTCTCTTCACGGATCTGGAGGCAAAAGCAACATTTATTATTCATTCATTTTGTGGTTCTAACGATGTAAATTTATTCTTGTTAAACAACATGCGATTCTCAGAGATCGTCTCACCTTTTTGATGTTGGCGCCGCCTTTACCGATTATGTTCTTGTGAAACTGCTTGAAGATGGGAACAGAGAGCGAGAAGCTGTTCTCGATCTGCCGGAAAAAAAAATAAGAAGATGAAGTCAAGAGTCGAGAGACGAGCAAAGAGAAAAGAGACAGAAGAGACAGGAAGTGGCGGATCGTACCAGGTCCGCGATGATTTTCTGAAGGAACTTGGCACATTTCTCCACCTCGTTCTTCGGCCCTCGAAGCTGAACGATGTCGCTCTTCTGTGACGGGTCGGGGAAGTTGATGATGACCTGGAAGAATATTAGATAATACAAATTAGACTAAATTACAGCTGGTGACTCACATGATTATAAGCAGCTCAGTTAAAGGTTAATGGACAAACATTCACCTCGGGGAACTTGTCTCTGACTTCTTTAATCTTTTCTCCCTTCTGGCCGATGATTGTCCGATGGAACTTCTGCTCCACGATCAGGTCTTTGGTTCGTTCGTTTTCCTGGAAACAGAAACGAGAAGTGAACACAGGTGATGAAAAGACGAGCGTTACGATTAAATAAATGAATGAATAAAACTCAACTCTCACCATTCTCTGAACCATCTCGATCAGTTCTCTTCGTGCCATCTGGACTCCTTTAGGGTCTCCTTCGATCCGGACCAGACCGCTTCGCTCTGAGTCTTGGGGGATTCGTACTGACACTTTGTACTGCTCCTTGATCCGATTGACTGCAGGAGACAGAGAGGGAAGGACGGTGTGAAGAAATGACAAGGAGTTGAATCGTTTGAAGAAACTTTAACAACCATCTTTCAACTGAACTTAAGTCTGGTCTTAACTAGACTTCATGACACATCTCTGATATGCAGATGTAGAAAAAAATAATCATCTCGTTTTCTTATTTCCTGTTTTTTTCATTGCTTTTTATTGTTTTTGATTATCTGTTTGCTTTGTCTTTGTAAAAAGCACACACTCGCTCACACACTCAGACTGCTGTTTGTTGTGTTTCGGTGTCCTGCTGATACAGAAACAGAGCAGCGAGGAGATCACAGACAGACAGAGGATGTTAGTTTCTCAACCTGCTTTTTTTTTTTTTTCTTTTTTTTTTTGTGGTTGTAAATAAAACTTTTTGACCCAATTCCAGTTCCCTGAGGAGGTGGAGAGACGAGTCAACCAGAGGAGGAGGAAAAGAGAGAGAGAGGATAACCTACTACTTCACCACTTTACTGACTTTTACTGGCCTAGATTTTGACTTTACGCCCACTCCTCACAAGATGGATTTACACCTGGTTTTAGCACAAAAAAAAAAACAGATGGCAGATGTGAAATCTATCATAACGTTGAAAGGAGCAGAAGAAAAATTGCAAATAATTTGATCTGTGTGAATCATAATTTACGTTTTTCTGAAAACACCTCAACTTTATTTAACAATCTCATTTAAAAATGTCTGCTCCCACTCGTATTCAAACTCTTAACCCCAGCAGAGCAGGTGCCCCAGTTTTTTTTTTTTTTACATTTTTTTCATCAGAACATAAATCTACTCACTGTTGGCTCCGTTCTTTCCGATGAGGTGTCTGTGGAAACGCTGGTCTATGATGACCTCGGTGTAGTCCATCCTCACCAGCTGAACAGAGAATGACGTTTAAGATGAAAAACACAACGATGGTTTTTATCTCGACGTGTTTGTGTGTGTGTGTGTGTTTGTGTGAGAACTGACCAAGTCCTTGATGATCTCCTGTATCTGAGCCTGCGCCTGCTCCACCTCCTCCGTCGGCCCCTCCAGACTGATGCGCTCCTCGCCGTCTGTAAACTCGATGTGAACCTGCGCAAATAAATACAGACGATCTGACAAAAGAGCCTCTTCTCCTCCTCCACCTTGTGCTGACTCTCCTCAGCGTCACCTTTAACTAAAAACATCCCTGTCCCATGTTAAGTTAAGAGTTTCCCACTTTTCTCATCCCCTCCTCTGTCGTGCTGCTGTCACTTTTTCTTGTTTTGTTTCCCTCCCTTTTTCCACCTCCTACATGTACTTTCTTCATCATTTTCTGTTTTATCCTCACAGGATCCCCCACGCTGCCTTCTCCTCCTGTCAAAACGCAGGAGCAGGATGTCAAATTTGTGTTTCTAACTCCGATCATCTCTCACCCTCGGTAGCTGCTGCGTGATCCTCCCGATGTTTTGTCCTTTCTTGCCGATGATGAAGCGATGCAGCCAGGCTGGAGCCGTAACCTCCACCACCATCACACTCTTGGCCTGGCGGCAGAAACCAAAAATTTACATTTGCAAATTCTCAACAAGCTACAAGCATCCAGCACCTGCAGGGTTGGTTCAGCTCTTCCTCACCTTGGCGTAGACCTGTGTGAGCGCTGGTCCGAGCTTGTCAGGTTCCCCCCTCAGGATGATGGTCTCTGAGCCGGAGTCCAGCGGGGGCATCTCCACAGACACCCCCGTGGCCTCCAGGATCTCCTGCAGGGTGTTTCCCTTCGGACCGATGATGTACTTATGCTGAGACTTCTTCACCTCGACGGAGATGGTGGTCGTCTTCCTCTTCTGCGGAGCGGAACAGGGACGAGATTATAAGTTACGAGCGGCACAGATAAAGACGTTAAATGATGAGAGATGGACGGGAACGCAGCAGGAGACGGAGAAAGAAACAAATGACAGGAAACAGGAAACGTAGAGGAGTTGGTTTAGAGGGGAAAAGGTGAATTAGAAGCAGAAAAACGAGGGGAAAAAAAAGTGACAAAAGGTGAAGAGAGAGGAAGAGGATGTCTGAAAGCGAGAATGCAACAGAGAAAATTTATTTGTTTTTGTGTTGTTTATATATGCACTAAATTACATTAGCATTCTCATCCTGTTGTTCTCTGGTGAAATCCAATTTTCTCTCTACATTATCTCCGGCTCGACTATCACCGGCGCTCATCTGGGGCGCACACACACACACACACACACACACACACACACACACACACACACACACACACACACACACACACACACCTCCTCGCTTCTCTTTTTCATCCATCCATCTTTCACATTGTCTTGGAACAAAGATAATTCAAAAAAAAAAAAAAAAAAACACACAGATTGATATTTACTGCACAACAAACTTTTGTTATAGTTGAACTTTAAAATGTTGGCAGCAGAGTGAGCTCGTGGTTAACCCTTTAAAAGACACATCAGATAATAGCCAGAAATGTTCATTTAATTTTTTAATCTGAGATGTTTATTAAACCTTCTAACCAGAAATGTTTTTATATTCATTTATCTATTTCATTATTTCATATTAATATTTATTTTATATTGTTTTATTGTTAATATTTAATATTTGTATTTGTTATTTTATATTGTTTATTTATTTATCATTTTAAATTGTTAATATTATTTACACGTTGATAAGAGGTGTAAAGGTCTTAGAAACTCAAATAGCAAATATGATACAGTTTGTCTATAAAAGGGTTAAAGTGACAAACAAGGAAACACAAGGTTAACAACCAGAATCAAACATCTGAATGAGCTAAATGAGACAATAGGTAGGAATATGAACAAACAAGTGAAACTGGTCCAACTTGTCTGACTCGCTGTACATAACCATCCTTTGAACAAAAAAAAAAACCACTAAGCCACATTATGTTGGTTAAAACGAAGTTATACGACCTTTACGATCGTCTAAATAAACGTACCTTGTCCTCGTAGATGGCGCGAATGCGGTTGACTGCCAGGGCGACGGCCTCCTTCTCCCCGGTGATGACGATCTCGTCCTTGGGCAGACTCGGCGGAGGGATGCTGATGCGGGCGCCGGTCTCCTGGCTCAGCTCCTGCACCAGCCGGTTGTGGGCGCCGGCGATGAACGGGTGGAAGGCTTTCTCCAGGGACAGACGCTCCACCGCACGCTTGTCCTGATGAGTGGGCGAATATGAGGGAGGAAGGAGGTGAAGGACGAGAAACAAGAGACGATTGAACAAAGGAATAGGAAAATATTAGTTTTCAAAGATATTCAAGGATTAGAGAAGCAAATTCAGTGTTGTTTCATTGAGGGTTGCAGTTTTCATCACCCTCAGTCTGACCTGTTCAGCAGAGATGAGGAGGATCTCGTGACGAGCCTTCTCGATCCCTTCCTTGGTGCCGGTGATACGGATGTTGGCGCTGGGGTCGTCGGGACGTGGAATAGCGATCTTCGTGGCCGTCTTCAGCTCCAGCTCCTGCAGCTTCTCGCCGTTCTTCCCAATAACAAAGCGGTGGTGTTCTTTTGGGATGGCGACGGTAGCTGAGGCCTGAGGAGAAGCGTAGTTAAAAAAAAAAAAAAAAAAATGTGATGAGGTTGCATTGTGCTGCCTGAACTGATTTTTATTAGCATGAATTTAAATCTCTTTAATGAGTTGAGGTTCGGACACATCCATAAAGACCACAACTGTTGACCTAGCAGTTTCATATTGTACATTTATTTGACATCTGAGACAAAAACGTTTCCTAGTTCCTCCCGTTTCTAGTCTAGTCTGGTTTATCGTGGACAGTAATGGAGAATTGAAATATGCGAGTTGTCAAACTAAACGCTCGCTCAGCAGATAAACAAAAAAACAGAACCATTCGACTTTGCGAAGAGGACGGAGCGTTTTATTTTGTATCAATAACTGCAGCTCAGCTGAAGCAGGTGGACCTCAGTGCACTGACTGAGGTGGAAATCAGCACGTTTGCTGCTGGAGTTCAGAGAGGCCACCCATGGGAGCTGACGGCCTTTTATTTTTTAGCTTAACTTTTTTGTCCCGAACTGACCTGCCTGCACAGCAACTAATACTGTGTATATTTGGCTTAAGTTATCCCTTAAAGATTAAGCCCAGTGATATAATTTTGTGATGACAGACGAAACAGAAAAACAACAATAAAAGTAACAGGTTGTCGTATTAAAATTCGTATTGTCCTATTCATCAGTTTAATTGGTGATGAGGTTGGTTTGCTCAGATAAAAAACAAAACAAAAAAAAACATTTCTGTCGTGCTGATGAAGTTCAAAACAAGTATTCAACATCTTTGTAATTGTAAATATAAAAGAAAGAAATGTATCAAGGTATAACTGTGGAAATCGTCGTCAAATCTCATCTCCTTAAAGGCCAAAATGGCCATAATTGTCAATGTCACACACTTTCCCAAGGGCACCACAATTTAGATATTTATCATATGCACATACAAATGCAGTGAAATACCTGTGTCTGCAGGCGAGCGACGATTTCCTTGCGAGCCTTCATGACAGAGTCCAATTTGCCTGTGACCATGATGGACAGGCCCTGGTCTTTAGCCAGAGACAGCTCGATGTGGGCGCCGGTCCGCTGCATGATGTCCAGACACACCTTGGCCTCCTCGCCCTCCCCGAACTGGCTGTTGTCCTTGTATCGACGCTCCTCCAGGGGGACGTGAAACACCTGGGGACAGAGGAGGTGAAAGAGGAGGAGTTTCACAAACCAGGCAACACGTCTCATTTGCTTATTTTAAGGTCAGTAGCAGTTCAACTGCCGTTAAAATGACCTGGAGCTGCATTTTCTTACGGTCAGAAAAACATCTAAAGAAGAAATAAATGTACAAACTCTTTTCTTTTGTTGTTTTTTAAAGCTGCAAATGTCATTTAACTTTTGTGTGTAAAAGATCTTTGTTACAGTCAAAACAGTTTGCAAATCAGATACTAAGATGCAAACTTTTATTCTGTCTTGAAACTATCAATGTAGGTGTGTTTACATCTGTAACCGGCGACTGTCTGACCTGGGTGATGACGGAGGCTTTGATGGGCCTGATCTTGCTGCCCCACGCTGAAGCCGGTTCCCCCGCCTTCTCCCCTGGTGCCCCCTTCTCCGGCAGCGGAGGGAAGGCCTCCAGGTAGGTCGGGATGTAGGCCTCATCCTCCGGGACACAACCTGGCCCAGAGAGATGGAGATAAAAAAAGGTATAAGGTAAGGATGGAGGCTGAAAACAGTATTTGTGTATAGATGCAACCTGCTTCAGAAAGTAAGAAAAAGAATGTACATAAAGGTAGATGTGATGATCGATTTCCTGGGCTAATAGGCTGTTAATTAGCTTGAAGAACAAAAATGAAGAGATAAGTACATGACAGGTGGAGGTTACCTGTAATCTCCTGGTCTTTGAGGCCACTGCGATGCTCTGCAAAGCTCTCCGGGGTTAACACTGCCACTGAGCTCATGGTTCAAGACTTATTCCGCTATTCCACTATGGTGAGGAGGAAAAAAGTGCAAAAAAAATAAAAAATGAATGAAGAAAATAGTCACTAGGATGATCCAACGACAACAAAAAAGCCATCAGAGACACACACACAAGTGCTTGATGTTCTGTTCTTCTTTTCCTTGAAAGAAGGAGTAGTGTATATATTTTCTACGATTGCTTTCTGCAAACCCCAGAAGATTGAGGTTGCCTCTGTGGCATCGCTACGCCGCACTGATGTAGCACCCTACACCTGTGGTGCTCTAATTAACACGTTACAAGCCTCAGACAAACACTCAGCCGTACAAAGCCCTTAGGGACGTCAGGGTTATCACAAGTCATGTACTAAAAGCTCCTCTAGACTAAAAACAACTGCGGCCGTCGTTCCTTGTGATACTGAATCACAGGATCTCTGCAGCTTTCATTACTGCAGTGAATTTAACTGAGTCTGCCCTGAGCAGTTTAAAAAAAGAAAAAAGAAAAAAAAATACACCTGAAGAACACAGTCTGCAAATCTCTGAACTGTGTATGAGAGACTTACGCTGTGAAGATGATATTTTTGCAGTTTAGGAAGAAAATTGTGCTTTTATGGCGACTGACTGCTGGCACGGCTATAAAATAGAAATTATTTGGATGCTTTACGACATCATCATAAAAATCGTTCTCAAATTAACAGTTGATGGAGGAAATCAAGTTCAGTCTCTTAAATCTCCCTCTTGCTTCTCTGATTTCTACCTTTAACACAAAGTCATGTTTCTAAAAAACTCACTTTTATCAAAAATACTTTTGCTTTCAATATCAGACAGCACAGATATTTTTTTTTGTTTTGTTTTTTTTTCCCCCCCACAAATAAACAGGCATGATAGTTTCATCTGTTCTGATCTGCTGTTTGATGCCTCAGGCTGAGCACAACAGCGACTGTGTCTTATTATCTACAATCTTTACAAAATATTCCAGCAGGTTGTTTCTCCTGAAATGCTACTATGTGGTGCCAGTGAATATTCAAATCATCTGTGACACAAGACCAAGAACCAACTGCTTCTAAAAGCAAAAGAGAGGTAGTAGCTGCCGTAGAGAACAATACAAGACATAAACTGTAACGCCACAAGCTTTGAGCTGAAGCAGAAATAGTTTCATTTCATCTCACAGAGTCGAAGTTTTACCTGCAAAAGGTCAATTGCCAGAGAGTCCGTCCAGTTAGCGGCTACCGTAGGCGCTTCAGTGTGTGTGTGTGTTTCAGCTCCTGGATGTACAGAAGAAAAAACAACAAAAAAAAAAAGAAAAGAAAAGATGAGACGAAAAGTGGTGAACACTGTAAATCAAAAAGCTCTACAGCACAGAGGCTGGGTTAATACTGTAAACACCCACACTGCACTGCACCTTATACCGTCTGAATCTGATTCACTCTCCTCTTTTTTCCCTCCCCTCCCTTTCTCCCCATCACTCTCCGCCTGTGGTCCCTCCTTTATAGACCCAACGAATTCAATGGTTAGAAAATATGATCATGTGACATTAGTTTTTATTGTACTTAGTAAACAAACAACAACAACAACAACAACAACAAAAAAACCCTGACAATGCCTTTTTTTTTTCTTACAGTATTTTGTAAGTTGAGCTGCATGGCCAAGTTTGTATAGATGAAAAAAAACAAATATGTTGTGGGGGAAAATGTTGCAAAAATATGTGTGTGCAAGAATTGCAGAATAATTTCCCCTTGATGCAATGTTTGATACTATTTGTTACTAGTTCACTCATTTAGCTACAGTGGAGAAGTGGAATAAAGTTTGTATGTCTATGCAGATAAATACAGAGTAACTACCAAAATAAATACATATATTTACATACATACATATGCATGTATTTCTATCTATAAGTTACAAGGCTATTACTACTACGTCCAGCAGAATAGCTACTTAGCATCCACAATAGACTGTGCATACAAATCCAATAATAATCTTACAAAATAAGATGTGTTATAGTAATAAATAAAACAAAGAGGATCTAAATTTATGTCAACAATAACAGGCTGTCGACACATCAATATGCAAGAAATAATTAATGAAATGATAAATAAGTGTTTATAAGTTGTAGATTTGCTACTTTTACTTAACTAATATGTCTCAGTGCTTATTACACCGTTTGTTTAAGAGGATAAAAGAGGAAAACTTGAATAAAAGGAGAGAAACAAAGGACGATTGGTTCATTATAACAGTGTTAAGCTAACCAGGTAGCGATGGTGTCTCTTAATAACCCTGTAATATCAGTGTTGTAGCGGTTGTTATAAATATATAAACGGCGACATTAATCCAGTAGCAGACGATGCTAAGGACCAGGCTAGCCGCGGCTGTGTCCGGTCGACGGCCGTCTTTCATCGCTAGCTCTGAGGATGCTCCTGTTGGTTCGCAGGCTAACGTTAGCAAGATCAAGCTAGCTAAAGCTTTCACGTTACTGGTTCGCTTTATTCTTTATGCTAACACACACACACAGCAACGCTCCGACCTCGGCCGGAGATGATTAGAGCGCAAGGACTTTCTGATAATCGGCTAAAAAAAACAACACACGCCGGGCGCGTAGATAACCAGCTCCAGCTCGCTAGCGCTAACCGGGGGCGCTAACCTTGCTAACCCTGACTACTGCTGCTGCTGCTGCTGCTGCTGCTACTGCTGCTTCGTTACGGTCCAACCGGCTCCCTTGCTCCCTCCGCTACAAATACCCGAAACTATTTACTTTCACTACTGTGTTTACATAAACATAAAAGGTGTAAATAAAATAAATAACGTGGTCCTACCTTTCAGAGAGAAAATATAGCAGAGGGTGTGTGTTTGACAGGTGATGGTGTAAACACAGATGTGATTGGTCCAAGAACATTTCCTCTGCCGGCGGACTGATACCAGCATATGCACTGCGACTCACTGAGTTTAAAGCAAATGCCGCAGTATCATTGCGCAACGAGGGACACCCAAGTTAAATAGATCCACGGTGTGTTTATGTCACCGTGCTCGCGTTAGAGTTACATTCAGCTGGGAAATACTTAGATAAGGCGTCCTGAGTAGCAATCGATAAATAAAGGAACAGCTTATTAAAGTTTTCAGGTCGTAAATGTCTCGCGTCTATCAAACTGACCGGGTCTACTTCTCATTCATATAAAGGCCTGGTTCTGCAGGAGTCAGAGCATCATCACTCTGCTGGAGTTACTGAGGGTTTAAAGCGCAATTTCACCAAAAACATTACACTACAGCCATCATGGCTATGAAATAACTACTGTAAATTTAAATAAATAAATGAAATTGTAAGTTTAAATTGAAAATTTAGTCAAAAAGTTTAGCAAAGTGAGAAAAACCTGAAGTAGTAACTTCAGTTTTCTATAATAAATCAATAGTTATCTGACATTTAACTACTGTTAATTTTGATTTCGACATTAATAAATAATATCGATATCTATTGTTTAGAATTTTGGATGTCAACGTCATTAGGCTATGGCCTTTCATGAAATTATTATAATTAGATTATTGTTTATAATCATTATTGTTACGAGTAGATACATCAAAATATGAAAATATTTCAAAAGTCAAATTTATTAGTCTAAATGATGAGATGTCATGAAAGTGTTGAGTTAATTATCAATCTACTATCAGATCAAGGTAAATATTAACAGGTTTTAGAAGTTTAAAAAGTCTATATTGTCATGGTTATTTAATTTATGTTTTTTTTTCTGATAATCGATTTCAAAGAATTACATAAGTATTTGCAGATTATTCCCAAAATCCTTTTCTTTAACTTCTCCTCTATCAGTGTAAATAACATGTAATATAAAATAATGATTTTAAAAAAAGAAGTAGCTGAATGAAGAAACAAAGGTTTTCTAGTGTTATTACTTCATGTCTGTTCTTAACTGGGTCACTAGGTGGAAGTAGGATACAAAGGTAAAACAGTAGTGAGGGAGGAGACGATCACAGCAGCCAAGCGCCTCCTCCTGTGCACCTGTGAAGATGTGTGTGTGTGTGTGTGTGTGTGTGTGTGTGTGTGTGTGTGTGTGTGTGTGTGTGTGTGTGTGTGTGTGTGTGTGTGATGTGGTTTTATTTATTTATTTATTCATTTATCAGGTCATTGCACTGCTTTACAAGAACCGTCGCTCCCCGTTTAAACTGAAACATGAGTGGAAACTTTACTGTATAAAAGTGATTAAAAACATAATTTGTTTGTGGATCATCAACTGTGAAAACACGTAAATGTAAAGGTTTAAAATATGTGTGTGTGTGTGTGTGTGAGTCTCTGGAGCATAAGTGGATGTCTAGGAGAAAAGTTATTGAAGTTTACAACAAAAAACCGGAAATGAAATTGTGACATGTTATCCTTCAAAATAAGAGTCGTGTCATTCCAGCATTGAAGGTTTGAGTTTGAGGAGGCTTCAAAAAAATATAAAATCATACAAGAATTAAAGGAGGAAATCACGTGACAATAAAAAGAAACAAAATCCAATTTTAGGGTTACATTTTTTTGAATTACTTCATGGATATCATGCACAATATATATATAAGAAAGCAGAATTGTGAATTGTTGTGAATACGTTTTTGTAATTTTTATTTTATTTCCATGTATTGTTATTTATCAATTTACTGTGCTGGACAGTCTTACATCGGAAGAAAAGAATATCTGAACATGAAAATGATCATATAATATAACAAATAACATGAAATATGATATTCATAGACAATAGTCTATATGTTATCTAACTGGCAATGTTGATTACAACACCACTTTAATTTTATCGTCCATAATAGAAAATCTAAAAATGATGAACATATTATGATTAACATAAAAGTTTTTTTTTTTATTCATATAAGGAATCAAAATGAATAAGAATAAAGTATATTCTAATCTATTCTAATCACCGTAATTATCACTGTAATTGATATTTATATAATATTTTATAGCGTCCTTCAACTCAACTCAACTTCTGCAATACTTTAACTTTATTGTCCCTTTGAAAAAAATTCATAATAATAACAATAACAATAATAATAATAATAAAGCTGACATAATGAAACATAAACGAACAAAAAAAATAAATAAAAAGTGCGTGTTTCCAACACGCCTTGTTTAAGCCGGGGTTTTATTTTGAAATCCCTAACCGGATATTCCGAATATTACTCCACGTGACTTGACTCCTCTCCAGCCCCGGGGGGTTGTTACCTCCTACCTCCCTCTCTCGTCTCACACAAGCTGCGGGTAACAAAGAGGGAAACAACAACAGGGGGATGATGGGAGTTCATACAACAATCCTGTTAGAGAAACAATAAGAAATCACTTTGTTTTTATTATATTTTATTATTTTTATTTTACACCATATTTAAGTTTAAAGTAACAGCAGCTGCGCCCTCGGACTGATTTTAACCCAAAGCTTTTTTTTTTATTATTATTTCTTTTCCTGGAGACGCCGAATACAGTTCAGATTTACTGCCAACACCAGAGCCGAATGACTGGACACACACACTCAGACATGTCTGAATTATAATGGTGAGTTTTATTCTCCTTGATTTACATTTTAAATCAGATTAATTCAATATTTGTAGTTTTACGAGCGTAGTTTGGTTTGTCTTTGGCTTGTTGAGTCTGTACGCACCTGTTCCCTCCTGGAAAAACCACTGAAATAACATAAAGGTATTTTATAGTTATAGTATATAGTTATAGTGAGAAAATCCTTCTTGTATTAACCCGATAATTTCTTTATTGTATAATATTTTAACCATATCTTGTCACCAAGTCACATATTATAGGGATAAGAGGATACAGAAAATAAATGGGCGCTTAATGACACCTTATATTCACCTTAATATTCAAATCGCTTAATTACTATAATTATCACTATAACTGATACACATACAGTTAAAGTTGTAATATTTCCCTTTAGCTCTGAAATATTTCTATCTGTGTATTTATGTGAACATTGTGCTATTTCTGTCAGCAAATAAGAACCTTATTTTTTCCTGTATTTCCACCCCTCAGTGTTAGAGTGTGTGTGTGTGTGTGTGTGTGTGTGTGTGTGTGTGTGTGTGTTTTCCTATTTCCGACACACCTTTTCCGTCCCCTCTTCCTGGCCAACGTGGAGCTTCCAAGCACATCTCTTGTGTTATATTGATGTTAGCTCTCTTAAAGCCCCCTACTCATTTTATATGTGTACACACACACACACACACACACACACACACACACACACACACACACACACACTTATAGACACACATACATATTGACCCATTAGGCTCCAGAGCAGATGGTATAATGTACACACACACACTTAGGGGCAGCAGTGTGTGAATGGATGCCCCCTTTAAGCACTTAACTATTGTTCTCAAGCTGCTCTGATATAAGTGATCACACTTCTATATCATATGTTTTAGACTGACTTCTTACTTTATGAATGAGTGTCCCACTGACCTGACATCAGTGTGTTAAGTCCAGCAGACCAAGAGGATGCTGCTATTGAAGTAACCAGGTCGAAAGACCAAAAGGAGACAAAGGATCTAAAGTCTGAGTGAATTAAAGTGTTTTCACATCAGACATAATGTGCACAGATGAATGTACACACCCTTCGTCCTATTGTAGTTTTATATGTCACATTCAGAACAATGATAATAGTAATAATAATAACAACAATAACCAGATGGCCAAAACTGAAACCTTTAAAACCTTTTAATACACACACACACACACACTTCTGCTGTCATGTTTCTAGATGATTGAGAGATTTAATTTTGAAATTAAAATTAATAGATGTTAAATTAAAGGATGTTAAAGGTCGATGGTTCATACATTGGTTTTTTGAATTAACGTCTGGATGTTTTGCTCCACGGTGTCACTTCATAATTATTTTATACACGGTTGATTTTGTGAGTCCAGAGATGTTTTCTTGTCAAACAGAAAGAAAGAAACACGAAACCCCGCCTGCCTCTTCGTTATGCTTCATTATGCCTCTTCATTATCAGCTCGTCTTCTTCAAACTGGTCTGACGAGCCGGTGCACTTTTTTCTCAGCAGCAAACAGCTACTTGTCGCGTGTTATTGACTTTAGGGAAAAGGAATGGAAACAACAGTCGTGTCAAGACTCCGTCGTAGCGCAGTAGATTATTATCTGACATACTTTTTGTTTGTGGAGGTGAGATTAACAAAGTGAAGGTTAATATCAAAGCAACCGACAACAGGACGTCATGTCCTGACTTTTTGTCTCTTGTATACGTCAAACTCTAAAAACAGTGGATTGTACATCATCATACATCTCCCATAATGCATTTCAGTCACGTTTATCATTAGACCTTCCCTGCTTTGTAAATGCCACAGTCTCTGAAGCTTCATGCCACTAGTTAGACACACAGACCTAATGATAAGTAAGAGTTGGTGTTTACACTGGAACAACCCTGATGACATCACTGGAGGACGGGTGTGGGTATTACACAGTTTATAGTGCAATTATCTGCACTATAACGCATTATATATATAATACAGTTAAATATTAATGCATATATCACACATAACCACCTAATTCAATACACATTGCTCATTCAGTATTTTACTCCACTTCTGTTTGAACTTCACACACCTGTTTTGTTTTGTTCTTATTTACAATTTACACAAATTCTTTGACTCGTATACTGACGCTGAGCTGCCTCGTGTTCTTTGTTGTTGCTTGTTTTACATAGATATCTATGTTTTCATCTGTTTGTGTATACACAGAAGTTACACATTTACAGTATATTTACCTTTGTTAAAGTGATCGTCCGCAGTAATTTGAACCCAGGGTCTGTTTCACTATGAACACGAGTCAAACTGCCCCTCAAGAGATATTTTACGTTGGTTAAGTAAAATCAAGTTTGACCGTCTTTTGTTTTCACAGCCAAACTGCTAACAATGAAAGTAAATGGGGCAGTCAGCCAACTTATATGAATTGTTATTTTTTAACCACTAACAAAGCTCAAAATATCACTTCACTTCAGCAGTAGCATGAATAGGATCCCTACACATAAACTGAAGTACTGATAAATTAGTAAGTGAACCGAGAGTTTATTAAAAAGACTGTTTTACAAGACTTACCCAACGTCTTGTTTTTATAACAACTGGTGATGAAGGATGTTCCAGGTCAGCAGATTCATCATTTTCCTGAACAACCAGTCGATAGTGAGGGAAATGATGAAGTGAAGTGATATTTTGAGCTTTATTAGTGGTTAAAAAATGACAATTTAGATACATTTGGCTGACTGCCCCATTTACTTTCATTGTTAAATATTTGGTTTTAAAAACAAAAAACGGTCAAACTCGATATTACTTCAACTTCAGATTAAGATCAAATTACTCCAGACCATCACTAAGTGAAAAGTGAAAATACATGTAGAGATTCATTGATAGTTTCTACATTTGCTCTCAAACAGTTGCTCCTTGAATCACTTGTACGTATCATCCCCATCCATAAATACTTGTGGAGATATTTCAGTCTTAATTGACGCTGACATCGATACGAACGTCAACAGAGTCAGTGGGTTTATGTGACCGGCAGCTGTGAGCAAAGTCTCTCTCTATTTTAAATATGAGCAGCCTAAATGTTTAATCAGTGACTCTAAGACGCTCTCATTCTATTGATCATTTATTAAACAGTTGTTTGTTACAGTCGTTTGGTGAGAAACAGAAACAGATCACAATGCAGTATCAACTTTTTATCCTCTCCCTCTCTTTTCTCTCTGTGTATGAGTCAGAAGATGACTAATGCCGGTTTGGTTTGGTTTGGTTTGGTATTACATCAGCTGTTGCAACCGCATCAAAAAAAAAAAAACATATGTTGAGGAGAATCTACAGCGCAGCCGTTCGGTTGATCCCCTCTGCCCCCAGAATGGAAACTGAATTTCAAGTTATCGTCATCATCGTGTTTCTTTTTTTAGACGATTACAGACTAAAAAAAAAAGGTTCAAAGCGGTTTGTTTGAATGACCACGACGCTCTGAATGTGGAACATATGGTTTCAATGTTGAACGGCTGAATCAGCGCAGATTTAGGACATAAATTACATGTTTGTGTTTGTGTTTGTGTATATACACGTCTGTGTGTGTGTGTGTACAACATTTCAGATATATAAAACACAAGTAACACTTATACGAGCACATGTTCATGTGTAATTTGTGGGTTTTTTTGTTAACTTTTACATGGTCTGAATTGTTGCAGCGTGAATAAGATTGTGACTCATCTCGATAAATTGATTATAATCAGCAGCATCAGAATTCAATCTGAGCAGGAAACAATAAGGTAATTTATTATACGACAATAAAAAAGGAAATCTTGTAGAAGAAAACAAGATTTTAGGATTAAATTCTTACACCAATTTACCCGATTAATCAATATTAATATGAAATAATGTCAAATTTGAATGATCGCGTCTGTTTTTTGCAGACTTTCCATTGTTCGACCATTGTTCCTATTTGTTCTTTGATATCTGCTATAAAACTGAGGAGTGATGCCTATAAAGCAGTAAATGAATAAATAGACTTATTAAGTAACTATATAATAAGAACACAGATGGTCTGCAGCCAGAGCTGCGTCTGATCTCACCTTGTTTCTTCACCTCTCTATGGTTTTATTTGTTTGAATGTATTGTCATCAGGAAGGAGCGGTCTATTTAATGGGCAAAGTTCATTTTTCCTCTGAGGTCTTTCAGCGAGCAGCTCAACATGTCTGATCTGAGGATTATACTGAGTTGTAACGTGTTTATTGCCTTGTTGGAAATGTTTGTTTCAGCTACTGAAAATGACTATAATTACCATAGTGGGTTATGATTTTTTATGGGTCACAAACCCAAAAAAACTGACCACGAGGTTTAAAAGGCAGTCAGCGTGTAATTGCGACATCTCCAGGTTTACAGCCTTTTTTTTTTTTTTTTATAAGCCCTGAAGGGAAAATATCCTATGTTTCACAAGAGAAAGAAAATCCAAAAGTAAAAAGGAAATACGTCGATACTTGCTTTCTCGTTTCCCAAAAAACACCCAGAACGATGTCATTTTAAAAAGTCAAAGCGAAACTCTGCTAAATTTTACACATCGGGTTTGTTGTGGGGCGTTACGTGAGTCAATCCTTTTGAGGCTGCAACAAGAGTCGCGTGAAATGTGATAAAACAGCCTCAGGTGATGTCACTTGAGTCAGAGAAGTGTGCAAAAATTTTAAAAAAAAAAAAAGAAAGAAGAAAGAAATCTGGGTGTGTGTAGAGTTGGGAAGAATGAGAAGTTTACCAGGCATCTATAGTTTGCTACTGCTCGAGGCCACATGCTGTTAGAAGCGTAACTCATCTGTGTAAAAGTCAAGATGCATTGTGGGTAAATCACCACATCTCATCAAGTTGTGCTGCATCGATGTTGATCTTTTTTTCATTTTTAAAATCGTCCATTTTGTGTCTGACAGTTTAGGAAGGTAGCACTTAGTCGGTGAAATATTCTTTTTATAAAACAAACTGCTTATTAACTTTCTGTTTCTGTCTCTTTCATTGTCAGGTGATGATGTCGTGCTCACATTGACCTTTTTCCCCTCAAAGCCTGACCTCTGATTGGTCAGGGCTTCAAGTGAAAGAAGAAAAGATCAATTTCAGCTACAATGTCTGTTGAGGAAACATCCCAGGGGCCCACGATGCCTTTACCCCCCAGACCCGAGGCCAAGCAGAGACCGGAGATCCCCCCAAAACCCCCAGTGACGCAAACCGACTCCCCCTCCCCGTCTCCCCTGGGGGAGAGAGGCAGCAATGTGAGACTTTCTGGTGGGAAAGTGAAAAGGATTGTGAATAAATTCACCAAACAGGCGTCTGCAGGCGAAAACCAGGTACAACCAACAAACGGTACCTCAGATTTTACCCAATCGGGGAAGAGGTTCAAAAGGCCGCCGACGATAAAACCCAAACCGAACCGAGTCAGTCTGCAGCTTCAGGTGAAAGAGGAGCAGGCGCCGCCGCTGCCGAAGAAGAGGTCAAAAAGGCTGCAGAAACAGAAAGAACTCACCGGAGGAGAGGAAGCAGACAGCATCAATGTGGAAGGAGGTCGATCCGGTACAGAGGTTTTTAATTAACAATAACAACATGTGACCTTTACCATTAGGAAGCTGGGTCACATGACTTCTCGAAAATGGAGGTTGACAACTTTTCAGAGGTGTGGGTTTTGGTTTGCAGGACAAAGATCAGATGATATTGTGAACTGTTTTGTGTTGTAACACAGTGTTAGTGTGTTCATATGTTTTTAGATTAAAGTGAGATCCTGCTGATTAAAAACTAGAAAGAGAAAGAAACTCTTATTCGTTTGGGAATTTAATTGACGCAAAAAAAAACCAAAAAAAAAAAAAACAAAACAAAAACGTGCGTGTATGCATGTGAGGAACACAGCGTACGTCGTGTTCGCACTCTCATTGTTCTGGAAGCTGAATTCAGAGAATAGTTGGGCTGTTTAACTCACACAGGCGTGGTGCTGCTGTTTGATCTGCTCCAACAGACATAAACTGGTTCTGTGAGTCAGCTGTTCAACTGAGATTACGAGCGTGTGTGCATGTGCAGGTCTCCACCTGCTTCAAGAAATGATCATTCACAAATATTGACAGCAACTCTTATTGTTAACGCTGATTACAGGTTCCTCTCTTCGAACGCCCACTAAACAGGTGGAAATTCTTTCAGTTTCAGTCTTAAAGTCTCTGGCATCCTCGCTATGTCATACTGATGATTTTTTACTTTTTAGTCCTGACTCAACAAAAGAGGAAGACGAACAAGTTCCACCTTATTAGCTTCATGATCACATAGTTCCCCTCTCGAGTATACGTTATCACTTCCTTGTTTTGGTTCCCTGTCAGAAACAGAAAACTTTCAAGAGAGACATGTTTTTGCCAGTGTAAATTGATCTTTTAAAAGGAATGATGCATTAAAAGGGTAATATGTTGTCTTTATTGGTCATTATTCTTTTAGACTTATAAAATAATTTATTTAAAATGACCAGGAGCAGAGTTCATGTTTTTAAACTGGATTTTTTTGTTATAATATAATACGATATAATATAATATTAACATAATCATTATAATTATATAATATTAAGTATTGTATTATTATAAATATTATAATCAAATATTTAAAGACCTGGATTCAAAGAATTATTTGCATTTGTGGCTAGAAAAAATATTAAATATTAAATCTAGCAGCTAAATTTCAACTAATTATGACAATTGTGATGTTATGGAAGTGTATTATATATTTTAAAACTTTTTACAATATTTTTTGGATATATAGGCGAAGCTAAAACATTTAAAAAATTAGAAAATTTAGATATTTTAAGGAGATTAAGAGGAAGATTTAAATTTCGTTGCACTTGTTGCATCTTATTTTGACGCAGCCTTTTGTACTGACTGATATGATCAGTGAGAGCAATGAGCTCAGCTTCAGCTTCAGCTTTTCTTTTTTTTTTCTCGTGTGATGATCCAAACTTTCCATGAATATTTGAAGACACCACTTACACACCGCAGAGTGATGAGCTGCTGACTCGACTCGAGCGTCCAGCACACACACACACACACACACACACACACACAAAAAGCTCTTAACTCAAAGTGAATCAGAGTGATCTGCCGTGTGAGGAGACACACAGATTATTCATTTACACCAACAATAACATGAGGAAGAACAAAAACCAACATTAGAGAAGTTTTCTGTGATTTGTTTTCTTCTTCTTTTTTTTAAATGAATATTTCGAAGTGAATAATAACATGTGTTGCCTCTTTTTGATGCAGCGCCTGACGGGAAGGAGGTGGAGGTTCAGCTGATCGGAGGAGGTGAAGCAGACGTGGAGCACGGTGCAGAGTCTCCTCTCAGTCCTTCATGTGACCCAAACTGCAGCTGCATGTGCCACCTCCAGCGACCTGGCATGAAACTGATATGGGTTCCTGTAGACATGGAAGATGGAGGACAGGAGGAGGAGGAGGAGGACGGAGACGAACAGGAGGAGGATGGAGGCGGAGAGGAAGATGGAGCAGATGGAGAAGGAGAGGAGGATGAGGTTGATGTCGGAGAGCAGAAGGGGGAGGATGAGGAGGATTGGGAGCTCTATGAGGCGATAGACGTGGGAGGGGGAGATGAAGGTGGAGCAGAGGAGGAGGAGGAGGCTGTTTCTGTGGTCGACGAGAATGAAGTGTTTATAGAAAACAAAGCAAAGTTCAATCAAACTTTAGATGTTTTGATCGCTGAGGGTCACAGGCGGCGGTCTGATCCAGGCCCTCACAGCGTCTTAAACTCTTTAGCCGTCATGCGCTCTCAGTCTCCTCCAGTTCCCCCAAAACGATCCAACTCTCCTCAGATCCAGGTCACACCTTCACAAGACGACGAGGATAATATTTACGAGGCCACGCTTCCTGTGTTAAACCTCCCTCTGAAGAAGACCAAGCCGGTGTGTAAGGAGCTGGATATTCCTCTCATCAAAGTGCGTAAACCGGCTCGTAGGTCCAAACTTAACTACAGCACCTCAGACCCCACGTCGGAGTTTCAGATGATCGGCGAACCAGTCTCGAGTCCTCAAGATGAGCCCCCCGCCATCCCCCCGAGGGTCCCTCTGACTCAAGACGCCAGCAGCAGCAGGTTGTCGTCTGTGGCTCGGGCCGGCGTCCCCCTCCCTCAGCCAACTTTGGAAGAGTGGCGCAACCTGAGGCCGGCGTCTCCAAACCCCCGGTCGTAGGCGGTCTGAGCCCCCAACGAGCCATCACTCCGCCGCTGAACAACTCCGTGACGCCTCACAGACCGCCGCCTCCACCGCCAAAGACGGACCCTCGGAGGCTCAGCAGCGCCTCCGTGCAGTCGCTCACGCAGAAAAAAGGTACAAACAGTTACAATTCTCCCCTGAGATGAGAATATTAATTATTCACTGATTGTTAATTTTTACAGTGATGACATTTATTTGTGTTTCAGATGGAGAAGAGAACACAGGGAATGAAGGAGACAAAGAGGACGTAGTGGAAGAACTGTGAGTTAAAGCTTTTATCCAAAAACTACTTTAAGTTTTGCAGTTTAATCCCACATACTCATCCTGCTTGGATAAGTCTCACCAGTGCATTAAAATGTGTAAATGTATTAATCCACAGCTGAAAATAGTCCCAGATATCTACAGCAGTTTGAGTAACATTTCTTAAAAACAGTAGTGCAACTGGAATATGTTACTGTTTAAATTGGCACATTTTGATTGAATGAAGGAAAAAATAACCGTCCTGTTCATCTCTTTTTCTTTTGTTGCTGACGGTTTGTTTCCACATTACACTGGTTGATCCATTTGTTCCTTTTCCATCCTTCCTGTTTCAGGAATAACTCCCACAGGAGGGAAACTTTGTCCAGCTGGGAGTCCCGTCTGCAGGATGGTAAGTCATGTGTTACAAATATAGCAAAATAAGCGATGATTTTTAATATATCTAATGAAATTAATAATAATGATAAACAATAATGTGTTTCTTCTTCTTGATTCCATTCAGAGCCGCTCTATCAAACGTATCGTGCGTCTGTCATCACCAAAGAGATCCGACGCCAGACGGTTTGCCGTAACATTAGTAAAACCAGTGTGGACTACGCTATGGACTTGACCTCACGTAAATCTGGGGCTGGTGCGAGTGTCGGTGCCAGTGCTGGTGCTATGACAGGAAACGGAGCAACGAGAGGCAGCCCTGTAGCTGCAACAAACCAAAACACTCTTTGGCAAGACCTCCAAAACATACGAGACAGTGGTGTGTTGGAGCAGCTCACACCTGAACAGTGCAAGTACCAGGAGGTGAGAGATTTAATGGAAGTAGAGGAGGAGGAGGTTAATGTATGGAGAAGAGATCCCATAAGGACAAATCAATGAGGACAGGAAGAGAGGAAATTTGAGACGCAGTGTCGTGTTACACATCCCATCTTAAAGTAACAATGTGATGTTTCATATGAGATAACGTCCGTTGTCTCTCACTGTATCACTCACTGCTGAGACGTAATATTGATTCATTCCCTATCTGAAGTTTAATGAAAGCTTTTACGGTCACAGCTCTAACTTTCCAACATCAGCTAGGATATTTCCAAACTAAAAAAAAAAAAGACATTTGAAGTTCAGGGAGTGGTGTGTGTTTGTTTTCAGTAGCAACAGTAGCTGTTTTGGGAAAACTGAGCAGATGTAAATTCATCAACAGAATAAAAAAGATAAAGACGTCAGAAGCCAAATGACCAATCAGTAGACAAATAATCAATATTGATTATCAGCTCCACACCTAACAAATAATTGCAGATGTTGTTATTTGGCTCCATCTGACTTCCTGTCCTCTCTCACAGACTCTGCATAGATAATCCTCCAATCAGCTATTGATGTATAAAGTTTCTGAACATCAAGTTCATGTTTGTGTGTTTCCCTGACAGAGTATGTTTGAGGTTTTGACATCAGAGGCGTCCTACCTTCGATCCCTGCGAGTCCTGACCGAACATTTCCTAGACAACAGGGATCTGGAGCAGACCATGATCATTAGAGACAAGAAAACGCTTTTCTCCAACATCCTGAGGATCCGAGAGGTCAGCGAGAGGTGAGAAAAGGCAGAAGGAAGGATGAAGGAAAAGGGAAATAGGAAGGAGGTGATTTATGTGTTGAACTGCAACAGGGTTGTTTGATGTACGTCATGTTTCCTGGCGTCAGGTCATGCCCCCAGATAGAAAAATCGTTAGGCCTACTGGCCAAAATTGGTCCAATTTTGGCAAAGTTTCGAAAGGATTAGGGAAAGAAAGAAAAAAACAAAAAAGGACACCAAAACTCAACCAAAACCAGTTATGGAAATCCAAAACATAGCCATAACTGCCCCGGAAAGACTCCAAAATCCCTACAATCAAGCCAAAAGCCTTTACCTTGCTTACCTTTACTTTTTAAATAATGTGGTAAACCATAATATGTCATAGTCAAACCAAAGGCCCTCACCCTGCTTCCTCTATGACAAAATGAATCCAAACATGCCAAATGTCTGCCAGACTACAGCCAGAGCCTTGTGGTGGTTAAATGAAGAATTTAAATGGTCCAAAAAGCAGTTTCTTAGGAAAACTTTTCCTGTGTGATCCTGCAGGTTCTTGAAAGACTTGGAGGAACGTATATTCACCAACCTGGTCTTCCCTGACATCTGTGATATCATCCATTACCACGGTCAGCACAACTTCCCAGCCTACATCGACTACGTCCGCAACCAGATCTACCAGGAGAAAACCTACTCAACGCTGATGTAAGGAGCTTCTTCACAGTTTATTAAGTGTAGAAACAGTACAGATATGTTACGTTTGTGCATGTATGACCATACATTTACTGTATGTGTGTTCACAGGAAGAACAACGTGCAGTTTGCTACGGTCATCGCTCGTCTCCAAGAGTCGCCTCAGTGCCAGCGGCTTCCCTTCATGTCGTTCTTGCTGCTTCCTTTCCAGAGAATAACACGCATCAAGATGCTCATAGAGGTGCACAACTAGTCCAAACTAATTTAACACAGACAAACACAAAACAGAGGCAACAACATGTAGCCTAGCTTAGCACAAAGACACAAGCGCAACCAGCTAGCTTAGCTGTTCGTTAGCTTGTTCGTTGCTAATAGCTAGTTGCAGCAAACAACTCTTGAGTTAAATAATAAATTAGCATTCTAATATTTCAGTTTTATTTTTAATAAACAAACAACAGGTTAATTAGGAGTTGTTAGGAGCTTTTTTTATGTAAAGCAAAGCTAGGCTAGCTTTTTTCCTTCCTGTCAGACTTTTAGCTAAGCTAAGCTAGGCTAATCACATCTATCTCTAGCTTAAAATGTGCACATTTAACAGCTACAGCTAATTCTTGAGTTGTCCAGCAACTAAAAGCTGAAAAATCCAATCAATGTCTGCATACAGACATTATTTTAAGGTCTTTTACAAAGTCAGGAATGTAGCTTAATTGAAAAAAACAAAAGATTAATTGAACTTTTTGCAGTTCAGGAAATTTGACTACAATGCAGCTAATCTTTGCAACCTTTAAATATTTTTTGCTAGTGACCAAACAAAACGCTACGCTACATCTTGTGTACACGACCCTGAGTTATTGAAAGGAAGGCGTCTGAGTTCATCACGGTGTGTTGTCGTGAGGAATGTCCTCATTCCAGCCCGATAATCTTTGCTCCCTCACACTCCTCACTACCTCTTGACCTATAAGCAAACACGCTTGCGTTTAGATGGAAAAAATGCATCCTGTTGATGCTGTTTGTCCGTCGCAGAAATGGAAAGTTGTTGTTTGTCGTTGCAGAACATCCTGAAGAGAACAAAGGAAGGGACGAAAGAGGAGGAGACCGCCTCCAAGGCTTTGGCCTCCGTGTCGAAGGTAAACGTCCCGTCACTCCTCACCCTCCAAACCCATATAAGATGACTCTGCAGCATTTCACACGCTTCTGGAAATTCAACGTCAGCCATTGTCTCATTGAAGTATTTCCTACTGAATGAGTTTTGCAGTGACAGTGAGTCATTTCTTGTCACTGAGGACAATGGCAGCGTAAGTTTACTCAAACTGTCTGAGGGTTTGTTTGTTTTTTAATCAAATGAACAAACCCAAACATCTCAATGAGACAGACAGTGTCATATAACAGCTGAAGGGAAAATGAGGCTTTCAACTGTGAGAATATAACAAGTCTTTTGACTGACAAAGCGGTTCTTTAACAAATTTTGTCTCTTTTCCACTTTTATAATCGCACAGATCATCGACGAGTGTAACACTCAGGTGGGAAAGATGAGACAGATGGAGGAGCTGATCTATATCTCTCAGACGCTGGAGTTTGAAAAGCTGAAGGTAAACTCAGGCAACAGTAAACGACTTGAGCTTTATTTTGAAAAAAGAAGACTTCAACTTTTCCTCTGATCAAATCAGGCCATCCCGATCATCAGTCAGACTCGATTTCTGGAGAAGAAAGGTGAGCTGCAGGAAATGTCCAGAGGAGGAACTCTTCTGTTCAACAAGGCCAAGTTCACTCCCGTCTACCTCTTCCTCTTCAACGATCTGCTCATCATCACCGTTAAGAAGGGGTGAGCCACTGATTGTTCTTTGAAAAAAAACTGAACTGACGGCAATATTTTCAGTTCTTGATTCTTGTCACGAAATAAAAGTTAAATTGTTCCTGATTTTGGTCAATTTTCAAGCTATAATTCATTATTTAAAGCGAAAGTAGATAATCCAGTCTGTTTATCACGTTATGTTGCACATATACACAAGCAATAGTAAACCTTGTTCAAGTAGCTGCAAGTTTAGTGTTCAAGTCATTCTGTAAGCTGAGTTATTTACCAACCTCAGGATCAGTCCAGTGTCAAAGTTATGTACTGTACTTTACGTCCAAGTTTAAATGAAGGTTAATCAGTAAACTTGTTAATAATAACCGTGAGAGTGATTTGGACTCGTGTAACTATTGAGATGGATGTTTTGTTTTCACTCTAAGGAAATGAGATCGCAGCCTCTTCTTGGAAACTCTCCATCCGTCTGTGTGAATGCTCACAAAAAATGAAATCACAGCCCTTTGACAGGCGGTGAAATGACTACAAACTTCCTCAAATGTAGCAGGAAGTAGCTTTTCAGGACAACTGAGAGGAAGAGTAGATCACTAGCAGCTAAAAAAAAAAAACATAGTAGCTACTCTGCTCTACAAAGGATGTTTGTTTACACCTGAAATTAAAACCTTCCCAGTCAATGCTTCTCTTTTTTCCTTCAAACAGTGCGGAGCGTTTTGTGGTTATCGACCACGCCCATCGTTCTCTGGTGCAGGCGGAGGCAGTAGATGAAACTGGGAGCAGCAGCGGGTCATACGAGCACTGCTTCAACCTCACCCTGTTGGAAAACCACCAGGGACGCCTGATAGAGCGACTGTTCAAAGCACCGTCCCAGTGGGTATCGCTTCTACATGTTAACAAAACACAAACCTCTTCTTTTTTTTTTTTTTTTTTTTGCAACAAATAGGTCACAGTATGCAAGAAATGAGTTGTTTTTTTTTTTGTCAACAGGTCAGACATGCACAGGTGGATGGCAGCTTTCCCCAACCCCACGAACCCAGACAGAGACGATGACGAAGTGATTTACGAAGACTGGGGTGAGGAAGCTCAGTGACAACCAATAAAAAATGATTTTAGTCAAGTTTATTTACATAAGTGTCTTTGTATCAGACTGTCCTCAGGTGCAGTGTGTGGAACAGTACATTTCCCAGCAGGCAGACGAGCTCAGCCTGGAGCCCACTGAGATCATCAACATCATCCGCAAAACCAACGAGGGTAAGAACATGCTAGCACTGTGAAATCCAGTCAAATCAAATAAGATTGCTGTTTATATTTCTCTGTTTAGCGTTAACAGTGTCGCCTTAAAGGGCTCCTATAGAGTCAAAAAGTACTGATGTGATTTTGCGTCATTAACATGCCACCTCCTTTTACTCTGCTTGTTTATAAACCCTGATCCTCATGACTGTGTCAACCCTTGACCCCTAAAACCTTAGCAGTTTATTAATTTGTTTTGACTTTCTTGCATGAACAACACAGAAACCTCCAACCTTCCCCTGTTTGTTCTCCTTCACTCCCTCCCTCCTTTCTTCCTCGTCTCCTCTCCTACTTCTCGTCTGTTTTCTTCAGGCTGGTATGAAGGCAGCCGCCTGTCGGACGGTCAGAAGGGCTGGTTCCCCGTAGGAAACGTCATAGAGATCACCAACGAACACGTGAGGAGGCGAAACCTCCGAGAACGCTACAGGGTCATGCAGGCTGCAAGCAAAGTCGCTTTCAGCAAGAACCGCACTACCACTTAGGATCAACGGATCAAGAATGTTTACATTTAATATTTTTTTTTGTAAAAGGAGACTCAGTTCAAACATTATTCAGGGACTTTCTAAGAAAATGTTTCCAGCAACCAGGAAATGAAAGGTAAAAGGAGAAGGGACATTATACTACTAAAGCAAGCGTGTGTGTGTGTGTGTATGTGTGTGTGTGAGAACTTAAGCAGGAAGGAACTTGGGATGGATCATTTATTACTGATGCTCAAACAAACTTATAGATTTGCGTATGTTTGCGTTGAGACCAGCACCTTCCAACATTTCAGCCGGAGAGTTTACCACCTCCTTGTGAGCATGTAGCCCTGCGTTAACATCTCCTCATCTGCTTTTGAGAAACCGGCACATTGACATGCTAATCATTCTAGCCATAGCTCGACTAGACTGTATGAAAAGAAGAAAAAAAAAAAAAGAAATGGGTGTTGCTGTAAACACCACTTGTGCCAATGTTGTCACACTGGTGTATTCCTCATTCCTGACGAGTGCAACCAGCAAGCAGGTGTCACCGAGGTGAGCAGGACATAATTAATGTGACACATTTTATAATGTAAAATGAAAGATTGAACACTGACTGACTGAGATTCAACAGTGTTAACATTTATTTTTAAATGAATCTACCCCAGTCAGTCAGTCAATCAGTGCTATTAAATAACCTCAAAATGCAGAACAACACTCCAACATGTCTTATGATCATATCAAGCACAAGACTTCTGAAAATGCATGTAAATGGCGGCTGAACTGTTGACTTGCTTGTTAGCTTGTGTCATAACCATTGTAGAATAATACTGTAGCTCCCCCTGCTGGTTGTTGTTGGTGAGAGAGTTTGTATTATTTGTGTATAAACTGTAAATGTATGTTGTAAATACAGAGTAGGGGATTCTTACATTCAAACACTAGTAGGTTTTTAATAAAAAACAAACAACAAAAAAAAAAACACTGTGTCTTTTAGCTACAGTAGGTGTTTGTTTTTAAGTAAAAGGCTATAAAATGTGTATTATTTTTATTGAACAGTGACAGAAAACAAGGCATCTGTGCAATACTTCAAGGTAAAACATGAAAACACTGTTTTCATTCAAGTGGGGAAATAAATTTGCATTGTATAAAAAAAATAAAATAAAAGGTTTTTGAGGTAAATTTTCTTTTTCTAAATAACAACTGCAAAAAAACAACAGCTTGTAGTTCCCTTAACAAGGCACTTAAAACACACCCAGAGAAAGGAGACCCTCCAGTTTAAAAACATCACTGCAGGATATCCAAAGGTCCCATGTCTCCAATGCTGAGGAGTACGTGAACAGCGTCCCCCTCCAAATCTGAGAGCATCCGCTCCCTCACCTCTGATGAATCTCCAGAGATCCTTCTGTCCTCAATAGACCTAAAACCTTCTCCTCCTGGTTCTCCATTGTCATTGTCAAAAGTAACCCCATCACTTTGAGTAGGAGATGCTTTTAATGCAAGTAAAGTCTCAGTTTCTTGTTGGGTTTCAGTGCTTATTGCTAAATCCTCATTACGCTGGTATTGTGGAGGATCAGGATGCTTAACTGCTGATTTCTGGTGGCACCAGATTCTGTCCTCCTCCATGAGATTAAAGCAACTCAAGAGGGTGTCAGCCACCTCAAGCTCCATGTTCGAGTAACCTTGTTCCTGCCGCTGCTGCTTACTGAGGCACAGGGTGGGGTTCAATTCAGCTGGTGTTTCTGCAGCACTGGAAAAGTCCATCTGTGCCACAATCAGAGTCTCCTCACTTTGTCTAAGCTCCTGGTGGCGCAGCTTCAGGAGGTTAGTGATGGCCTGGTCCTCCTCCAGGGTAAGCTGGACCACAGCCTGGTTTTGCTGCACTTGTGAGTAGAAAGAGCTCATTTTCCAGTTGGCGCTGCCCAGGTCTCTGGTGGGGTGTGATGCAGATCTGAACGGGTCTGGACGGGTTGGTGGAGCCACGCAGGCGGACATCATGGGCGGGGGAGTGTTGAGCTGCAAACAATCGAAAACCTGACGAGGACACAAAGCAGATGAATGCAAACAAAGTCTAACCATGACACGAAGAGTAGCTGTATAAGGCAGATTTGATTATTTATGGTTCAACATAGAGCATGAGTAACCTGCACACAGGCGCTTTGTAGATGTACAAAGGTTGATACCCCCTCCTTTGACCTTGCTTTGGTCTCAATTTCCCTTCAGCCCCCCAGTTTAGGGTCTTAGCTCTGTCTGACAGGACTTAGCCAGTCTTATTAAATATCTTCGTCTGTCTGATCCCCTCTATAAGCTCCTCCACTGAGAACCCTCCTCCTCCTCACCTCAGTCTACATCTAATATCTCTAATCCACTGTTGGGGAATGAATCACTACAGAGATTTGATGACTTACCCCCAAATCACTCACTATGTTAGGGATCCTCCTCCCTCTGCTCAGGGTGGGGTCGGTGTAGAAGAACTCAGATGGAGTGATGGGATCGACTGAAGAACAGGAAAATGTCAGTGAGGTTGCACATGTGGATGAAGTTTTGACACATGTGGATCAGACCGACTCTGACCTGTTTGGCCGTTCAAGTTTCTGCAGTGATGTGGAAACCCTGCGGTCACATACAGAGGCATGAAGGAGGGGTGGTGCAGGGTCCTGGTAGAGAAAGATGGCAGCACTTGTCGCCTGGGTTTCTGTAGTAATAAGAGTATTCAATTAACGTCATTGTCAAATTTTGTGCTTAAAAACGACAGGAAGTGACAGAAAACTCACAGATAAATGTCCTTCACTGTTGTTCATTGTTGACTTTTCTTTCCGCTCAGTTTTGTTGCTTGAGGATAAACGTGTGGACTCACGTGTTTGCGGCAAAAGAAGTTAAGAGACAAATTACAAATAAACACTAGATGCTACCCGGTGGATAATGGCGTCCGCTACCGCCCCCTGGTGGTGGACGAAAAAGAAAATTTACAGCCTGTTTATTTGACCGAAGCGCTGTAATCAAACCAAGACAAAAGGTGCAGTCAGACGCTGAAGTCACATTATCGTATCCGTTTTGATAAAAACGTAAATAAAACGTAATGTCACTCTGAAATGAAAAAGTGAAATTGGCTTCTTTGTTCCGTAGTCCTGGATTCAACCAACAATGGAGGAAACTGCACCAGGTGACACTAATTTACACTAATTACATTTAACCACAATTCAGAAAAAAAAAAAAAAAAAAAAACACACCATCAAGACCTTTTATCCACTCCCTCAAAAGAAATATCAATATGAAATTATTTTCAATTTTAGAAGTTTGTGTCTCTTATGTGCAGTGCAGTCTTCAAGTTTCATCATTGCACTTTTACAAGTTTGCATTATTGGACCAGGACTGCACAGATCAAACTCACCGGTATAAAACTTAGTGTCACGCTCTAAATATATGCATTTCTGCAGTCAAGATCAGAAGTAAATGACTTGAGATTAAGATTTTATAAATGGTAAAGATATTACCAGGGTCTTACACAGCAAAATAATGCTCAGTACATCAGGATTCCTTCTCTACACTACCAATATTTTTCAGGTTTATGCTTTCAAGGCAGTCGTTCCCATTTTGATCCAAACTAGGCACTTCACTGGCAGCATCTTGACTTTAAAGTCAGTGCAGCTGAACCTTGAAACTTATGTCTGTTGCCTCCACATCTGAAATGTCTTGTGTC
Source organism: Polydactylus sextarius (assembly GCA_016801845.1). Lineage (NCBI taxonomy): Eukaryota > Metazoa > Chordata > Actinopteri > Polynemidae > Polydactylus > Polydactylus sextarius. The sequence goes on from CM028929.1 coordinate 9,710,683, forward strand.
TATGACTATGTGCATGTAGAAAGTGTTGACAAGTCCATTAGACAAAAACGGATACTTAAACACAGCTTTATTGAATTCAATTTTTCCTACATTAATATCTTCAGCTTTTGCAGCATTTTCCTTCAGCTCCTGGAAAGAGATGTCAAAGTTTAATAAAGTAAAACCAACTTTCAAAAATTCATAAAGAGGCAGAGAGTTACCTTTTCAAGCTGTTAATATTCTGAACTCTAAAAACTTTGACATAGTGAATAGGAGGGTGGGCTGCAGGCAGGAAAGAGGCTGGTCTTTTGGCAGGTCACTGAGTAACAAATTCGGTTTGAAGCACTGTCATGGGGATCTGTGTAACTAGAGAGCAGAAAACAAGAATGATTAGAAGAGAATCACTAGTGAATTTTGTTTTGTCCATCAGGCAAACGACTACTATACCTGCTGCAGACTGCATCACTACGGGGTGGATGATTTTGCCTGTGCCAGCTGTGTCAGACTCGAACCTGTAGACTGAGAAGAGGCGATGCAGACCCTCCAGAGGATACGTGCACTGCACTATCACCCTGTATGACGAGGACACATTTACCGACATGGATCTACAGGAGAAACATGAAACCTTCAAAGAGGGTCAGGGTGGCAATACTTACCTCCCAGTAGCTTCAGAGGTTGTACTGCTGTACAAAATCACATTTTCATAAGTCACATTCTCTTGTCCAAGCTAAATGTGTAGATGGTTAAAAGGAGGAAAATGAGATTTGCAAGTGATGTCAGCAGAGTTTTTGTTCAATATTCAACTTGAGCCAAAATCTCAAAAGTTTCCATTTGTCAGTTAACATGGCATCACCTTAACTACAGATCCACAGCTGTTGAGTGGGACAGAGAAGAGAGCTCGGGTGTCGTCTGCTTCTCTGGGTCTACACTGTTTGTCTACAAGGTTGGTCCTACCAGGAATAGCTCCAGATTGAACGGCCACCGACAAGTCAGCCACCACAGTCATCCTCCCATCAGTTGAACACACTGCAGAGAGTTGGTTTTAGTGTCATCATCATTAAATCTTACTGGCATCTGCTCCAAGATTTAAAAACCAGGTTGTTCTTACTGATGAGTTCAGTTTTAGTGAATGGACAAGTCTTGACAGTTGAAGTCTGGATTTCCAATGATTCGTGATCCCTCACAAGGATCTCAAATGAACCATGGAATCCCTTCAAAGTTAAATCCTGCAATACACATTTAGTTATTGTGCCAAATGTGAAAATCTCATAGATTCAAAACAAATAATTCCCAACTCTTCCTACCTTGTATTCATATCCATTAGTGAAGAGTGGCACGTCAAGGTGAAGACTCTGGCTGTCGTTGCTCATGATGTAGCCATGCTGAGCTGCCAGCTTTGATGTCAGCAGATCTGAACCAATAGTGATGTGCCACATGTAGTCAAAAGGACGGTGGTCCAGTCTGAAGCTGATGCCAGACTCTGTGCAGACAGCGTCAAACTTTGGAGGAGCTGTTAAATTTAAAAAAAAAAAAAAAAAAAAAACAATGGTCACCCTACTCAATATTCCTACAAATGAGAGGTTCTTGGGAGGATAGGGGGGGACTTACAGACATCAGTAAACAGTGCAGTGATTGTTGTCATGTGGTAAAAAGGCTCCTTTTCTGGCAGAACCATCAGCGTGTAATTGACATCCAATCTGTACCGAAGAACTGCCTCTTCTTTAGAGAGCTATGACATTGGATAGCCTATACATTAGACTTCATATTGAGACAGCACATTTTGAATTTATAAAAGCAAAGACCTTTTACCTGATGTATGACAACAGGGTCATCAAAAGGCACCTTCAGAGTGTAGCCATATGTGTTGTTGGGATGAACAACTTCAGTGATCATGTGCATGCTTGTATTAGTCAGTGGTATTGACCAATTGTGGCCATTCAGAACAACAGCAGCCAGATCAGCATCTTCAGGGACATCTCCGAGGTAGATTGTGAACACCCGTTCCTCAAGAAGGGTTTGGTTAACGGTGAACACCGGGCATGGCAGCAGAGGAGTGGCCAGTGTCCTGTGAAACCTGAGCCTGGTCTCCATTTGATCCTCATCCACCAAAATTTGCTCCAAGTAGAGATTAAAGACATAAAACTCAAAGAGGTCGCCAATCACAACGCTCTGTAGGATGTCAAATTTGTGAGAATTATTTTTACATTGACAAACTGTATTTCAGAGCTGTGTTTGATAAATCTGGGCATTGTTTAATTTGTGCATTTAATCTACATTTATCCTAAATCCACCTCATGTCAGTGTCTGACCTTTCTGTAGCCTCCTTCAGCATTATAGGGGATTTTGATCTGGACTGTGTTGTTGTGCTTCTCCATAATGTAGCCTCTCTCCTCTGCAACTGGCTGCTCCATAAGTTTGCCATTGAGTCCAAAGTTGATGTGTGCACTATGTAGACCAGAAACCAGGGGGTGCAGTGCCTCAGGAGTCTCCCACATCATGTATCCACTCTCATCATACAACCCTTCATCTGTTTTTAAGAAGACCCATGTAAATTTAATCATTCATAAATGATTAACTATGGTAAAATAAAGAGTAATACTGACACATGGAGCATGCAGCCACCAGGTCAACCATGAGGACAACCCAGCTTTGTCTGGAGAACAAAGTTGCATGGACCACCTCTACTGGGACACCATTCAGCTGCACAAAGACTCACAATTAAGACCTGGTTTGGGCTAAATCAGTCACAAAATAAACTTTATGCATCAGATGTGTACCTCAGTATCAAACGAGTCAGGTTGTCCATATGGTGTACGAAATAAAATCCTCCCATCCATCAAGTCAAACGTGTAGCCCAGCTTACGAGCTACAGAGAGGTTCATGGCCTTCGTCTGCTCCTCTGCTTTCTGAAACATCACCTGCCAGTCTGAAGTGGTGGAGCCATGTACCTGAATAGAAAAAAAAAAAAAAAAAAAAAAAAATCATCATGTAGCTGCCAGAAGTGACAAATTAAAAACTTCAAAATTTATTTTAACATACAGGTTGAAGAGCATTCCAGTCATCTTTTTTAATTCCAGATGCACATGTGATTTCACTCCTCACAGACACCTGTAGAGAAATAATATCTAGTCAACATCCGACTAGTCCATGAGCAAAATAGTGCAAGATGTAATGTAGCTTACTTCCATGTAGTTGAGCTCACAGGTAACCTCTCTGGGAGACCAAGGGAGGGTGAGAGAACAGGTCTTGTTCAAGGCATAGGTGACTTCCTGTCCTTCATGTTTTGCAATTAGGTTGAAGTGAAATGTGAACACTTTGTCACCCTGAGACAGAGTATAAGATGGATGTATAACAATAAGGAATAGGAACATCAACACTTTACTTAATTTGGACACAGAAGGGTTGTCGCCCAAAGTACATACTTTGTTGTCAGTGTGACAGCTTAAGTAAGATGCTCTAAGCTCCATGCGATCCGGTAGAGGGAGAACATTAATGTTGTAGCCACACTTAGCTGCATACTGCTTAGTTATGGGATACACGCCTGCTCCATCTGGGGGACAAATAAAACATAATGATTCTAGTCAGGATCAATTCGTTGCAAAGTACAGATAGAGCTGGAAATACAACACTGTGCACTCACCCACAGCCTCAAAGTGAGGTTCCTCTCTGGTGAACGACAGATCAACAGCTATCATGAGGTAGCGATCATGACACTCCATGTTAAGAACTCCTGTGTCCAAACAAGTTAAACCAAGTGTCACCTTCTGATAGTTGAACAACAGGAAGTAGTCATTTACTTACCATCAGGAATGGAATCAGACGTCACATAGTTTCTTTTCAGTCCAAACACATTACCAGGGAACCACACAGACAGGAGTATGGTCACACTGAAAGAACAAAAACAGTGTCAGCACAAATGATGAGTAGTTTGTTAGGTTGCCTCCAAAACCAACTTACCCAAAACAAAACCCAAAAGCCATAACTACTGTGTTGGCACAGTAGTGGTAAGTGTTGGCAGTGTCTAAAACTAGCTGAGCTGCTAGCAAACTACACTTGCTACTCAACACAGGCTAAAGTGAACCAATTCTGTGAGTCCTAGTCACACTGGCACCATGTGGTGCTGTTGCCACACTAGCTTTTTATAAGTTGATTCCTTGAGGCTGGAGGGATGGTCAACTACAACATCATCAGCTGCAGATCATTGAGAGACAACAATTGCTAACGAGCTGCACGTGTGACTGAGAACCTCTGACTGGCTGGTGGATAAACTCAGCTATAAAGGCTGGTTAAGGAAACAACATCATTTGATGATTTCTGCCAGTGTGACCAAGCTATAGCAAGGAGGTGGTTCACTTTATTGTGTGTTGATTAGCAGGTGTAGTTTGCTAGCAGTTAAGCTAGCTTTAGACACCAACAACACATCAGTGACTATGGCTTTTTGGTTTTGCTTTGGGTAAAGCACTTTACTGGTATTTTACAAATTTGTTGTTACTGATGTATGTGGCTGGGGTGAGTTAGATTTATACATGGCTTTGTCTTTCAGTTTGGCCTTGCTCCTGTCTATGCTGTCAACGGCAAAATGCAATAAGATACCCAGTGGTAAGAATTCAAATCTGCAGAAACCCCAATCTGCAACCATCAGCACACCTGATCAGATCTTGATTTATTTTGTTTGGACACACAGGAGCTCTTCATATGGAGTGTCATGATCGTTTCTTCATGATAGCTGTTGACCTGTCAGTCACTGGGGTGGAACCTCACTTTGAGGCTGTTGGTGAGTTGTGCACAGCTTCATAATGATCTATAGGGGTCAACGACAATGGCTAGATGACTTCCAACCAATTTTTTAAAACTGGCTGTTAAGCAATTGCCAGGTGTGAACAATTTATGCTACACTGACTCTTTACCTAATTTCTTGAAGCCATTTTCAAAACCAACCTGTCCTGCTTGAGCTAAAAGGACAGTTTTAGCCTCACACTAATGTGATTTCCAGATGAAACAGGCGTGTACCCCATCACTGAGCAGAATGCAGCCAAGTGCGGCTACAGTGTCAGTGTTCTCCCTCTGAAGGGCCTTGTGGAGCTCCGAGCCTCTTATTTCAGCTGCCATACTGACAACAAAGTATGTACCTTTTTATGAATCTCTCCAATGTGCTGGAGTTCTGATGATCTAACTATATTCTTCTGGGTCTGAAAGGATGATGAGGTGTTTGAGTTTAACTTCAACCTGAAGGCATACCATGAGGGACAGGAAGTCATATATAACATGAACAAGACCTGTTCTCCCTCTCTGCCTTGGTCCTCTAGAGAGGTTACCTGTGAGGTCAACTACATGGAAGTAAGTTTAGTAGTGTTGATCTATTGATCCGTTTTAGCTGTGTGTTAACCACTGCTTTATCTGTAGGTGTCTGTGAGAAATGATGTGGCCTGTACAACTGGGACAAAGACGGATGACGGGAATGCTACCATCCAAACTGTAGGCTGATCTTGCCTTTTGGTAAATGTATAGATTCACCTCTTACAATAGCTGTTTTAAAATGTGCTGTGCTTTCTATTCACTTCATAGGCTTATACTTCAGCCTGGCAGGTGACGTTTCAGAGAGCAGAGCAGCAGATGATGCCCATGAACCTGTCTGAAGCTCATAAGCAGGGTTATGACTTTGAGCTGACAGATGGAAGGCTTGTATTTCGCACACCCTATGGACAACCTGACTCTATCAGCACTGAGGTAAATTATGAGTCTGTTTGACACATTTAGTCCTAAGCAGGTTCTAATTTTGAGTCTGTCTAGGTGAATGGTGTCCCAGTAGAGGTGGTCAATGCAACTTTGTTCTCCAGACAAAGCTGGATTGTCCTGATGGTTGACCTGGTGGCTGCATGCTCCATGTGTCAGTATTGCCCTTTATTTTACCATAGTCATCATTCAATCATCATTTATGAACAATCAGACTTACACTGGTCTTCTTAAAAATAGATAAAGGGTCATATGACAGTGGATACATGAAGTGGGAGACTCCTGGAGTGCTGCACCCACTGGTGTCTGGTCTACATGACACTCAGGTCAATATTGGCATCAATGGTGAACTTATGGAGCAGTCAGTTGCAGAGGAGAGAGGCTACATTGTTGAGAAGCACAACACCACAGTACAGATCAGCATCCCTTACAATGCTGAAGGAGGCTACAGAAAGGTCAGTTACATTAACTATTCTGCATTGTTCAATGTATTTAACTATTATTTATAACTATTTTTGAACTGAATATTTTGCAGAGCTTAGTCACTGATGCCCTCCAGGAGTATTACACCTTTGATCTCTACTTGGAGCAAATTTCTGTGGATGAAGATGATGTCGACAGCAGGCTTCGTCTTCATAGGACACTGGCCACTCCTCTGCTGCCTTGCCTCATCTTTACTGAGAACCGTAAGTTTATCTTTGGACCTCCTTGCCTGTAAATACAAGTATAATCTGAATGGGTGTCCATTTTTAGGAACCGTTCAGGAGGAACGGTTGTTCATCATCTACCTTGGAAATGTCCCTGAGGATGTTGCTCTGTGTGCTGTTGTTCTGAATGGCCACAACCGTGAAATGCCATTGAATACAAGCATGCACACAATCACTGAAGTGGTTCATCCAAACAACACACATGGCTACACTCTGAAGGTGCCTTTTGATGATCCTGTTGTCATAAAGCAGGTAAAGCGTTATTAGTGTGACATTTCTAAATGTCAGGCAAGTTTATAAATGGCAGCTTTATCACCCAGATGTTTTTTTTTTTTTGTTTTTTTTTCCCCCTGTCTCAGTTCTCCAAAAAAGATGCAGCTATGCAGTACAGGCTTGACATAAACTACACACTGGCTGTTATGCCTGAAAATCAGCATCATTACCACCTTGCATCAGTCATAGCACTAACGGATGCTTGTAAGTAACAAGTTGTGAGACTGGTTCATGCTAACTCTAAAACTGAGCAGAGTAACTCCCTTTACTGTATCCAACAGCTCCTCCAAAGTTTGATGCTGTCTGCACAGAGTTGGGCATCAGCTTCAAACTGGACCACCGTCCTTTTGACTACATGTGGCACATCATTATTGGTTCAGATTTGCTCACGTCAAAGCTGGCAGCTCAGCATGGCTACATCATGAGGAACAACAGCCAGAGTCTGCACCTTGACGTGCCACTCTTCACTAATGGATATGAATACAAGGTAGGATGAGAGGGCAGATTTTGATCTACAAAATATTCAAGAGTGCAATAACTAATTCAAATGCACTTGTAGAATTTTACTTTGAAGGGATTCCATGGTTCATTTGAGATCTTTGTGAGGGATCGTGAAACATCAGAGATCCAGAGTTCAACTGTCAAGTGTTGTCCATTCACGACTACTGAACTCATCAGTAAGAACAACCTAGTTTTTTTTTTTTTTATAAAATTGAAGCAGATGCCCGCAAGTTTTATTGACACAAACACTCAAATCATCTCTATGCAGTGTGTTCAGCTGATGGGAGGATGACTGTGGTGGCTGACTTGTCTGTGGCTGTTAAATATGGTGCTATTCCTGCTAAAACCAACCTTGTAGACAAACAGTGTAGACCCAGAGAAGCAGACGACACCAAAGCGCTCTTCTCTGTCCCACTCAACAGCTGTGGAACCTTGGTCAAGGTAGTACCACTAATGTACACATTACTAACTTGCACACCTAATCCTAAAAAAATATTTTGCAAAATGACTTGTATTCCAGCTCAGGAAGGGCTATGTAACCTATGAAAATGAGATTTTCTTCAGTAAGTCATTGGCTCAAGATCTGAAAAATTCATCAGATTCTAGCAACTTCGTCAACAGGTAGAAATCTCAAACCTCCAGTTCTTTGGGTCATTTACCACTTGTACACCAATTCATGATAAAACTACCTCGTCTTTCAGGTTGATAGTGCAGTGTAAATATCCTCTGGCTGGACTCCATCGTCTCTTCTCAGTCTACAGGTTTGAGTCTGACACAGTTGGTGTCGGTAGTATCCTACACTCTGCACAAGTGACTGAAGGTAAAGGAGTCACCAGTCGGATGACATGAACTTGTAACAATGATTTCCTGGCTGATTTTCTTTTGAATTTTTTTATTTATTTTGACGTTCTAGCTCAGAGTCCGACTGTCCAGCCCACTAAATTGCATCCAACACGAACTCCTGCTACCAGACGTCCTAAAAGACCAATTGCAATGAGACCTGTTTATCACCCTCAGGTTCAGAACATCAAACTCTTCCCTTATCTGAAAAAAAATTGCCAAGAAGGGTGAGTATGTAAGCACTTGAAAGCTGGTCAATATTAAACAAAATGTCTTTAAATGTTTTGTTTTCTGTCTTTACAGGAGCTGTAAAATAATTACATCAAATCTGCCATTGTGAAGAATTTATTTATATATATTTAAAATGTCTAAATAAACTGGTCTTAAATGCTCAGACTCTGTAGATACTTGAACTGACACTGTGAGAAACAAACCCACTTGACTCATGGGTTCAGCAGCCAAGGTCCTGGGTTTTGCTCATTTAGCTCTAGTATGAAGAGAATCAAACATGCAGGCTTAAGCAGTTTTCTGTTGTCTTGGCCTCCGATGGGCAGGTGACTTTACAGGCTCTTTTCATTCTGTCTGTTCCTTCATGTGCTGCAATCGGAGTTAAGTCGGCTGAACATTTTATCTTTTGAAGAAGAAAAAAAACAATCGAATTTGAATAGAATGGGAGCTGCGACCTCACAGTGAAGTCCACCAGTAATCAAGAGCATCATGAAGCAATGAATGAACAAGGGTCTAAAACAAGGCTGCACTCAAAGAAAATCACATCTAATGGTTAAAAAAAAAAAAAAACTTAAAACCTTAACCCAATCATAAGCCATAGTCACTGTTGGTAGTGTCTTCACCAGCTTGTTAAGTTGTGTGTGGTTTTTTTTTTTTTTTTTTTTTCTTTTTCTTTTCCCCACTTGTGCATCATGCTTTGACATTAGTCTTCAATCTCTTATTACATATATCAGCCCTGGTATTTAAAAAGTCTTTACATTTTTAGAATCCCTCAGCAGACTTAAAGCAACAAAAGGTTAAGCATATAAAGAGTAAAATATTTTTATTTACTTAATTGACCAGCCCAGTACACTGAACTGAATGTGCAGAGCATGAATAACAACAGGATGGAGACATTCATCCATGTGATCAGTTTTAATATTAACTGGGATTTAAACAGTTTGCCGACTTCCATCGACCTTGGCAAAGTTTTTGTCGTCCTTCCAAATTCACCCTTTATTTTCTGTGACCTGAATGGGAAGGATTTGTTTTTTTAATTGGACACAATATTTTCATAAATTACAAATTACAGGGAGACAAAATAACTTTCATTCTGTAAGTCACAGATTTACACACACACCTGTGTTTGCAGATTCGCCGTGTGTGGGTTTGACTGACATCGTGGGTGGAAGGTCCAGAGACGAGAACACAGGATGTTGGAAAGTGATGGTGCTGCTATGATTTGCAGGGTAGCGACACTGGATTGTCAGTCTAAAACAAACAAGACTTATATAACAATGTGACTTTTAAAATATAGATAGAGCTCAGAGTTTTGTTGTCTCACCTGTATTGAGAATCTCTGTGTATGACGGGATCATCCAAAGGAAGAAAGTCTTGATTGTAGCTGATCTGGTTTGTGTAAACCAGGAAATTTCCCTCAGTCTAATAAAACAGATGAGATGATGAGGACAGGAAGTATATTTTCTGTGTGAATGTTGAATAATCAAAGTCACTTACAGTGACCGTTGTCCCACAGGAGTCGAGGCTGAAGCTGAAGAGAGCTCGGGCGCTGTCCGTCTCTATGGGAATGCAGCCGGGGTCTAACAAAGTGGTCCGGTTGGGGCGAATGGGCGGGATGGTGTGGGTGGTGTCAACCACTGCCACCATCCTCCCCTCTGGCAAACAAACTGTCAGAGACATGCTGTGAATGTCACATCACAGATTTTACACACACACAGGTTTTATACTTTCACTATTTACCTAATATTTCTCTGGCAGGAAATGTGCATTTATGGACGAGATTGTCCTGAACTTTCAGAGACTCTGCATCCACGACAGACACTTCAACTCCAGCAACAAAACCCTGCAACGTCAGCTTCTAACATGGGAGAAATGAAGCTATATTATTGACAACCACAGTGACAGTAAATCAAAGTGAATTACACTGTAATCAAACATGTTGTAATTATTGATGAGAACAAAAACATATTTCATCCCTAATATTTGCATTGATAGACAGAGTGCCTCCAATCCTTAATATATTCAGAGTTAATGTTACTGAATGACACACACAGATGGTATCCTAGCATTCAATTAGAAGAACAACAGGAATTAGCTGAGTAAATGTGTGATTAAAAGAAAAAAGCTCACACAAATTGGTCCTGGAGGTGAAAACAGAGATAGAAATTCTTGACTCACCTCATAGTTTAACCCAGAGCTGTAGAGAGGGATCTCCACAGTTAAGTAGTCGTCCTGTGCCTCTAACGTGAACCCACCCATCTCCACCAGGTCCCAGTTGAGCTTGTGGGTCCCGAGGAGAAGCTCCCACTGCAGCTCGTCCTGGGCCCCGTGGTGCAGCAGCACCAGCAGGCTGCTCTCTGTGCACTTCCCCTCCAGTGTGGGTGAATCTAGAGCTGTAACGGGATAGATGAGGAATCAGAGACACGTATGTTATAAATATACAGTGATGGACAAAGAACTGAACAATAACTCACCTGTGTACTCGACTCTATGATCCATTTTAGTCTGATGGTAAAACACCTCTCCACTAGGTGAGATATTAAATGTAAAGGTGAAAGAGAAGCTGTAGGTCTTAGAGCCAGCACCTATATACTGAAATAAAATAGCAGGTTGTTTAAAATATTTCTGAACCTTCACACATGACACAGCTGTCTAATGTTCACATCTCTCACCTCGGGGATTATTTTTGGGTGTGACAACGAGAAACTGAGCTGATAGAAGAAGCTCTGGTTATTGTAAGAAACTCTGGATACAACAAGGCCTGTTTCATTGCTTGTTTGGAGACTTTGAGTCCAGGTTAAAAGGTCACCACCACTGTCTACTGTCACATTCTGGAGGGAGACATCAGGAGCGAAGGGGCCTAATGTGGCGGAGAATAATCCCTCAGATTCGACTGTGTCTGTGGACGGAGGCAAACATAAAAATATAATATAAATGAATGTCAACATTGATACGTCATGATACACGCATAAGAAAAAGTGACACTGACGTTCAACGTAAATTAAATTTCCCTATTTCGTTCTGTGTCACATATACAAACCAAAAATGTGTTTACCTTCATCTATATCTTTATTTTTATTCTATCTATCAACTGTATAAACATAAATATGTTATATGAGTCTTAGAGGGTCTTACTGTTGGTCAAGACGGGGGTTTGAGGAGTGAGATGAGTCTTTAGGAGCCTGAAGGAACGATGTTGTGTGAGAGGCCATCGCTCGTCCTCCCACTGACTCATGAAGAGCAGATCCACAGACATGGACTGACTGTACTGTCCTCTGATGACAGCACTCTGCAAAAATCACATAATTAAAGTCTGTCACTTCTGGAAATTATGTATGTTTCTATATTTATATAGAAACATAAATATCATCATTATCGTGGCTTTCATATCATTTCTCTCTGACGTAATTGTTTGATTGTATTTGCCTTTTAAGTTCAAGTTACTTTACTTTACAACCAATAACTAAACAAGACACTGAACAAAAAAGGAAAATCATGTCAAAACTTACCAGGTTTTGAGAGCTGCTGCATCTGTATAAAATATCTATTCAGTTTTAATCATATATAAACTCCAGGGTTATATTTAAATACCTTTATGTGTCCACCAGAGACTCCTGATGGGATCCTGACCTCCACTCGCTCCCCCTGTAGGCTAATCTGATCTTTAATGTCAGATTCACTCAGAGCTCGGCCATTAACTTCAACCCTAACACCTCTGCCCACGAACTGCCCGTGAACAAGAGGAGAGAGAATAAAGGGGACGGTCCAGAGCAGGTCAGACCCGTCTGTTGTAGCCTCGTCTGAAGGGAAAGGAAATTTAAAAAAAAAAAAAGAGACATTTCATTTTGGTATTTCAGTAAATAGCCTAATACTATAAAATGATACTAACTCAGGGAGCAGACAACAGTGGTGTTAACGGTGAGGAAGTTGCTCTGGAGTCGGATAAAAATTGTTGCACTGACGATCTCTAAATCCCCTCCATGCTCCTAGAAAACCCCCAAAACAAAGCTCTAAACATTATACTGATATTACATTATTAAATGTAGATCAAATACAGATTAAACGTTGCCTCAGAGCACCTTCATGAAGTCGGACAGAGGGGAGGAGTAGGGGCAGCGGAGGATGAGATGTGAGTCTCTCAGTGAGATGTGGTAATGCAGAGCTGCAGCCTCGGTCGGGGTCAACACCACGTTGTCCTCAGGAGACTGATTCACTGTGTGAAACATCACAGCTGTGTCTGTCTGATGAAAAGCATCTAATCAGCTCCACTAGAAACATTATTTGGACTCTGGATGAACAAATGTCTTGGCTTGTGCTGAGACTTACCTTTGTGTAATTTTTCGATTTTTAAGGTTGGGATCGGTAGAGGGATGGACACCTACATAGTAGAAATGTTAATATTCAGATTAAAACATGCAGCTCATTGTTCACCAAAAGTTCCCCCCAAAAATACAATAGATATACAAAAATTACAAAACATATAAAATATCAACCAACATTTCAAAAGAAATATAAACTGAAAATTATACTTCATCTAAACTCATCAATAAAGAAACTTTAACAACAAGCAGGGAGTTATTCTTTCCACCTAATTATGTTAAAGCAGAGAAAACTCAAATCTCTTAATTTCTACATTATAAAATGTGTTCTAGGGTTTTAGTTTTATTGAAGTTCACGCTGGTCTGAACTTCACTGTGTGTGCAATCTTGAAGTAAAAGAAAGTAAAAGTTAACCTACAAAGAGTCAGAGAATATATGATACTATATAAGTCGTCACCTCCATGTAGTTTTCTTCACAGACGATCTCTCTGCTGCTCCATGGTCCCTGGAAAGAGCAGTGGAGGTGGAGGGGGAACAGCTCCACCCCCCCATCTGTCTGCAGGTTCACAAACCAGACACGCAGGTCATAGTCTGTCCCCATCTGCAACGTAGATACATTAAAGAAGAAGAGATTAAATTAGATTAAATGAGATGAATTATGTAACATACTTAAGCACAACATATCAGCTAAACATACCTGTGTGTAGACATGACAGGCCAGGTAAGAGGCTCGAAACACCAGGTCTCCAATGTCATTGATGAGGACGGTGTAACCACAGAGAGCAGCCTCCTGATCAGAGAGGACGTGGTATCCATCCTCGTCTGGACAACGGAGTTTTACAGTAAACAGATAATAAGCTTTCATTGCCAGTTTCAGCTATTTCTGTTCTGTCCATACCTTCAAAGTCAAAACGGATCCTTGAGCCGAGGAAACTGGACTTGACAGAAAGCCAGAAGTGACGGTCGAGGCATTTGGTCTGAAAAGTTCCTGAAAAATATCATTAATATGTTATTAATATTATTAACGAGGCTTAATCTAAACTGGTTGGTGGTTTATTAAACTTTAAATGGATGAACCTTTTATCCTATCAGATAGAATTAACTGCAGTCATATTGTGATCTCATTATACTAAATTATTGTTTGCGAAAATTGCGAAAAAATGCAAAAATTCCTGAAAACTTGTGTCTGATGTTATGCATAAAACTGGAACAGTTGTTCTTGATCGCTGTATAAGTTATTTTGCAAATATACAGTAACATATCATGGTGTGTATTTGACATTATGTATATCAAAAACAATTTTATTTATATTTCCAATCCCTTTAAATGCATATGATAGTAAAAACAATCTTATCAAGAACCTCTGACCTCATCTGAGTGTAGGTCTTCTCTATTAATGCTACTATGTCCTGAGTATAATATAAATGTTATATTTCCAATATGGTGTAAAAGTGTTGCAGGCGCAGCTTTAGATAGCTGGGGTCCTTATTTGTGACGTCATGCATTACAGGTGATCTGAGAAGAGGGTCCACGTGCGCATGAAGGATGACGTTAGTCAGGGTGACGTGTCTAGATGAGCTCAGGGCTACAGTACAGGACGTCTATGAGGAATATAACCGGAAGTCTGATATATTATAGTGAATCAGAGACACGCATCGCTCTGTTACCTGACGTCGCTGCGCTGCAAACAGACGAAGGTGAGACGAAGAAGATAAACACCAAACTGCAATAGATATAAATAAACAGAGTCAATGTCAATAGAGTCAATAACTCTTTTGTTTTTTTTTACTGTGATACTTACCCGCACAAAATATTAGCAAATATTATTTTCATTTTTAACGAGAAAATGTAACAATGAGTTGATGCGTCACTTGGGATTAACGATTTGAAAACACGTCGCCATTTTGACAAACTCACCTGTTCCCTAATTAAGAAACTCATTAGCGTCAACATCCGTTTTCTAACACTTATTTTTCATTAACACAGACGGTAGATGTGTTTAAATACCTTAGGGTAAGTTAGTAAAAGTCGAGATGTTTATATTAACAGTTGAGTTTGACTCAAAACTGTTTAAATTAATAGACAGATGAACCAATATGTGGTGTTGCAGTGACACCTAGTGGTCACAGTCTGTATTGTCGCTCCAGTGTAAATAAATAACAGTTCTGTGTTGTTAGAATATTTTATAGATTTAATTTGTTTTAAATGATGAGAGAGTGTGTTGTTTGGTTGGAGTGGTGATGTCAAAGACAAGAAACACTTTATTTTGTTGTTAAGTTGTTGTATCTTCTCATTTTCCTACTGTTACTGTACAAAACAGATTAACAAATTAGAATAGTTTGACGCCGAGATGTTGACTCTGTGGGATCAGACTATGTTGTAGGACTCGTTGCTCTTCTTGACTGAAGATAGTTCTGTTCTTTATAACACTGTGTGTGTGTCTGTGGTTGTTGCCGTACCTCTCGAAACATTCACACCATCTCCCTCTCTTGATTATTTATAGATACTATACATACAATCTCACTACTTCTCTTCTAAAAGTGACAACTGGCCACCGTGCAGCCCTTAATATAAATACTAATCCTCCCTACACAAACGTAGGCCCATTAGTGACAAGGACCAAATAAATATATTTATGATATAAATAAATATTATATATAGTTGATAAATCAATGGATCTCAGGTTATGGGGACCGTTTTAATTAGCAGCTTTCTTTCACCTTAAAGTGATTAAGTGGAGTAATTTGAACTCAACGTCTATTTCATCATGGATATAAGTCAAACACCCCATCAAGATATTTTATGTTTGTCGTAGTAATATAATGTTTGACCTTTTTTTGTTTGTTTTGTTTTGTTTTGTTTTGTTTTCACAACCAAATAGGCAATAATAAATGTAAGTGAATGTAATTAGCAGATTCATCATTTTCCTCGCTCTTCACAGACACATCGACCTGTTGTTCAGGAAAATGACGAATCTGCTGAACCAGACGCTTCATCACCAGATGAAAACAGGACGTTGGGTAAGTCCTGTAAAACAGTGTTTTTAATAAACATTTACTAAATTATCAGTACTTCAGTTTATGTGTAGGGATCCTATTCATGCTACTGCTGAAGTGGACTCATATTTTGAACTTTACTAGTGGTTAAAAAATGGCAATTTAGATACGTTTGGCTGACTGCCCCATTTATTTTCATCTTTAACCATTTGGTTGTGGAAAAAAAGATGGTTAAACTCAATATTACGTCGACCAACGTAAAATATCTTTTGACGTGGCGTTCGACTTAAATTTCTCCAGACGATCACTTTAATAAACATAAATGCATCAACATCAACGTAATATTATTGGTGAAAAAAACAGTAGCTGTGCTAAACCTAAAAAAATCAAGGAAAAAGGAGAACAGAGTAGACAAAGATAATCTCACTTTGCTGCCTTGTTTGACCTTAATTTGGTGCATCTTTCATCTTTCACCTGCGATTTTTTACGTTGCCTTGAAGCATCACTAAGACATTAAATGTAATTTAATATAATTCTTGTTTTTACACCACTTGCGTGATTAATTAACAGTTGTCAAAATGAATCAGAATGAATCTTCTCCATATGTAGGGTAATAATTAATGCCGACATACCAATTTTTAATAGAGGGTAAAAATGTTTCCTTCCATTTATAAAAAAAAAAAAAAAAGTAAAGTATTAATTATGTAGAGAGTTTCAACCATTAACTTGATTTACATTAAATGCCCCTATTGTGGGAAGATTGTCAGCAAAAGTGGCAGTTTAGACAAATTTGCATGTTAGTGAGTCTATGTTTGTTGATGAAACATGTTTGATTTAATCTTGAGACGTAGAACGATAATGAAATGAACAACAACACCAAGGATCCTATGGAGCAACGTGTAAACCAGCAGGAGGCATCGCTGCTTGATTAAAACACAGATGAAGATATTTAATTATCCCTGACAAACTGTTAACACTATTTCATATCATGTAGCAGCAGGTGTGGAGGCGGGGAGCTGTGACTTGTGTGGTCATCGCAGCAGTCGGACCCCTCCCTCTTTTAGTCCGGGGCGACGCAGCTGGATGCCTGCGGTCACGACTTCCAGCGCTTCTTCACCCCGAACACGAAATGTTAGGCTACTCAACGTCAGGTCGTGTCATGATTAAAGACACGGTTACTGGACTTATCAAGGAGAGGCCTGTGGAGAAGAAATAGGGAAAACTCGGCCACTGAAAAGGTCACAATCTATTTAAAGAAAGACGTGGAAATAGTCATTTTTGACAACTTCCTCAGGAAGAGAAGTCAAACACACAGTTTATGACGCCTTCTTTCAAACATGCCAAAGATAAGACCACTCCCCCCATTTTATTTGAATAATTTGATATGAAAAGTATCAATATCACGTACAGTTTTACAAGGAGACTGATAAACAGAAAAAGCAGATTAATTAAACATCTAAACAACAGCTGTCTTGGTCTAGGTTTTGTTTTTGCTTTTTAGTTTTTACAATGTCGTAAAGGTAAAAAGAACTTTGGAAATCAGATTATTAATAGTTATTTTGATAAAATGATATAACAATAAAAACATTTTTTAACCAGTTCCTTTGATATTAGGCTGATTAAAGATTAAACTGAAAGTTATGAGGCCATCATGTTTTCTATTACACACATTTTTCTCCTGTTCCTCCTTGTCAAAACATAGCAACTCCACCATTACCCACAAGGCAAACCACCAAGTTCAGCTACTGATTCATGGTTGAGCTAATAACTTTACTTTAACATTCTCACGACTCCTCAGGTTTTTTTATGTCTTGACCAGACTTTGCAACTGCGACCATTTATATCCAGACAGGAAACAGGACTCATGTTCATTTTTCTTGTTTATTGACTCCAGGCGACAGCATAAAGGGCGGTGGAGGCTGTAGTCTCATTAACATTTGAGTCACATTGTGTCATGAACAACTGAACGCAGCGTGCAGGAGCTCATGTCGTGCGGCGCAGCTACAAAGATGATCGTGACTGACAGAAGCAAAGTCAAACGCTGCAAATTAAGTTTCTCTTTATTGTAGTGTTTTATGTTTTATGTAAAACATCACATTAAAGTTATTACAACATGTGTATTGACACTAAACTTTAGGTTTATATATAGTGTGTGTGCTTGCGCACAAGCAGTATTTTGCAGTGTTTTAGCAGCGCTGTAAAGACCATACACATTTATCTCTCACTTTCTTTATGCAGATATAATAATAATATACAGGACATCTGTACAAAGTATTTAAGAACACATAAAATGTACTAATGATTCTGGATTCAGAATCTTTCCACCCCCAGTTTTGTGCGCCCCAGCAGTGCTTTATTAGGTCACAGTGGTTGTTGGTCACTGAAGCACTGCTGTGGCAACAAATCTGGGGGTGGCAAGAGTCTGAATCCAGAATCATTAGAACATTTTGTGTGTTCTTAAATACTTTTTCCTGTATTTTCTTATTATATCTGTGTATAATGAAAGTGAGAGATAAAAATCTATGGTCTTTACAGCGCTGCTAAAACAAAACATGTGGGGGCCTATAACTTTTACACAGTATTATTGTTTGTATTTGTGTATATATATATATACACACAGAGTATGAATATATGTATGAATATGAATATACACTACTGAATATGAAACATGAGCCGTTCAGATTGTGCTGTCATTGTTAATGACCTTATCCTGTGACTCCACCACTCACCTCTCTCTTCTTCTCCACCAATCACATCCTGGAGGATGAAGACACTTATTTATCAGCTCAACTCTCTCTCTCCCACTCAAACACTGATCACGTCCGGCTCCTGCTCGTTCACCACCTTCCTCTCTGATCACCATTTTGGACTTTGTGTTGAAAGTCAGAGAATCATCAGAGAATATAAAGAGCAGGATCGTTTTTGTTTTTGCTGTCCGAGGTGGAGATGCTTCGCTCTCAGGTGCAGGTTTTTCTCGTGGCTGTTTTTTCCTCCGTGCTGCTGGTGGAGGCCGGCGGTGCTCCAGGCAGAGACGCATGGACAGAAACACTGAGAGCAGACCTCACAAACAACAAGGTAATTCACTTATTTTATTTAATTTTGCAGATATTTAACTAGTTAAAATGGAATGAAATAGATAAAATACAAACTATTTTGGTTTTCAGCAGCTGATTTTAATGATTTTGAGCTTAAATCTTTTCTTTTTCTTTCATATAGAACAAATTTAAACGTGCCACAGCTGTAACTCCCTTCCTTTTCCGTTCTCCATTCAGGATCTCGCTCACTTGCTCTTACTGAAGTTTGTGTCAGAGCTGATGGCTGCGAGAGTAGAGCCGGCGCTACCCGAGCTGGAGGAGGAAGACGTGGGAGTCGGGGAGGAGGTGAGGAGGCGACACCTTCCCGTCTCTCAGAGAGAACGTAAAGCAGGCTGCCGCAACTTCTTCTGGAAGACGTTCACCTCGTGTTAACACGACGAGACAGCAGGTGGACACGACAGAACCTTTTTTCTGACTCTAAAAATGATAAATTAATGCTTTAGCTGCAAGTTATAAGATGATGGAGTTGAATATTTAAGGATTTTAACAGGTTGTAAAATAAAATTTTATGATTAAAGGGTAATTTTGTCCAGAAACATTATTTATTTTCTCTTTTTGCGTTTTAAAGAGCTAGTTTAAGAGATTTAATATTACATTTTCAATAAGAATTGTCAAAATGAAACCAGGAGAGGTGAGATATTCACACTCATTTGTGAATAAAACACTAAAAACGCGTTTGTATACAAAGTGACAAAGACACCAAACAACTTGCTGACATTTTAATAATCAATAATTACTACAACCTGCATGAGGAGACAAAACAAAAACAAAAAAATCCACCTTTAGGTTCACATGCTTGTCCATTCACGTAACAAACTGTCATTTTCTAGATCAACAACCAGTTTATTTGGTACAAAATGGCCTCTTTCTTCTTCTCATCAGACTTTCTTCTGATGTCTGCTGCAGGTACCGTGAGCTCTGATTCACAGCGTTACAAACAAAAACAGATGAGTTGGCGTGAAATCATGTTTTTAGATGAAGATGATACGTTTGAGCGTTAATGATAAATGGATGATAAAGAAGCAGAACGACGCCGATACGGTAAATACAACGTGAGATAAATTACGGAGAGATGAGAACAAACTGAACCGTTGTAACATGATCAAGTTCTGTCACGATATGAGCAGAATTCACAGAAACAAAACAAAAAAGTGATGATGGTTATTATTATTATTATGAAACTGGATGACATCCTTGAGGTAAGGCTTTTAAAAATTTCTAGCCCTTTAAAGATACACACAAACAAAAAAAATGAGGACGGAAAGACAACGGTTAAACACAATCATAACAAATACTGGAGCTCCAAAGTCTCAGAATATGACAACTTGGCCCACATGAGTGCAAGGATGAACAAAAATAACCTCCACATGTGAAGACTTTTGTGTTTTTTCAGGGGGGAAATACATCTTTAAATTCCATTTTTGTTTTTTTTGTCTAATGTAATAAGAATAACTACTCTATCCTTTATATATTTTCCATACTTTCCCCACATACAGTAAACAAACTCTTCACATGAGGCTCAAGCTTCACACAATTGGATGTTTTTTTTTTTTTTTCAAGTGACCAACACCCTGTTTTTCCTTTAGAGAGAAAGAAAAATAAAAAAAAGAAAGCGTTTAACTTCATTGCACCATCACCTTCAAATGTCAATGTAACAGTCAAGTATCAACCAAACGACAACATATTAAAAACAAAAACCAAAGCAAGATTATGTATCGTAGACATTCAAATGTGTTACTGTGGCTGATTTAAAATAAAATAAAAATAACGTGATATTGTAACGTTTGAATGTTGACTTGTATCGGATATGTTTGAGAAACTATTATACTACTGTTCAGTTAGTTAAAACAAAAAAACAGGGTTGTAGGTTTGTAATAAAGTTAACTAACACATTCCTTTCGTCTACATTTCTCATTCTATGAAGCTACTCACTGCAAAGATTCACTGCACTACAGGCTACATGCTGTCCAACCAACGCACGTTCACTGTCAAACCACACCAGTCTCTTATGTACAGTCACAGTTGTTGCTTTATGTGCTTTTAAAATTCTTGTTTTGAGGCAGTTTAGTTCCTAATGATGTGAAACTCTAAATGAACCATCGTCCTAATTGTCATTGCATGTTGCTTCACTAGAAAAATACTTTTTTTTTTTTTTTTAAATCTCTTAAATCTGTGATGCCTCTTCCCTGTGATGCTTTCATTGTCTTTGACAGTAAAAAAAGAAAAAAAAATTAAGTGATATAAATGTGCAAGCTACTAAATGAGCAGTACCGGTGTGAGTAAATGTTGAAGAAGTGAAGCCCAAGCTGCCTGCAGGTCAGGCCACTGTCGTAATAACACTGAGCTAAATGTGAAAAGCAGAGCAGCTGTTTAACGAAACAGAAAATGTGGTAGGACATCTGAATGAAAAGAAATTCATCTGGTGGTTGCTTTGTTGCAACATTATTCGAATCGGTAACAATAAAACAAAAACATGTACCTCTGTAAATGAGATTGCAGCTGTAGACCAACAGAGGGCGCTATAGTAACATTTGTCAATTCATGATAAGAGAGAGAGAAAGAAGTAATTCACTTGACAGATCAACTCGGAAGCATGTGTGTGTGTGTGTGTTTCCTGTCTGTGATAATCATGTGCAATATATTGACCGTGCGATAACGGAGTGCTGAGAGAAAAAAAAAAAAAAAGGTGGAGAGTCGTTCGTTCGTTAGCAGTCGGTGGAGATTTTGGCCGAGAGGTCCTGGATGCGGCGAGCGCTGCAGCTCTTGCACAAGATGTGTCCGTCGAGCGGGTAACAGCCTCGGCCCTCCCCTTCAGACGACAGCAGGAGACCACATTCCTGATGAGAACAGTCAGTCAGTCAGTTCATCTCAACGCTCTCACACAGACTCGTACTGTAAATATTTGAGTTGGGTAACTAATCCGGGGCTTCGCTCCTGAGTGAAGTCTTTAGTTTTTACTGTGAAGGATCTGGTAATTTATGGTAATTTTTACCCAACATTTTCCATGAAAGTTAAGAATTTGTGTATAAATCACTTGGGACCTTGTGTAATTAACTGAATAGTTTAACAGAGCTACAGAGACTCTTTAAAGAGTCAGCTCACTGCAGTAATGATGTAATTAGTCATTTTGAATGACTAATAAAAAGTGACCATTTAGACTCAATAAATGTGTAAAAAAAACAACGTTTCTGTTCGGTTACAAAAACGCTGACTCACCTCACAGACGTAACAATTAACATGGAAACTGCGATCCAGAGCCACGATCCTGACCGTCTCCTCCTGACCCGGTTCAGGCATGATGGGTTCGCCACACACTGAGCAGCGGGGGGCGTACTTTCTGTCAAGGACAACGAGCAGAAAAACATCAACTCAGAGGACATCAGCGAAGGTTTGGACGATGTTCGGTGTCGCTTGTGAAGCTCTTTGTACCTATGGAAGTCGTCTATGCAGTGAATCTGAGAGGTGGCGTCCACGGTGAATGGCACCCCGTCCAAGCAGCAGTTACACACCACACATGTGAAACAGCGAGGGTGGTAGGCCTTCCCCATGGCGCGCAGGATCCGGTCCAGGATCGGCTTAGAGCACTTTGAACAGCGCTCCAGTGTGCTCTATAAACACGAACAGTGAATATGACAAGATCTCTAAAAATATTGGGTAAAATTACTTTTGTATTTTTTTTTTCGTAAAGTGATTCCTTCACTTACAATGTAACAGCTCTCACAGTAACTCCTCTTGTCCAGAGCGTAGAACGGTTGCCCTCTGAGACGAGCGTGACAGGTGATACATGTGAAACACTCGACGTGAAACACCTGCTCCATCGCGATGCAGCCGCTGCCGTCGCCGACCACGTTGTCGCCGCAGCGGGCGCAGCGACCTGAAACAGGAATAATAATAATACTTCACTACTGTATTTAAGTATGTTTTGGGAGTCTCTGTCAACTTATGGTAGTTAGTTAGTTACTCTACCACTCGACCTGTGGCTGTTTAGACTATCAACACCAAGTACTTCTACTCTAATGGGACTTTCAGATTTTCAGAAGTCATTAATGTGACTAATCAGGGTCGTACCAAAGTAGTCTTCAGCAGGAGGGTGGTTCATGTCGTAAACCAACTTCTTCGTGAGTCGATCCAACTCCTCCTCAGGTCTGGTTGTTGATATTCCCTGTTGGAAAAAAAAATGATGGATGAATCATGTAGAATATGGAACTGGAAATAATTAAAATAAATGAAAGTAGCCCTTTTATTTGTATTGTTATTGGAATATTAATAACACCAAGGGCTGAGTATTGATCAAAATGACCTATATGTGAGCTGGTAGACTTTCATGTTGTTTCAGTTCAATTTAAAATTCACTTTTTACATCCCTACCTTGCTGGACTGATAAGCGGGACTCTGTGCAGCTCCTCCAGGTTGATTATTTTCCATCCCTCTCTTAGACAACGGCACCTGACTGACTCTTCCTCCAGACCCGGACCCGCTCCCCTTGTAGCCTGTCTCTGAGTGCAAATCTTGACCTTGTGAGTTGTGGTGTGGAGGGTACCAGCCCTGAGGACCTGCCTGAGTCTGTGGCGGAGGGCGTGACACGTGCTGGCGTGGTGGGGGCGGGGTGTACGCCTGTTCAGCCTGCCTCCCCGTCTGCGAGTAGGTGACGGGCTGCGCCGTCTTGACCTGAACGCTGAACCTGGGCCCGGTGGGGGTCGAGGCGGTGGTGTAGGAGGCTGGGACCGGCTGAGGGTAGGGTTTAGGAGTTGAAGAGGAGGAGTAGTAGTCCTGCTGGTGGGAGGTGGAGTACTGAGGCGTCTGGTGTTCGCTGGGGTACGGCGGCGCAGGGTGGTACTGACTCTGGGGGTGAGGGGGGTATCCCATGGACGGCCGACTCGGAGGGGGGGGTGCGCTCTGGTGTGCAGGCTTGTAGTGATCTCCTGAGAGGTATTTGTTGTAAGGCACATTGTCGTACAGCTGCAGGAGGACAGATTTCTCAATGATTATGAAATTAAAAACAACTTATGGTGCAAATATTTAACAATAAGTATTTCTGCCTACTTGGGTGCTTGAGTCTTGAGGGTGGCTGTCCAGGTCGGCAAGCATACTGGTGAGGGAGTCGATGTCGGCATCGATTTTAGAGTGATAGCTCACAGGCTTGTCAGGTCCACGATGCTGAGCAACACAACACAACAGAATTAGAAACGTTACAGTGTTGTACAGTAACAAAGTAATAATACTTTACTACTGTACGCAGGTATGTTTTGGGAGGATCTGTATCTTACTGTACTTTTTTTTTTTTAATTCTGTCAACTTTAATTTTTAATTCTCTACATTTCCTAATTTCATACTTTTACTCTGACACATTTTCAATGTTCATGTGTCGTTACAAACATCTGATGAAATGAAATGTGGAGTTTTCTCCACCGCTCCGATAGAGAAACTTAACAAAAATATAAATCTGAAGCAGAAATTTTTGGGAAAAAAGAACAACTTTAGTACTTTAGATCAGACTCCAGACATTGTCTATGAAGATTGTTGTAGCTCCATGTTTTAAAGTGCTGGATAAACTTCACAATATTCTTCTGTTTTTATTAACTTGTACTTGTACTTTCACTACTTAAGTACATTGAATACTAGATACTTTAAGACCTTTACTAACACTTTAGTTGGTAATTTAACTTCTACCAAAGTCATTTTTTGGTTGAGTATGCATCAAGTATGCATGTACCCACCATCAGCTCGTAGCTGTCCATGTGAGGGCTCCAGTTGCGGTCTTCCTTGGGACCATGAGGAGGGGAGTAATAATGATCACTAGACGGATGATGAATGGGTCCACCTATTGATTAGAGAACAGACACATCAATAACCATTAATTTTCATGTTTGTGTGAGTATTAAAAGCATTATCAGTCACTGAAATAATCCTTTCTCTCCATCTTGACGATGGAAGTGGTTTATTCTCAACACCAGTTCAAATAGTTCTCATTCTGTGTAAAAATAACTGGAGCCGTAACTAATAATAGCAGCCGGAGTCAGTCACATCAGAGAAGTGTCTTTCAAAGTTACAGTCTTTCAGCTCCAGCTTCCATCTTTGTGTTTCTATTGATCGGCTGCAGCTCTGCAACGACACTGTACCTTGTCTTCTTTGAATAAAAACGTCTGCGACTTCCAGCCTCGATAGATGATTTTGTATACAGTTCCCACTTTAGTGTGGATATAAAAAGATTAGTAGGCAGAGTTACACTGTTAGTCACGACGCTGCCATGAGGAGTGAGAGGAGTTTTATGGTGCTGGCAATCACTTCCCAGCTAATGTACTCATATTTACAAGCAGTGATAAGAAACTGTAAGTGTAGTTTTGATAAGATAAAGTGAATCCAGCCTAAATTGAATCTACACTGATTATACTGCAGAGATGTGGTGACTCTGGTTTGTCTGAATCTAATTTGTGAAATAATTTAGTTTACTCTACTTCAATGCATCTTATAAGTGTCAGATATTTGCTAACCAGCAAAGTGATGCCAGAGACTGTATTTCTTTGTGACGATATGGATTCATCCCTGCACATTTTTGGGAGTAAACCAAACAAATGTTGCTATTTTTAACTGTACTGTGAGCGTTATTTTTTATTTTTTTCGTGGTGGATCCATTATTTAGTGGAAAAAGTGATATCTTTTACATGCACAGTTGAATTGTGGTAGCTTTTTCCAAGTTTTTCCAAGATGTGTAATGTTTTCTGGAAAAACATGATTACACATAATTACACATTTTCGGGAGGAAACCAAACAATTGCCGTTTTCCTCTATATACACAACACTATAACCCCAATAACACTGTAAAATGAGTGTGGCTTTTATTGTGAAATGCTTTTGGAAATATTTGTAGTCATCGTTTGATATTTTGAGGTGGAAACCGAGGACATGATGGTACTTAAACCTCCATAAATGTAAGAAAATATAAGTGTCACCAAGTCCACAGCATTATAAACTGAGTGTGACTTTTATTGTGAAACGTTTTTGTAAATATCCGACTCTGACCAGGTGCTGTCTTCTTACCTGTGGGTCCGGTGGCCATGTACCTGTTGGCCATCTCTCCTCCTCCTCCTCCACCTCCTCCATTTTGGTCATAAGCGACCATATTTTGGCCTGTAATCTGACACGCCCTTCTTGTTGGGGGCTCGGTAGATCGCTGACCCAGCAGAGTGGGACATCTGTGGGATGGCTCGCTCTGGGCTGTCCAGAGTCCTCGGTGGAAGCCAGGTGGGACCGGACATGTCGGGCTTCTGAGACCGGAAAGAGGAAGGAAAAAACATTCATCATGCTGTTCTCATAACAACATTTTTTATTTTTCTTGTAACATTATCGCCTGCATGAGTTTAATTTGCGACAGGAAAATGCAACTCAGTAACTCACGATGTCGCCTGATAAGTGTCGAGTGAGTCAGCGTGAATGTATTTTTCTGCTTTTTCAGCCGTAATCTGCATGAACACAGCTGTAGCTGTTGTGAGTGTGTTTATGTCATAGGTATCCAATGGAAACTAAGGGATGCTTCAGACTTTGTTTCCTATGGCAACGAGGACACACAGTCTGAACAATAGGTTTCTAGTTGAGGAGCAGGAAGAGAACAGGCAGTGGGGATTTCCAGCTCACACACACACATATTAACCCCAAAACATGTGTGTTTTTCTGTGTTTCGAGACACAAACACACACTCACACACAAATACACAAACAGGTGCAAAATTTGTGACCATCCTTTGCCTGGTGTCCCCCCACAATGGTTATTGTCTTTGGACTGTTTACACGCCAGTATCATTGATTTCCAAATAAAGCGGAGACAAAAACAAGGCAGGAAACATTGTGCAATGATATGTGTCTGTATAAACGTGAACACCTGGCTCATAACAATATATTATGTATTCTCTGCGGGATAAATAACAACACTGGGGCAACACAGCTGAGCTGACAAAGTGCTGACTTGTTAACTACTCTGCTTCAATGCCCTTTTATGAAAGTGTCAATATTTGTAAACAAGGAATGATGGATTTATCATCATCATCATCATTTACAGTTGAAACTAAACAAACATTGCTAATTTTAATATTTTGTTAGTATTACACTTTTTTTATGGGCTGCTCTAATAAAGTATAAGTAATTTTGAGTCATTATTACATGTTGGAGAGAAAACCAAACACATTTAGCAGTTTCCAACTTTATAAATGTAAAAAAATATACATGCATAAGCATTTCCACATCATTACAAACTAAATAAAATTGTTGTTTAGATACTTCAGAACCTCTGATGGACTGTAAATGTATAATTTTGTGGAGAATCAGTCGATAGAACAAAATTTAATTGCGATTAAGACTCACTGAATGGACTGTGAGCACAGAGATGAGCCAAAGCAAATTAATAACCCACTCAGTTTGATTATATGTGGGTTGGGTGGCTGTCATAAGTCCTCACTGGTAAGAGGATTATAATGATGGATGAGAGGATGATACATCCATACAGAAGTACAATGCTTCAACATGGAAATTAAGTCTTTGGGTTTTTTTTTAACTTATCATTCTTTCATTATTTCTAATCAGAAGGTTTGTTACAGTTGATATTAAACCTTGAATTACACATTGATCATATGGAGGAAAAGAATGACCACCGCCTCCATTACTGACCCGGTTTAAGCCTCTGACTGAATCCGGATGAGCACTCACCAAAATCCGGGGATAACTGGGCCAGGAAATTAATCTGAAAGCTTTTATTACTCTAGTGACTAAAGCCAATTGTGAGTTTTTTTTTTTTCGCGTGTGTGATTTACATACACGAAGCTGAGTTATTTGACTAGCATTAAAATGGCTGTGACAAACAAACGAAAAGTAGGAACTGATGAAACGTCAAAGTTGATGACAGGGACGTGAGTCAAGCGGGTGGAAATAAACTATGAGGAAATTGGGGAGTTTTTAAAATTTCAAAATAAAATCTATAAACCTCCAGTATCACAAAAATACGAAATTTTATCAGATATATAGACACAGCGAAGCTAAAACAACTAGCACGGCATGAAAACATAACGAATGTCATTATAAATTATGCTCAATTCCACTTTTACGCACAATTTTCCGCATGTTGTAAATAATTGTGCTTTTATTTTGAAGGCGAGATACTGTCGCTAGCTTAAATGTTCGACACAATGTATGTGAATGCAGCCATGTATGTACTGTAAGTGTTGGTTAAAATGAACAAAACGACAAGAAAACAACATCGATTCGATCAATATGTGTTTGAAAACATTATACAACTATATTGATATAAAAAGCAGCAGAATATCTGCTCAACATGAGCAGACTGTTAGCATTTCTTACCTTTTACAGTATATTTACAGTGACTCTCCTCTTCCTTTAGGTCTCATCTATAAATGAAAAATAGCAATAAATAAGTAAATTGGTAATATATGTCTAATTAAAGGCTCACGCGCGATATGTTGTAGTTTTTTACCGGTAACGGTTTGTTCGATTGAGCAACATTAACGAATGAACAGACACTCTCTGTCCACTGCTTCGTCCAAATCTGTCCTGTGTGCGTCATTTATGTGTAAAACACACCAATTACGTGACGAAATATCCCATAATGAGGGATAATTAGCGATAATTAACTTTAATAACATCCTTGTTTACTTGTTTGCTCGCGCTGTTTTGAACTCGAGCAGAGCTCGTGCCTTACCTCCGGGCTAACTTCAACACCACAACCAAAGAAGAGGAAACAATGAAATAACCGACAACCACCGTACGGGAGACAAAAAAAAAAAAGAAAAAGAAAGAAAAAAGCCACAGAAACACAAACTACACCTCCGTCTAAATGTCCACAGGTCAGAGAAAGTTGGTCCCAGACAACTTTGTGTTTTCTTCAGCGTCGTTTAACCTACTTTATCATGATCCTGAGGCCTTCAGCAGCCGCAGCAGCTCCTCACTGCATTCCCGATGTGTGACGTAGCTTTGTGTGTGTGTGTGTGTGTGTGTGTGTGTGTGTGTGTGTGTGTGTGTGTGTGTGTGTGTGTGTGTGTGTGTGTGTGTGTGTGTGTGTGTGTGTGTGTGTGTGTACTGTAGAGAGAGAGGGAGGTGGGGGGTCTGTCACATACAGTCAAAGAAAAACTCCAGTTCAACTGTACTGAAAATATTTTACTTATAAAATACTTAATATAGATTATTATGATTATATGATATTATCTTTTCATCATGTTATTAGATTTTTTTCATATTCCGCCAACAAACTTTACATTTTAAAGTAAAGTAAAACAAGCAACAAACTGACAAAAAAATAGCAAATAGTAAATAAATGCAGAACCAAAACAGACCAAATAAATAAAAATAAAAAAAAACAATTACAAAAAAAAATCTCATTAAAAGTGCAAAATTGACACAAATAATGCAAATGTAGCCTATGTGAAATGAAGCTGAAATCAATTATAAATTTACCATAAATACAAAATATAAAAATTAAAGTATAAAATAAAATAATGCATGTGAAAAAAGTGTCAAACAATTTAGTTTATTTTTTTAATTATTTCAAATTCACATTTTTTTTTTTGTCTGATGTGAAAATTTACACCACTGCAGGATCATAGACTAGAAAAAAAACAGACTTGAAAATATAAGGAGAAAGTAGACGATGGTATGAATAAATAAATACATAAATAAATAAATAAATAAATAAATAAAATAGAGGAAGAAGAAATGCAGGAAGTGTTTCAGTGTCTGGTTTGTTTTAAATATTGGCTACACATTTTTGTTATTTTACATAAATGAACAGTCGGTTATAAGTGGTCTATTTGGACCATACTGATCAGATACATACGGCTCCAACAACAAAATAACGTATGAATACACCTTATTAATGTTAATATTAATAATATTAATTGCACCGTTTTGTACTTTTTGAACTGTTTTCCCTGATACTTTTCTCTTTGTGTTCTTTTGAATTATTGTCCTGCTTATATTTTATAGTTTTATAGTTTATACTTTATTTTCTATCCTCACCTTTACTTCCTTCACTTTCTCTTTCTGTTGGTGTTTTTATTCTTTTTTTTACTGTATAATAATAATAATAAAAGTGTAAGCTACTGGATGCCTTAATTTCCCTTTGGGATCAATAAAGTATTCATTCATTCATTAATGTCTGGTCTAAATTAGGAGCATTTTCGTCCTGTAAAGACAAGATGAATTAGTCTTTTCATGCAAAACTTGAAAATTAGCTGCAGGATGTTTATTTTCATTTGACTGTAACCAAACACATGAATATTTCTGTCAATATTTAAAAAGCAAATGATGTTTAACTGTTAAAAAACTGAGGATAAATTAACTGTAGCAAAGCATTAACTAATGTATTTGTCTCTGTTGTTTACCAGTCTGTACGCAGCAGTGGCATATGAAGGTCAAGTGTTTGTTTTATTATTTTGTGGTTCATGAGATTTGGGTCAACTGTCCCTCGGCCGTTAGCCCCCCTCGCTCTTTTTTCTTCTTCCTCCTCTTCCCTCTCAACCCAGCACCACGTTGGTGGCCCACTGCTTTCCCTAAGGCACATCTTCATTCATTTATTATTTTATTTCCTTGTGTATCTCTGTGCCAACATGCGGACAAACATCTGAAAAGCTGCTCCCTGGGATATCCCCGCTTCCTCCTCCTCCTGCTGCTGCTCCTCCTTCCAGTGGCTCTCCGCTCGTTTGCCCATATATGTCCAGACTTCTCTGCAAATGCAGGAAGAGGGTGTTTTAAGCAGATCTGTTATTGTTGCAGGAGCACATCAACACTTTGGCACCGACGGGGAAATGTGAAGTCAAAGCATAGCTTCAGTCCCAACATTATCAGATAAACAATAAAGATCTGTCCAGGCAACCAGGAACCCACAAAACAAAGGGGAATCCCCCCGTCTTTGTCTCGTTTGATGGGGACTGACAGATATTAAATAGATGTTGACGATTTTATTTTCACAAAACTTATTTTGATCTCTCCCTTCAGAATTGCAAGACATGCATCAAAGTCTGTCTCCAATTCTGCTGTCAAATGTTAATGTTTTTAATTTCTTTTTAATCATAAACAGGGCCAGTGGGTCACCGATGGCCACTGACAGACAAGGTAAGATGCAGGAAGTCACTATGAGCGTTGCCCAGCCTTGCCAACGGGATAGACTCAATGGTTTCCGCCCATTGGTGAACCTGTTTAGTAATGTTCTCACTTTTCCTCAACCGCCCCCCTCATCCGTTCTTCTCACAATGCCTGGAAGTAGCCGAGACCTACATCTCCCTCTCTGTTTTCTTAATTGTTGTTTTCCTTTATGGTTTTTTTTTTTTTTTTTTCCTTTAACAAAGCACACAATTGATCCAAGCTCCATCCAAACAAATAAAAGCACAAGGACACGCACACGAGCTCTACACCCCGTACAAACATCTCACTTCCGACTCACATTTTCAAAGGATTTATATCAAAATATAGTCATGTTTGATTTTTATTTCAAGTTTGACACATGAGCTTTCTGTCTCTGATGATGTTTTGCTGTTTTTATTTACAAGTTGCAGTCTAAATAATGATCGTTTATTTGTAGTTTATTTAGTTCTTATAAAGTTTTGCACACATTTTCAGCCACTGTGCAGATATATAAAACAATATAAGTAATTTAATCAAAAAAAAATTGATTTTTCAGCTTCACCATCCACTTATTCAATATTATATTTTATATTGTAGAAAGAAATGCTTTAACTTGCACTGTCTCCATGAAGAATATATGATAATAATATGCAACATCTATACAACAACAGATACTTATAAATACTACAAAATGTGTTCTTATATATACTACAATATATATCATATATGCTAATAC
This sequence comes from Polydactylus sextarius, assembly GCA_016801845.1. NCBI lineage: Eukaryota > Metazoa > Chordata > Actinopteri > Polynemidae > Polydactylus > Polydactylus sextarius. Next base: position 9,742,209 of record CM028929.1, read on the forward strand.
ATATATGCTAATATATGCTACAATGTGCAGCGTTTACTACTACATATTTACTTTTATAAATATACAACAATATATCATAATATATTATAGAAAGAAACACTTTAATTTGCAGATCAAAATCCAACAAGGATTTCTCATTTTTCAGTCAAATTAAAGTTGAATTAGATGCACAACTCAATCTAATTAGTGAAAAATAAAAAATAGATCAAGTGAATCACCACTATTGAACATCTTTTTGTGCACCAGCAGTGTTTATCTACTCTCTTATCGCCGTCTCTTTCTACAATGTTTCCTTCTGTGAAAGACTTTGATGTGAAGGAAACACGGTTCACAGTTCACTATTGCAGTCTCAATTAACTGTCCTGTGCCTGTTTCTGTGTGAACCCGGGGTCTGTGCTCAGGATGAGGTAACTTTCCACTTGTTTTTCAATCATTGGTGACCTCTGAGGCCCTTGTCCCCTCGCTCCATCACCCCTCCTCCACAAAACCCCCCCTTTCTCCTCCCTTGTCTTCTGCTGGCTTTATTGTTGACGGATGTCCTGCGCAGGCGTTTTAATCCATGTCTCTGAGCAGCTTCGCAGGATGCATTCAGAAACCTGTGTGTGTGTGTGTTAGGGAGGGGGAGGAGGGAGGGGGGCTTTGTTGGAGGGGTTGTTGAAGGGCAGTTCCTGCACATCTGTCGGTTGCATTTCTCTCAGTCAGGGCGTCGGGGTAAAGGTTGTTTTTCAGCACCAGTAGAAGGTGTCTCCCATCTAGAACCATCGATTTTGTCTCGCTTCCTTCCTCTCCGTCCTCATAACAGAACGCCTCTGCTCTCAGGCAGCAAGCCAGAAGTTTCCGGATACTGTTGTGGAGCACTTATTAATCCCCATTTACCTGAACTAGTCAACTCAGCAATGACACAGTTTGACTTTGTATACATTTATTCTTATATTTAGAAATATCTTAGGAGGAAATGTTTAACAAATCATGCACCAGTGTCGCAGTAAAACCTGTAATGATTATTTAAAAAAAAAAAAAAAAAACTCTTCTGATGAGAAAGAATGTTATTGATGAGTACATAAATTGTTTACCCAACAATAAGTTGGTTTTCCAGTTTCCTCTCAGACAGTTTCCTCTGTCCTGGGGTAGGAAAGCGTTGGTGGGGAAGCCTGATGTTCTTTGGCTTACCCCTGGATAGCTAAGCACGTACCTCTTCTCCCCAAGGGTCCTCATATGTATTTTTTCAACGTGGCACAAAAACACACTATGTTTTCCTGTCATTACTTTGCTCTGAGCTATGGGGGTTTAGAAAAACTAATAGCCCACTAAAAATACTTAGAGCCTAAAGCCTGGGCCGGGGCTTTTTCCTGCGTGGCTTCCAGTGTACGCGTGGGCCACTGAGGAAGGAGGAAACAAGCAGCTCTGGTTGTATGGGAGCTTCCTGCACAACATTATAAAGAGGTTCCCTCCCTCCAGTTTCTTGTCACAGTGTCGCTCAGAGCTCAGTGGAGGCTGCGGGTGAAGCCCCTGCTCCACGTCCTTGATTGTAGACTGAACATTGAGGCGAAGGGGGTTTGACGTCAACGTGGTGAACGTTAGTTCTCGTCCCTGCTGGTCGGGGTAAGTTGGAAAACATTTCTTTTTCTCAGTGTGTTTATCTTAAACTTATTTATCTAACTTGATTGATTAACTTTGATTCTTGATTAATCCTGTTAATTTTAGAAAATTAATCACCTGTGTTGTAGAGCTGTAGAGGAAGTTTCTATTGAAAATTATTGATTAAAAAAAAAAAAACCTTTTTAACAGTTAATGATAAACTGAATTTGCAGCTCCATTGATATCTGCATTACTTTAAATAGTAAAGTATAATTATTTATAATAAGTAAGAAGTGGCAAATTCTTGTGTTTTTACTTGACTTGTTTTTTTTTTACATTTAAAGTCTTTCCTAATTTCTGAATTTTCAATTAACTTATGTCTGCATCATTACTATAATGAAGCATAATTATTTATAACAAGGATCAAGTGGATTAAGTGGAAGTTTCTTGTGTCTTTCCTGCAGGTACGAGTAGGGAGCTGGTCTCACCTAATACAAGTGTCTGGGACACTCCAGCCTATTTATTCTATAAGTTACACATATGTAGGTATTTTATTAATCTTTTCATGCAAAGTATTTTTAATTTTGGATCATGCATTATGGAGATGTGACAGTAAATCTTGTGTTTTAAAAACAGATAAAGACCCAGATGGAAGCACTGGGAGGATACAGGGTGGACAGGGATCAGGAGCTGAGGGCTGAAGGATACGTGAAGGAGTTCACGCGTCACTCTAACGATGTGCTGCTGAACATGAACGAACTGCGGCACCGTAACATCCTGACCGACACCACCCTGGTTGTTGGCAACGTGCACCTACGCGCACACTGCACCGTGCTCGTGGCCTGCAGGTCAGTGTAAACCTCTACTCTGTTACACAAAAGAAAAAAAAAAAAAAAACAAATCCATCTGGATTGTTGAGCATTTATCTGGTGCAATTGATTATTGTGTTTAGTTGAATGAGCTGTATTTTTTCGCTCGTCCTTTCATGACACAATCCTTTGTAATGCCATGTCTTTCCTCTCTTGCCTCCGGTTGACTCATAGCTGTTGTTTGTCCTTCTGATTTTGTATTGTCTCCATCTGTCCTCAGTTCCTGCTGCTTTTCCTTCACTTTTTCCTGCTTTCCACTTGGGATGTCAATTGTCTTCTTCCTCCCATCTCTTCCTTCTTTATTTCCCTTATCACAAACACAACGATGAATCAGATTAATACTTAAATCAGCTGCTTAAAATCAATACTTCCTTTTTGTCCTTTCAGTGGGTTCTTCTACTCCTTGTACACCCACCGGGTTTTGCTTCAGGGGCGTGGTGGTAGTAATGGCGTTGGCAGCAGCAGCGTGGAGCAGCTCATGACTGTGACTCTCCCCAACAACCTGGACCCATCCAGCGTCTCCCTGCTGCTCGACTTCATGTACACCTCCCGCCTCCCTCTGACGCCAAGCACCGTCTCCGGGGTGCTCGCTGTAGCAGCCTACCTGCAGATGGACCACGTGGCTGAAACCTGCAGGGAATTCATGCACCTGCACTGGTGAGAAGCTGGAAACACAAACAAGAGCATTCAAGCTCGGAAACACTGTAGGAGATGATGAGATGTGAACTGAAAAGACTGGATAGAATTGGATTGATTTTCATGGTTAATCTTGCTTGTTTTTGATTTGAGTGACTGATTGTTTCTTTGTTTTTCAGCAGGGACAATATGAATGCAAGACCCACAAGATTGGAGCTGGACTCCAGTGTGTCTGTAGCCTCTGTGTCTCCTAAAGGAGGGGACCTGCCTCATCCAGGACCAGTGTCAGGAACAATGAGGTACATTTGTAATACTGATGCTTTCACAAGTTGATATTGGCAGCTGGAGTATATAAATGTGTGTGAGGACACGTCTACAGGCTGTCGCCGGGTGCTTTTTTTTGTTTGTGCACCTTTGTCTGTTGACAGGTTTAGCTCATTACAGCACTTCCTTTGTTTCTCTTGTGCAGGATCCCTGCAGAGGGTGGGGGTTCTCTCAAGCAAGGGGCTTTCCCATCCTACCAGCCCGGGTCAAAGGAGCTGAAAGCAGAGCCCAAGTCGCCCCTGACAGGCTCCCCAACCCCGTCTCCAGACAGCCCCGCCCGCTCCAGCTGCCAACCCAACTCTCCAGCCGAGTCCAACACCTGTAACAAAAACCTTGTGGTGCGTTACAAGCAGATTACAACGACTCACGTGAAGTTTGGTTTTATAGATAAATTAAAGTAACCTAATATGTTTTCTTTGTTTCCCCAGAGTGACCCCAAAGCCACACCAGACCCAAAAGCCTGCAACTGGAAAAAATACAAGTACATCGTCCTCAACCCTCTCTGTGCTGCAACCACAGTGAAGGAAGAGGAGATGGACGAACTCCAAAGTCAAGCATCACCCGTCGCAGACAGGATGGACTTGACTCCCAAAACCCCAGCAGAGGCGTGGTCTGGAGAAGTGCCTGGTCAGATTGATAGGTAGGAAGATTTTCTACAATTGAAGGATAAAAAAAACTATGAGCGGTTTTTGTTTTTGCAAATCTAATATTGTGCACCTCTCTCTCTCTCCATCAGACAGGGGCAGGCCTCCTGCTACGAGGGTTCTGGCCGAGCCCCTCCCCTCGGGCCACCCCCCTCTGTGGATTTACCAATAGTGACCCCCACTCACAAGGAGGGAACAGGTACGAGCCAAAAGAACTTTATTGTGGCCTCTGTATTTGAACACAGTTCAAATACAGAGGCTCCAACTACAGAACAAAGTCTGTGCACTTGTGTGTTAAATATATTTTGTTTATCTCTCCAGTTTCAACCTGCACCATTTTCCCAAAACTGAGTCCCACTGATCCGGAAGCAGCTCATCACAACCAATGTGTAATCAAACGTGAGAACTATTATGTGCCCTACTGTTATTCTGGCAACATTCAAGGAACTAAAACCACCTGCTCAGGTGAGGCTACAGCTAATATCACTTACTCTATCCCATCTATTTCCTTTTATTTAGAAATTAAAGGTCAATATGTTAACAGTAACCTTTGTTCCTGCAGGTGACAAACCATACCGCTGCAACGTGTGCGGCGCTCAATTCAACCGTCCAGCCAACCTGAAGACTCACTCCCGCATCCACTCGGGAGAGAAACCATATCGCTGTGACACCTGCGGCGCAAGATTTGTTCAGGTGAGAAGCTAACTTGTATTTTTAAAGTCAAATCTGTTCTAATACTTGAGCTGATTTGTTGAATGTATTAAATTTCTAATCATTTTTATGTGATTTGTCCTTTGTTGCTGCAGGTTGCCCACCTAAGGGCTCATGTCCTGATCCACACAGGTGAGAAACCGTACCCCTGTCACACCTGTGGTACCCGTTTCCGCCACCTGCAGACTCTAAAGAGCCATCTGCGCATTCACACCGGAGAGAAGCCGTACACTGTGAGTCAGAGTGTTACCTTCTCTTTATATGGCTGGGTTATTGACCTGTTTTTGACCCTGATGTTTAATCTGTTCATTCCTCTTTCTTCCTCAGTGTGAAAAGTGCGACCTGCACTTCCGCCACAAGAGCCAGCTTCGTCTTCACCTGCGCCAGAAACACGGAGCTGTAACCAACACTAAGATCCGCTACAAGGTCCTGACGGAGCCTTATCAGCCTTTACTGCAGGCCTGCTGAAGAGGAGCAGGATAACTACTGAATAACAGAAAGAAAATGTGAAATTATGCAAATGAATTGAGTTGAGTTGCCTCTGCATCAGTGAAATTCAGCAATTTAACATTACAGGCAACTGATTTTTTTTAATTTGAGGTGGTAACTAGTGGATTAAATCTGGAGAAAGGGATTAAAAAAAGATAACATGTTGTTGGATGAGGTTTGGAGTTTGGAGTTAATATAACACATATAAACATTGTTAATATGAATCGTATAGGTGAATTAGGAATCCTGGGTTGTTTTTTTTCTGAGATGGAGACAAAATGATGTTAATAAAAGTGGTTGTGAATGTTTGCGAAGGGATAAAAAGAAAGCAGCAAGATGTTTGGAAAGAAATGTATATTTTAGATTGCGTGCACGATGAAGTTTGAAGAACTGTGAGGATGTGAAGTGTTTGAAAGAAAGATGAAGCAAGTTTTATGAAGCAGAAGGTGATGGAGTTTTGAGAAGTTGGGGAGTGAAATTAGACATTGAACATGTGAGTGTGAAGCCTGGAGAAGCACTTAATTGGCTTGAAGAAAGTGAAATATTTTTTTCTTAAACATGTATTTAACTCCTGAGGCCTGGGGCCTGTGTGTTCTCTTTAAAAAAAAAAAAGTTTGTGAGTGTGCAGTATTATCTGCTGTTATGGTCCAAGCAGGCAAAGGACTTCTTGTAGTAGTCTTGTAGTGAATATTAAGTAAAATTTAAAAAAAAAAAAATATTTTGAGAAATTTAATTAAGATGAGTGTAAGCAATTGGATAAATAATAATAATATGAAATTTGTATGTTTTAAGTTCATTTGCTGGACAAAGATGGTTTTGTACAAGTTAAATTAAATCATTTTTATATCAATTGGCCTTTTGGTGTTTGGTGTCTCCTTTATTTATTATGTTAATCTATTTACTCTCTCTCTCTCTCTATATATATATATATATATATATATATAAATGTTATAAATAGTGGAAAAAGTGACAGATTTTTTGAAAAAGATAAAGGTAACAGTTTCCAGACTGCACGTATTTCCATAGTTTTAAGTTATAAAGCCTGCTCGCTGCCGCCTTTCTCCTCCCTGAACTTCCTTCCTCTCATTAACACATTTTTTTTTTCTACCCATGATTCACGTCTTCTGTCCCCGCCAGTTTCTAGATTTTTGTTTTGCTTTTTTCTTGGGTTCTGGTTTGGAAACAATGAAGCCGAAGGCACCTGTTTCCTCCAGGGTCCTAATACTCGGTACACACATTACCAAGCGGGCAACACGTGCATAGGCTCGCCGGTGCTTCCTGAAGGAGTAGGGTGGAGGGGTGGGGTGGGTGAAGGGGTGAACGTGAACAGGGGGCTGCAGACTCCTGCTTGAACTCTCTCACCCTCTGTCATCCCGACTTCCTGCTCCCTGATGAGTTGTGGTTAGTACTGGTTATTGTCCATACTCAGCAGACAAACGTTGGACGTTTGACGGGACTTTCCAACTTTCTCTATTTAAAAAAAAAGAGAAAAAAAGAAAGGAAAATTAAAGCTGTGACATCAGTTTGAGACCTAATCTTACATTGTCAGGTGTCTGACCTGCAACTTATTTCAAACAAGGACGTTGATTGATTACTCATTACGCTTGCAAACTGTAGACATGCAGCCATTCAGATGTTTTTAACTATCGATACAGGTGAATATGTGAGAATAAAAAGACAAACAAAACCTCAAACAGACAATTCAATGTCTTTATGTGGTTGCAGCTGCCTCCCTCTAGTGTTTTTTAGGGGCCCATACAACAAATGTCTTGGATCCCTATTTTTTCTTGTGATTATTATTATTATTATTATTATTATTATTATATTAGGCTTCCCTAAAAGTGTCTGACCAGGATGAACTGCAAGGGTGAGGCATAGTAAAGTCCAAGACTGATATCTTGTGAAGTATTTGACCATACTTAATGAAACTTTATATCTTTGATAACGATGTCATTCTGTACAAGCAACTTGGTCTCTAGGGAAAACTACAAAAGGGACATGTCAATATCTCAAAAACTACCATCGCAAACTTCATGAAACTTGAAGTACACTGTATTATCATAAAATATTGTGTAGAAGCCCATCAAGTTGCATAACATTTGGTCTATAGAGGGCACTACAGGTGACATTTAATATGACTTTACTGCCTATAACTTTTGAAGTATTAGCCCAATCTTTAAGAAACTGAGCAACCTTGTTTATAATAACTATACATACAATCATGGCAAATGTGGTGAAATTTGGGCCATAGGGGGCGCTACAACGACTATACCACCACAGTAACCTACATGAAATTTTCCCCCAGGCTGCTCATTCAAACCTCACCATGAAAGATCAACGACATCATTGAAAACCAAAGTAATAATCCATTTGACTTCCATCCATTTTTAGCTGCATGTCCAGGTTCAAGTTGTGGTGGCAGCAAGTCACGAAGGTGATGATGATTATGCTTCTATTCTTAATAAATACAATCAAATAAATCATTTTTCATGAAGTTCATGATCCGTTTTAATTGAATTGAATTGGTGTTCCTATTATTTTTGCGCCCCTCATTGAACTCCACAGAACATTTCCCTCCTGTGGCGTTTACAGTCGTGAGGTTCATCCAGTTGCGTCCAAATTAATTCAGTAGCTAATTAATCACAGCCACTCCTCCAAACACTTTGGCGCAAACACGACCAGTTTAGTGCTGAAACATTACAAAGCGGATGCAGACGCAAAACAAGAAATAAAAATAAGAAAAGACTGGAGTTTGTGCTTCAAACGTTTCGTTTTTAACAACTTTCCGCGATCCGCGAACGCATCAAAAGTGCGCGCCCGCTGTTTTGAAGCGTGACGTCAGACGCCGTTTAAAAGCCGCAGTCAAACGCATGGCCGCTAATGTCGGTCGCTTGTGATACCGGGTGGACTTTAACAGTTAAATCCACCAGCGCTTCAACTTTAAGAACAAAAAAAGTGTTTATAACGAAGAAAATGTTGAGGCAGTCAACAGAGAAATGAGGTCGACGTCGTCCAGCTCCAGGAGAAGAAAGGTAAGACAGTTTAACGTTGTTAGTTTCCAGTTATATCCAAACATTAGCGCTCATGTCATTGCTGTCAGGTGTTTTCGCCATTTGCTGGTTTGCTAATTAATGCTGAAGTGTCGCATTTGTTCACGGTAATGGCAGCACTTTACTCCACCACTCTACCACTGTTTTTCTTGTGTTGGGCTTCAATATAGAAGCTTAAAACAACTTCTTTTAATGTTGTACCAGTTTGTGGTGTTTTATGGACAAGGGTTTATCCTACTGAAGATTGTGGTGCCATTTTGCTTTCATGTTGTATACTTTAGTACAGAATTAACTCCTGTTTCACATTTTATTTTGTTGTCTCTGCCGTAACTTTTGGTGAGATTAGTATCATTATTATTATTATTATTATTTCAACTTAATGATTAAATATTGCTTTCCAGCCTTTTGAAGCTGGTAAACTTAAATTTAATCATCCAGAAATTAAACATAATTTGGACAAACAAGCCACAACTTTTGGTTCTGGAGACCAGTGATGATTTAAATGTATATTACTCCATTTAAATGGTAGAAAAGATTAGTAGTCTTCTAGTTTAATTGACTTTTTATGTTTGTTTGTTTTTTAAAGGGAAATTGCTGTAATGGATCCACCGTCGACCTCAGTCTTCAAGGAGCGTCCCTCCAGAGCTTAGATAAAGGTCAGTGATGATTTAAATTGGTTTAATATCACTGCTAGTGACCTGTTTGTCATATTGTTTGTGGGAACAGCAGATAATGGGGTGTTTATAGTTTTTAAACAAGCCACAAGTCTCATTATGTTTAAAGTTTTCAGGAAGTGAAAGTCAAAACTCAACTTGACACTAATTTAGGATCTAGGATATAAATTTTGTCTCCTATTTTATGTAACGTTTATATGGATAAATTACCAAACCAGTTAAATAGGTTAAAAACTGTCTTGTGGGCAACACTATTGTTAATCATCTTATGTATGCAGACAACTCGGTCCTGCTCTGTCCATGTAGTATGTGCTACAGCAGATGTTGAGGGTGTGCTCTCAGTATGGCCTTGATCATGACATAAAGTGTAACGCTAAGAAAAGCCACATAATTATAGTTTGAAGCACAGTCCACTTGACAAAGAGACACTGACAAAGAGCTAATATGCTTATAAGGATGTTTTCTATGTTTGACTCTGTGTAGTGTTCCCTGTTCAGAACCTAAATCACACTGTTATACACTGCTCAACTGTAACTATAAGAAAAAGAGTATAGAGGCTCAAGGTAGCATACAATGATGCAATGAGGTTGCTGCTTTGTGTCCCTAGGTGGCATAGTGCCAGTCAATTGTTTGTGTCCACCTGTGAGATTTTATGTGATATGTGTGTTTTATGTGAGAACCACATCATTGAATCCTTAGTCAGTCCGTTGAAAAGCTGCTATAGATTCACTTCTAGGCTAAGGCGGCATTGATGCAATAGCTTATATATCTTTTGATATGCACATTTTTGTATTTTTGTGTCTCCATTTCTTTTTATTTTTATACTTTTCTCACTGTATGATGTGTTATATGGACCTGTGTCTGTAATAATGCTTTAAATACTAACTTTATTTTTTTGTTTGTTTTATTGCAGGCAGATCCTCTTCAAGATCTTCAATGCGTAGGAGTTAATTTTTTTTTTTTTTAGTTTATTCTCTCCTGTCTCTGTCCTTCCAACATGGCCGTGCCATGTCTGTGAGCTTTCCCTGCAATGTATTTTTATTTGCCTGTGCTTGGCCACCATGCCAAAACTTAACCGCACCACGCGTTTCACTGCCCATCGCCACCTCCATCAAACACGGACACATCTGATTCCTTCTTTTTTTCTCAGTGTGGTTGAATGGTATCAGCTGCTTAGTGTGGAGATGAGAACACAGAGCTCCCTGGACCAAACAATTAAGGGATCAGGATTTAATCATTTTGTCTGTAAAATAATTTTGACTTCAGTTTTGGCCAAAGTCCTTTAGCTTTACATAGTGTGTCTTACCTTTGGCTTTAATTTGTCCTGAATTTGACTCTTTTTGTGTTGGTTTTGGAGTTTAACTTATTATTTATTTAACTTATTATTTTGTCTTTGGTAAAAAGTTCAATCTTTGTCTTGGTTTTTGTCCAAATAAAACCTAATCCAGAGCTCTGTGTGTTAAGGTTGTTTTCAGTGTGTGAGTGTTCAAGCTTATTTTGATGTTTTTTGTTTGTTGGCTTAGATATTTCTTAGATATTTTTTTTTGTATTAACGTTGAAGGTGTTTAAGACTGTAAAGTTGGTTAATTTGTCGTTGGTAATTTCAGTGATGAGGTTTTAGGCTCAGCTGCAGTGTTGTGTTTAGCCTGTGCACTAACTGTTCCTTTGTAGGTTTTGTCAACTTGAGGTAGGACCCATTTTAACTTTCTTCTCCAGTCAGGTCAGATTAGCTGTTTTCTTTTGTCTTTTGAACCCTGCCAATAAAACATTTGAACCTTGTGTGTGTGTTTCCTTCTGACAATGATGTAGGTAGATGTAGGGACAGAAAACGTGTCAGTTCAGACTGTTTCTTTCAACAGCTGCATCTCCTGTTCCTGTGGATCTACGAACACAAGCTTCTGCCGGGTGGAACCTACAAGTAAGTGTGTTTTCTTACCTTGGGGTGGGTGTGGGCCGTGTGTCGGTCTGGCCGCCGTGCCATAACCTTTGACCTTTCAGCTCCTCCACCCGGCATCGAGTTCATCCAACGTTTACCTAGGGATCAAATGAGTAAGTGGTTATTTAGTTTCTGCCTGGCCGTCACGCCAAGCATTCGCTCGGCTCCCTTGCCGACCTTTCTTTCCAACATGGCCACTGCGTCATGTCTTTATTCAGCGACGTCCTCAAGCTTTTTCTTGGCGATGTCAAGCCATTGCTGCATCCTCAGGTCTTTGTTTGACGACGTCGCCGACCTTCCTTTCCAACATGGCAGCCGCGTCATGTTTTCGCTCGGCTTTCTTGCCGAACTATCCTGCTTTCACGGCCACCGCGCCGCTGTTCATTCCCTCATCATGTTTAGAGAAAGTTAGTCAGCTGGTGAAGTGGGTGGGGTTAGTTAGGGAAGTGCAGGACGGGGTGGAGCTGCTCTCTCTGTATGTGTGAGTGAAACTTGTCTTGGCCACCGTGCCACAACTCTCTACCTCCTGGTTCATCTGTCAACATGGCCGCCGTGCCGTGACTGTCCACTTCTCTTTCATCCAACACAACATCACATCACTACGTCCACTACATCATTTTTTATTTAACACATTTCTACACAATAGGTGTCCTGTACATCTACCGTTTTGTGGCCGCTGTGTCACAACTTAACTGACATATTTCCCTCCAGCTTTACACCCACGGTGGCTCCAGCGATTCATTTCACTTCTACTCGACGATTGAATTGAGTAGAAGTAAATGAATTTGCCACACGGTAAGTCGTTACTCGGCCCGTGTGCCGTAACCTCTCCGCCCTGGTCGCCGAACCAGTTCTGTCCCCTTTGGGCCGCCGTGCCACCTGAGCTTTCATTCTTTTGATTCCTTATGTTTCAGATTTGAATCTGTCTTGTTTTATGTCCGTTTGTCCTGTTGTCTCAGTGTATGTGACGTTTGTCTTGTCTGTCCATTATGTTAATACAGTCCATGTCTGTCCTCTGTATGTAATGTCTGTCTCATCTGTTGTGCGCTTCCTCTGTCATGTCCGTCTCTGTGTCCCCGTCTGTCACGTCCCTGTTGTGCGCCTTGACTGACGATGACTGACGACTTATCCACTGACTCTAATAAATTCAGTAATCTTAAAATATCTTTAAATAGCCATATAATACATCATGTTAACTAACAATTCGATTTCAGACCTTACAGGACAGAATCAGTTCATGAGTCAGCATATTGTACTTCCCGCTGACTCACCTCCTCACTGAAATGAGTAGTCTCTGACTGAGGAGGTTTAAACTCTAAGTTTCTCTAAATCATCATAGGAAGTTAGATTCTTCCTTCCTATAAAAGTAAAGTATGTTTCTCTTCCCCTTTATTTTCTTCTAGCTTTGACTTGGGTCCTGCTCTGTAATCTCAATCACTGATACTTTTGTCACGTTTTGTTTCAACAACGTTGGGGTTTGTCAATTGGAAACTGTCACTTTGAGTTGCATGATTTAAGTGTCATGGTGCAGAACAACAGCTCACAGTAACAACACTAGTATTAAATCGTCACTGGTTCGTCCTTTTGTCTCCAGCTTGGTCTCTGTCTCGCTCTTTTTCTTCACTTTCTCTCCATTTATTTATTTCAGGAATGAAGACCCAAAGGAAGATGGTAAGAAGGTTGTTCAGGATGTAGTTTTTAGTGACTTTAACTTCAAAATGTGAGGGAAAGGTAGTACGAGTGTGCAGTTTGAGTTTTAATTTAAGATTTAGATTATTTTCAAAAATAAGATTAATCTATTGATAGTCTTGGAGAAAATTTAGAATCCTCTTTTTTTTTTTTTTTTTTTTTTGTTATTGGCTTTTGACAAATTATTGCTAATTCAATTTTGAGTATATCTGCAGTTTTAATGTAAAACATCAGCCTCTAGTGTAATTATGTTGCTGTCACTCACCATCTAAATTCACTTATATACGTTGACTTTTGAAGTCTGACATTTTTCTCTGTCAGGTTTAATTCTAACTGGAGTTTCAAATGTAAAGTTTTAGGTCTTTAGTTCAGGTTTAGTTGTAGTTTTTGCGCGATATATCGGGAGGCCTCCCAGCAGGGGAATTAATTCTCCCCTGTGAAGCGTTAGCATCACGTCTATTCTGTCAGTTGATGACAGTTCGTTGCGAATTCGGGTTACCTCATAGTAAACGTTTGTTCTTCAGGAGGAAGTGAACCTGACAGAGGGAGATGGTTTTACATGGTAACTGTAAAAGACTCAACTTGAGTGTATTTTCTTAATTTTAATTTATTGCTACTGAGTGACAGCAATGACAACTAAAAAAAAAACATGTTCTAGAGTAAAACTACATCAATTACTGTTGACAGATTTTCAATAGTGAACAAAACAGTGACAGTATTATATTTCTAGTATTTATGAGTTTTTAATCTAACTGAATTTATTAAATGTCATCAATTACGATCAGTTGAGTTATTTTGATTTAGACGCTACAAGAGCAAACATGTTGATGGCAGTAAGAGTCATCTCTTTAATCGTGATGTGGTGAGTTTATCTAAAGTTTCTTAAACATCTAAAGTGTCTTTATTGTCTGTTTGTCTTTTAAGTCATATGATGAATAGTTTCAGAAACGTCTCCCTCATATCTTTCTGACGTCTGCTCTCATGTCTGTTGTCCAGTGTTCAACTTTCAGGAATCAACATTCAGCAGTTGACGCCCACTTGATGCCCTGATTGGTCAGTTTGGAGTCATCGTAGAATAATCTTAATCCAGTAATCTTGTTTATTACACAAGAAACAAATCGTCCAGACGGTTGTTTCTCTTCTTCAGATTCTGTTTCTTCTCTTAAAGTTTGTCTTTGCATTGATCCTCAGTTGTTTGTGCATGACACAGTCTCACGTCACCGTCACCAGGTTCATCACTTCCTCCTGATGTGTTCAGTCAACGTTCACCGCCGCTGCTGCTTCATCCGTTTAGTGAGTCGTTCTCCTCATTCACTGGTTGTTTTGACGTGTTTGGGAAGATGTGAGTTGATGATTGACAAAGCAAAACAGCTTGAAATGTTTCAAACTATCTAACACAATAACCTCACAGTGTTAACTACTGTATGAGGTTGTGTAAGAACTTTTTACACTTAATGCTAATTATTGGTCACAATCAGGATTCATTGAGTCAGTTTTTAACACTACAGAGAACAAGGTAAACTGAGTCGACTCTAACAGAAGAAGGTAAGGCTTTTCTCCTTCCCCTTCTTCTCTGTGTGTGACGAAGTCTGAGCTCGATGGAAACTGATTGTTTATAATATGTAAAGTTTTACATGTAGGACTCAGAGTCGTCTGCCTGGTGATGCAGTTTCCAAAACTAGACTTGGATCCATCTGGTTTTGTGAATCCGCAGACTGTGGTGTGATGTTATTGTCCTGCAGCAGCAGCTGAATTAAACTGCTGCTTTAAACTATTTGGACAATCTGTTTACATAATAATGTTTGTAGTATTTTAAACTCTTTGCTTTGTCAGCGGTCGACTGTCACATCGCACCAAATATGTAAAAATAATCGTGTTGGACGAGGAAGCAACTTCCTTCACAGATGCGACGGCAGCAGCAGTGAACGTCGATCGAACACATCAGGAGGAAGTGAGACCTGGTGACGGTGACGAGAGGTTGTTTCATGTACAAACGACTGAAGGTCGATTCAGAGATTAACTTGAGGTGAAGCTGCAGAATCAAGAGCAGAGGATGGACTTAGTTTGGACGACGAAAAGTCTCAATCCGACAGTCTGGTTCTGGCTGGACAACAAACCGTTTTCGGTGTTTTCGTCTGCTGCTGGTCATTGATTTCAGAGAGTTGGACTCTGGGTAACAGACACATTAGCAGGGATCAGAAAGATGTGAGGGAAGCGTCTCGCTGCTGTTTCACCATAAGACTTGAAACACAAACAAACTTTAATCCAAATTAAATCTGATTCAAACTGATAAAACTGCTACATCACAACTAGAACACAGGATGCTTATAGTTTTGCGAGAGCCCTCATTTTATGTACACTCTCTCGCTTAAACATGCAAATTTGACATTTTGTAGATTCTAAAATTAATAAACTTTAATTTCAAATTAGAATAAAGTTGTCCTCCGAAGAGGGGGGGTGGTGGCGGGGCCAAAAAAAAAGAAATACAAGATTGTTTCTTGTATTTCTTTGACACTTAGAATCTAGAACTCTAAAGATGAAATAATGTTTCTTCAGTTATAGTGTAGAGTTAATTAGTCAAAGTGTTAATTTAAGTTAGTTAGTTTAAGACGGAGTCAGGGTGAGAATGAGGGAGATGAGTGTCGAGGGTCCAGGCTGAAGGAAAACACTCAACCAGGTGAGATATTGTTGCAACTTTTTAAAAAAGAATGTCAGTAACTGACAAGAAAGAGACAATATCTCATTGTAGTTTTTACTGTTTCAGGACAGAAGCCACGAGGAGCCGACGGAGGCCGAGGTGTTTCAGTGAAGTCGACGTCGGCTGTGACGACTCAGACGATGAGGAAGTGGAGACCGAGCGGCACCGACTCCTCTGAGACGATTCACCACGGCAACAAGACATCGTCGGGTAAATTCCTTCACATCATCAACTTTTATCTCATCTGAAAACTTTTTTTTTCTTCTTCAAATATCAACCCAAAGAGTCAGTGTAACGTCACGTTCAGACCTGAACTCACCATCTCTCTTCTCCCTCCAGCTGTGAACGAGGACATGGCCTCATCCTCTTCACTGGGATCAGCTCTTTGAGCTCAGTAATGTTGATTGTTGATGTTTTGTGGTTGGAGGTTGTCTGAGTTTAGTCTGGGGTACCCTGTACATTTAACACACACGTAGCTGCTCTCTGTCTACTTCACTAGGTCATGGGTTGGTGCCACCGTTGTATGTTTTACTGAAGTCTTTATTTATTTATTTATTTTAGACTAGATAGTCAGGACTTGTTGTTTTGTTTTGTTTTTGTTAGACAGAGATGAGTTAGGCCTCATTTTGTTTTATTTATTTCATTTATTTGGCACCAACCCCACAGTCAACCTCCTCCACACTATGTTTGTTTGTTTGTTTGAGAGGTCAAAGGTCAATAAATGTTACAACCTTTGATTCACTCACATTGACTTTGTGCCTTGTGATTTACAAAGTAGCTGATCTGATCTACTTGGTCACATACTAGTCAACTTCAAATTAAACACATCAACCTGACAAATAAAATGTAACTTAACACATTTTCATTTTTAAAAAGTTCAACATTTACTTTATTTTACTTCATACTTTTACTGTTTTAAAATGTCAATACTTACAGTTTCATTCATACTTGAAAACACTTAACTCAACCGTCCGTCTACTGTGATTTATTACCTCACATGTAACATTAATGCTGCCATCACTTGCCTCAACATTGCTCCATACACGTCGATCTGCACATGAAACGTTTCCAACAGTTTTATATTCTACAAATCTGACCTTTCCCTCGCTGATACTCGGCCTCGTTTCAGGTCATTTTTGAAACTGTGGCAGAGGCTGCATGGACGCCTCTGATCACTGGAGATCATCTAGTTTAGATTTATCTCTGACTCACCTCATTTATCTCTACCTCCGTGTTTTAGTCTCTAACTTCACTCTTAATTATTCCACATCCTGCTTCACACTGTTTAACACCAGCATTTGAAGACTGACTGAAATACTGTTTGTTTAAGTTTTGCTCCTTTTGGAGTGATAGTCGTAATAATTATAATAAAGAGACTCTGTGGTCTCTTACACTGAAAATATAAAGCTTTTATGAATTTTACGTCACAGATTTATGTTTAAATATTCTTTTTTTTGCATACATGAAGATGTGAGCGCTAAAACAGACTTCATGTACTATAGAAATAACTATACACATGATTACATTTGAAAGTAAATGATTAATAATAATATTAATGATATGTTTTTATGTCAATAGTTTCATGGAGACTGAATAAAAGTTGCAGAACAAGCGAGCGGAGACGACTTTATCTTGTCGACTGTTGCTTCGTTTCTGTTTAAATATGCATTTTAATCAAATATTACTCTTGTGATCTTTTTAAATTTTACTCATTTGCAATAATGTAGTGTGCTGCAGATCTGATATGGGGTATTTCTGCTTTGTTTTGCTAATATTCTTTAAAATGATTAATAAAATATAACAAAATTATACATAATCAGCCTGACACCAACATCAACAAGCTGCACCTGGACCTGTCAGCTTGGGTGTAGGTGTAGATGTGTTTCTTCAGTGAACTGAAGGAGAGAAAGATCAACACTGAGAACTGCAACTAACTATTAATGGACATTTTAGAGTTTCTTTACAATCTGTGGGGCGAATACACAGAGAGTTTTTGTAAGGATGCTGTCCACGTTGTAGGACAATGATAACGACATTTACCATCCTTTCAGTGGCGAAAATAAACGTTTTACTCAAACACATCCATAGTATCACACTGTAGAGCAGGGATAGAGAACCTGCTCCACAATGAGCCCTGTGGCTGCAGGTTTGTGTTTCAAACAGTTTGACCAATCAACTGTCTCAAGACTGAGATCAGTTAATTAAATGAGTCAAGTCTGGTTCTGCTGCTGTTGCTCGGTTGGACTAAAAACCTGCAGCCACGCGGCTCTTTGTGATATATTTTGGACACCTCTGCCAGATATTAACCAGTCTGTGCAGAGTTGTGTTACACCGCCCCCTGCAGGCGGAGTCACGTCAATGTAACGTCAACGGGCAGATGAAGCAGGGACATCAAATGGCCACTAGATGGAGCACAAAGATAAATGAGGAAGTAGATTAACAACATCTAAACCTATTTTAATAATTGGTCACTATTTGTTATTATTGCTTTTTTAATATTCAAACTTAATTGTATCATAAATATCATTGCATATCACAACAAGAAGCATCTATATGGAAACTTATGAAATATTGAATCGCAAGCATTAAAAATGTGATAAAAACAAATAAATAAATCTTTTATAAAT
Organism: Polydactylus sextarius; assembly: GCA_016801845.1. NCBI lineage: Eukaryota > Metazoa > Chordata > Actinopteri > Polynemidae > Polydactylus > Polydactylus sextarius. The sequence continues at coordinate 9,760,134 of CM028929.1, forward strand.
GTATCTATTATTGAAATCATGAATAAATACCGTGTTTATTAAATATATTTATTATGAAAATGTTAAAATAATAAATAAATAATTGTATTACAGTTTATTTCATTTAATTTATTAAAAACACAACAAAACAAAACAACATAAAACATTAAAAAACTTTTTAAAAAATCATTTAATTACATTCTTAGTATCAGTAATAAGAGTACTATTGTAGATTGACACCCTTCTGATTTTAAATACTCTTTAATTAATTCGTTTAATAAGGATTACTGAATTGTTGTCATTAATGATCTATTAGTAAGTAAAAAATTAATTTAGACAAAATAAGATAAACCAGTTCTTCTTTTAGATAAATCAGTTTTGTGCAAACAAACAAACAAAAAACAAACAAACAAGAAAAGATTCATTTAGAAGATGGTAAAATAAACTCCTATACTGCCTGAAGTAATGTTGAGTTGAGCAGAATTAAATTAATAATGGTCAGATCAGATTAAACCAATGAATAAAACAACAACAACAGTTTCTGTAAAATCGCTGGTTTCACTAATAGAGTTTTATAGTCAAGTCAAATGTTTCACATTCTGATTTTCTGATGAGAAAATTATACATTTTCCAGTAATGCAATGTGGAAATGAAAGTGGCTTTAATTTGGTTGCCTCCATCACATCACCAAGGTGACTGCACGCAGTGAAAGAATAGTTCTTTAGAAAAACAGGAAATAAGACCAAACGCATTTGACGACACATCACATCTGCCGAGCACCAGACATCACATTTTGCTCCGGTTGGGAGTTTTACAAACAACTCAGCAGCTGTCAAAGCATTGTTTTGTAAGAGTTAGGCCTCTTCGTGTCTGTGGCTGTGGTGACCAGATCTTACAGCATCTCTTATGCATTACAATGGGGGGTGTGGAAGTTCATTATAGAGAAAAAATAATAAGTGAGCACAAAAGTTAAAAAACAAAGTAAATGTTTGGGAGATTGCATGGACAGACCAGGCTGTCAGAGCACGTGAGTGAGTGCAGTCGGTGCAGTATTTCATCCAGCAGACATTTGAGGTTTGTTTTAGCTCTGGTTTTGGTCTCCATGCCCGCAAATGTGTCTGGTGAAAGTGGTGCCGTACAAACCAAAACCATTAAGCTGAGAGCCACTAAAATGCTGAACAGGGAAGTAGCTCAAGTTGCAACTCTCAGTGGGTTGACCGACACAAATGGTGTGGTATATTGTAACTTAGAAGCTTAAAGACTTACTGTGTAAGATTTTCATCATATTCCACAACCAACTGAATAGTATGGCTATTCCATTCTAGTATTTAGCCTCTTTTCTAAGCGCATATTTTCTTATATGGTAGCCGAGAAATATCAATAAGATTTTCTCTCATTTGCGAAAAGCAACTCTACTCTTGTTTTGGAGAGTTGCCAGTTTTGTTCCCTTTTTGTTCTTATTTGCTTTACCTTGTTGAGGGTGAAACCAGCTCGTATGTGTGTTTTTGGGGGTGTTTTTTTCATCGCTGCAGCCCCAACCTACTGTTGCCCAAGCAGAGTGATTCGGTTGCACTGACACTGAATGGAAAAACACAAAAGGCAGAGATGTATTTACCTAGTGTTGTCCCTTGTGTGGTCCTGTCGTCTCAAGATGGTGGTGCAACATGGCGACCTGCATTGAGCTCACCAGCTCTGTGTTTATATAAATGGCGAATTCAAAGCCTACAAGAACATTTCGATTTGTTAATGGAGGTAATTACTAATTAATGACGTCATAGTTGTGAATGAAAAATCAATTTTTGTTAATAGACATGGGGACTTTTAAGAGCTGCAGGAGTGGTTTGATTTTTTACATTTTTACTCGTTTATTTGTAGCTGCTTCAGTCCAGAAACACCCAATTCGGCTGCGTGTTGCTGGATGTTGCATCGAGAATTTCCTTTTGCCTTATTTATGTGCCATATATGATGTGTTTCATCCAAAGCTTCGGGCTCAAATTACTGTCCTGTGGCAACTAAAGTAAACAAATACCAAACAAAATAGAACCATAATAACACAGAGTGCAGGTTTTTAACTGAAATGTAGACTCTTAGATTGATTTTCTCCTATTTTCCTCTCATTGCCAACATCTATACAAAGATGCTGACAGTTATTTTTGGCTCTAAATCCACAGTGTGTGTGTGTGTGTGTGTGTGTGTGTGTGTGTGTGTGTGTGTGTAGTCATCTAGAATATCAATATGTCTACATAATCAAAATTCAGCCTGCGTCTAGTTTGTCAGTGATGTCACGTATGAATTTACGTGTATGTGAGAGAAAAAAAAAAGCTGTGGCAGTGGTGAAACTAATGGCTTTATGTTTAGCTGAGACTATTTATAGCCCAAGCTGCACTCACATAAATATTTTATAAGTCCAACCAGGCTGAGAGGGAGACAGAAAGAAAGAGTGACGTCCTTGAGGTAGAAAATCCACAGTTCACCCTGTGAGATTTATCGACCTTTACTGAACAAGCTCATGGATCACAATCTATAGCAGAGCGTCAACCTGATCATGTGATCCTCCCTGAATAACTCACACTCAGCACACAAAGTCGTGACTTTTTTTAAGAACCACAAAGGCATTGATTTTGTAACTTTTGTAAATTGTAAAAGTTACAGCTTTTTTCCTCAGTCGAGTTAAAATGAATTAATTTCAGCATCGCGTCAAAAATTATGCTACATCCAACAAAAAAAGATCCAACCAGATTTTAAAGATCGCCTCTAGTGAGCCATCAATCATTCATCCATCGACCAAAACCAATTAAAATATGCAAATGTGCGTTCACATATTTGCATTCACGACAGCAACTCGGGCTCTTAAACATGTTCTATAACCTTTAATTTCCATCATTTCTACACCTGACGTTAACACAGTCGCACATCTGGGAGCTGGAAGCTACAGCAGCTGGCTCCTATGTGCAGGTGAATTGAATGTATTGTAAGTAGTTGTTGTGACGACGCCTCAGAAGCTCCGTCTTTAACTGTCTGGTGATTGTGTAATAACACAAAGATAGGAAAATGCACACAGACGCACAAACACACACACACACAAGAGAGCAAGGGCAGCGTCTTCGTGGGAAAGGTCCACAAACAAGAAAGGTGTTAGATTCTACACCTTCGCTATACAGATACATCATATAGCTCACACACACTCATCCCAACACACTGAGCACGCCGCTGCCTATACACCGGCTGAAATGAAGCTAAAGTCAATGATGAGCTTCTCTCAGCTGCATTAACCCTCAGAGCTCTGAGCCTATTTAGGCCTTTTCTGAAAACTTTTGGTTTGACCTTCATCTACCATAGAAATATTTACCATACCCATGTTTGCACAATTTCACCTATATGATCAAACAATTATTTTTTTTTCACTTTAAACCGGCTTGATGAACATATTGGACCCAAAAATACACAGAAAGCATCAAATCTGAAATTTCAAAAATTCTGTTATTTATTACAATAAAAACCACAAACACGCTCAACAAACTGTTTTAGGGCTTGAAAACATAAACAAAGGTTTAAAATATGAACATATAAAAGGTAAAAATTGAGATACAGTAAAACGGTACCATGTACTATCAAATTAAAACAAGTGTATCTAAGGTTTTACGTGGTCTATCAACATCAAACAAAAACTGGGAGATAGTTTCAAATCAGCACTTTGCAGTGAAGCTGACAACAGTGCTCCAGGTGACCTAGTTTTTAAGTTATAGTGCTTTGAAGACGTCATGTGATCTGATCACGGTGGTGTGATCAGATAGACCTTTATGGGTTAATGGTCTTCATCAGTAAGAAGAGTCTGTTTTTTCATCTGTTTATGCTTAAGAAACTCATAAAAAGCTACAAATTTGAGCTAAAATTATTATTTTATTATCAACCAATTGTTTCTTTGATTCAATTTAAATGAAAAAAACAACACAAATATGCATCAAACAAACACAAATCAGCTGTAACAATAAATGTTATCATGCTAGATTTTAGTACAGAGATCCTCTAAGAGTTTAAAAAAAAAAATGTGTTGTTTATTATTTCTGTGTTTATCATGTTGTTGTAGTGCAACTGAGCAAATCCCCTCCAACCCCCACAAAAAAATCCCAAATAAATCAAATTTCCCACAAAACAACACAAACACACTCAATGTTTGGGATAACTGACGATGTGGAGCAGTGGGATAGTTTCCTTTTCTAGCCAACTGATGATCAACTGGTGAGGATGTCTACACACACACATGCACACATCTGGACACAAAAAGTAGTGTTTTACAATATGAGTGACGACACGAATGTGTTTCAAATTCACAAAATCAAAGATTTACACTTCTTTGACTAAGAAATGAGAGGAAACAGCTGAAGACCGGAGAGGAGGGGGAAAAGCGGAAATGAGGGAATAAACGGTGAAAGAAAAGACAAAAGGAGTTAACAGTAAAGACGCATGATGAGGGGAGAGTTTATCTGGACGATAGGTGGAGGGGTGTGTGTGGGTGGTGGTGGTAGAGGTGGTGGAGGGGAGGGGGGTAAAGTGAGGAGGTTGTGTCTTGAGGCAGCATAAACTGGATTGAGCCAGACTTCGATAAAAACAGCCTCATCCAGGGAAGCACTGACAGTCAGGGTTGAGGAGGGGCTGGACCAAAGAGGGAAATGAATATGAGTAACACACACGCACAGACAGACACATGCTTACACACACTCAGCACACAGACTTGTGGAAAAGAGGACATTCGTTTAAAAACACCACAATCTGAACATTTATCCGCTTGTTTTCTAACTTTTTAAAAGGAAGTTGTGGTTATTGTGGAGTTTTACAGGATATGTACAAGAACAGAAACACACCCTGCACTGTAATGAACTAAGCTGCTGGCTCAGCTGATCAGGATTACTGCACATATCAAATCCCTTGTTATTGCCCAGGAACTGCTGGCGTGTCCAACAGATCTGGACACTGAATAAGGAATAAAATTCCCAGCATGTGAAACGTCTATCTTTGTTATTTATTTGTAACCATGGTTATTTTTAAACCTTTTTTTTCAATCCATGCACTTGTTAACATTACAGTCGAACGTCGAATTTATTTAATTTGGTTCCTACGTGACTTTGTCGTAAATAAAAAGGTTGATTCTAAAGTCAACAGTGATATTTAGGATCTGGGTAAACAAAGAGCTGGATGAGAAACTTGAAATGTGTCAGCTGTGTTGTAGCTCTGCACCAGACAAGTCCAGACTGGCTGAGGTTGTTCACATCATAAATCGTCAGCGAACACTGTGATGTTCCAACCTTTATTAATTTATTTATTGACCGACGATGAAGTTGACCCACTAATTTATTTATAGCAGCTGACTGAGCACAAAGGATGCAAACAGTAGCTTTAAAACTGTTATTAAATGTAATAATAGAACAAAGAAAAAGAACATCATTACATTTTTATCGTGATTACGGCAACAAAAACAACACCGGCCGAAGCCAACACACAAATTAAAGTTCTGTGACCTTTTATTTTACAAGGTGACTGGTTTTAACGGTATTTCCTGAGCGTAGGGACACAACAAAACAGGCTCTCGGTGATTAATCACACAATTTAACTCTCAACATTGATTCCTATTCACAACCAATAGAGGCAGCAGAACGACGCATAAACACAACATCGACACACTATTATCTTATAAAGTTGTTATGGAAAACAGGTGCCCATTTAGTTAAAAAAAAAAAAAAAGTTTTTAACTTTGTCTTTTTACACTGACAGACTTTGTAACATTATAACAGCTGCCAGGAAGCAAAAACAGATGCCTGCTGTGACCAAAAACAACACTAATGAGAGCAGTGAGACTGAGTCTAAACAGTTAGTTTCCTTGACAGTAAAACAAAGATGCGGAAAGATGTTGTGATTCTCTGTTTTGTGTCCTTACACGTTACATTTATCAACTAGAGTCACTGTTGATGTAAAAATGGTTAGTACTGTGTGTTTGTTGGTTTTCAGAGCCTGAAACTGTGGACAAGAAATATTAGAAAACTGATCGACATCAAGGTCAGACAACACTTTGTCCAGGTATCAAAGGGAATCATCTTGTTTGGGTCCTGATGTTCCACATGTGTTTTCGAACACATTGTCCCAAGAACTCATATGTTTCTAGGGACATGGTAAACACATGGCTCGTGTTACCATCTCCCCTCCCATGCTCACACACCCCCTTCACCACTCTGCTCCTCCTCCTCCTCCTCTCGTAACCCTTCAATCCCGTCTTTCTATTCCCCCGTTTTTTTTCTCGTTTCCTCACCTCTCTGTCTTCTCTTCAACCCTTTCTGTAAATTTACACATTCCTCTCCTTCTCGCAGAGGTCACAGACTTCTTCTCTCTCCAAAACCTTCTTTTTTTCCTTCTCTCTCTCTCTCTCTGCGTTTTCCCACTCTCATACCTCCATCTCTCTCTCTCTGCCTCTATCTCTTTCATTACTTTCCCCTCTTCGTGCCCCGTGTTGTGCAACCCCATCTTATGTTCCCGTAAATAAGTGTTTATAGACATACAGGTATGTATAAACACCACGTCACATTACTGACCCACATGCCGCAGAGGGAACATGTGCATGATCCTACCAAGGATTGGAGCGCATGAAGATTTCTAGGAAAACAATGGGCGGTGCTTTATCCACGCTGCTGTCATCACTCTGCTCCTTATTTGGTGTTAATATGCAAAAGTCAAAGGATGTTGTGCTGATATGTTTTCAAAAATGATTACCTTCAGTGCATGTACACTGGTTTATACTATATCAATGTAGTTAAAGAGTCAATGTTTAATTTAACTTCCAAAAAAGTGTCTGGATGTTCAGGATGTTCTCTGCTCTACAACAAAGCTGTTTGCATGTTTTCTGTTAAAATAAGTTACATTATGTCCTGCCCCCTTCTTTTGTCTTTGTTTTGACGACGGCTACGCCTCCTCTTCCTTCTCCTCCATCTCCTCCATCTCCACCCCCAGAAGTTATCCTATAGGCATCAGTCAAGCTGGTTTTAACTAATGCTTCTTGTTGATTAGCTAATGCCAACATCCAGGACTTAGTGGTTAAAAACCATCATTGTCCAATCAAGACAGAAACAAACAAGATCGTCTTTCTTCACTAAGTGGCTTGCGTGAAAATCTGCAACCAGTTTTTCCAGAAACTGAATGGGTTGTTAAAGATGAATCAGAGGAAACTGTAATTAGATGACATGTGAACGACATGAGACAACTCATCCTGTCAAAGCATCACAGACAAACAGCTGTGACCTTTTCAATCAAACTTTAATGAAGGACGGGCAACGCCTTAAAGATGATATATGTAAAATATTAACAGCTGTTTGTTCAGACATAATCCTGTCATCAAAGCAAAGACTTGCAGAACTGCATAGATAGTTAGATAGATAGATAGATAGATAGATAGATAGATAGATAGATAGATAGATAGATAGATAGATAGATAGATAGATAGATAGATAGATAGATAGATAGATAGATAGATAGATAGATAGATAGATAGATAGATAGATAGATAGATAGATAGATAGATAGATAGATATTAAATATATCATAACCCAGGATAGGATTTGGTTGTTTTTGTCAGAGGAACTCACACGAACACACTCATGATTCTGTGGAATATGACACGATGGAGCCAAAACAAAGCAGACATGTTTTTAACAAGTCACTTTGGATCAAAATATTTGAACAACCAAAAGAAAAAAAAACAATCCTGTGTGAGAGCTCCACAGTAAGCAGAGACCATGATGGGGGGAAGTTAAACCCAGATTGGTATTTTAGTGAGATGGACCATCACGGTTCTGGCGAACCTTCATGTTCTGTGCAGTTTACCAGCAGAGCAGCACGATTCCAGGGTTTTTCCAGGTTTTTTTTTCCAGGTTTCTTCTGAAAGAATCCAATGTTGTGTCATTTCTGGTTTTAACCACCAGTAATATCCTCTTTCATCTCTCTTTTAATTGGCTTCTGCTGCATCTGATTCAAAAAGACTCTCAGGGCATGAGTAATTTCATTTGATCTAATCTCATATTTTAGGTGATAATCATAATAAAGAAATGACATCAGTGGGAACGGCTTTAGTTTACTGACGTCATAATCTTCTAGTGGGTCAAAATAATGCTTTTTATTTTCGTGGAAAGTAATGTTTCAGTAACATATTGAGTGAATTTCTTTCGGCTTTCACTTGAACACAGGAATGAACTGATTAGATTATGAGGTCAAAGATCAGATGTCACGGTCGTGGTGACCTCATGTCATGTTTTGAATGTGATGCGTCAGGGAATTACATGACATCTGTCGTAAATGTTCACTTGGATTTACAGATGAACTTGATCAAAGTTCATAGTAACTATGACCTCACAAAACTTACTTTTGGTCTCATGAATCATGTTGCTTCTACAACACCTCCAGGGGAATCCCAACAAATCTGGCCACACAAATGTGAAATTGGCATAATCTCAAGAATTCATTAACTGAGACTGTACTGTTTAGCAGACACATAGTGATAATTCTGGTTGATCCTGTACTCGTGCACATATTTATTTTGTGCATTAGGAAGGCGATCACTGTCAACTAGACAAGGAGGTTCTTGCTTACTGGTTACACATTTGAGGTATTTCACTTATCTGTTCATCAAACTATGGTTCAGGCAGTGCAATGCAGACAGTGTCTGCAGAAACACACAAAGGACGAGTTTAAGTGGCATGCAGGACGTTTCTTGTCACATCTGCAGGGACTGAAATTTCTGCTGAACTGGTCTAATAAAGATCTTAAATGCACAAACACTGAACAGAGATTGCATAGGTTACAAATTATCGCAAGACTTCAAAAACCTTAAATGAATAAGTTTGTGTATTAGTATCCTAATCGATACCTGTCTAAAGTGTGTCCTGTAAGCGTATGGCTCCTGCTAGCAATGTGTTAACTTAGTATAGCTTAGCATTACAGACTGGAAACAGGGACAAACAGCTAGAACTAATGAGATAATTACTGAGTTTTAGACATGATAATAGATGGGTGTTACCACGTTTGGGTTTGGGTTAGGTAAAAGTGTTAGGCAAAGGTGTGTCAGACATTTCCAGTCTCTAAAACGATCCAAGCTAACTGGCCATAATAATTTTAGATTCATTCATTCATAGCGAGGTATTCTTGCCCTGTCAAAAAAAAAAAAAAAAACCTTTGGACACAACCTGCATCTCCCTGCGGTCTGCCTCCCTGGCACCATGGCCATTACCTCCATGTTTGCGTGTTATTGTTCCAATTTTCCAGCCACTGAGCAGCAAACAACCCGAAACAGCAGGGTTACTCATTAACAGCATTATATGGAGAATCTCCATGCCTTTCACTACCTGATCTGCCACCTAGCAGGTAGTTTGTACCTCTGTGCGTGCATGGACGTGTGTGTTGTATGTGTGCATTTATGTTACATGTGATGGAAAGGTAGAAGACCTGAAGAAGCAACAGAAGTGCGTTTGTTTATAAAAACTTGCCTTTTGGTATCATCATAATTTCAATGAAGGTGAAGTAATAATGGCTGTAATTTTGACAATAACTGAACAAACTTCAGTTTTTTTTTATTGTAATAAAAACATAACAGTTCATCTAAAAGCAGATTTCCACATTACATATGAGATAATGTGCTTCCATTGACTTTATAAGAGTCTGCTGTACACTCTGCTCTGTGTGAATACAATTATTGTGCAGGGTTATACCAAAGCATGTGCCATTATCAGAGTAAAGGCCCAGGGTCAGCTTTACTACAGTGATAAACTCTGTAACAGCTGACTCAGAGCATGCAGCTGAAGTTCAAACCACTCCTCCATGTCTGCTGTGAAAATCTCTGCACTTCTTTTCTTAAGCAACATTTGTATTTCTTTCCCCAGACATAACATAATCCTGACACACGGTTCTCAATATTGAGAGATAGCAGATGATTCATAACTGAATTCGCATTAACAGTGTACTCACTTTACTTATTGACAAATCATGCAATTGTCAGATGATGATTTATCAAATCATTAAGCTCATGATCACTTTCTCAAAGCTTGGGGAGGCTGTACTTCCTGTAGACGCAATAGTTCATTGAGCTAAAGGCAAACATGTTGACACACTAATATTTAGCAGGGATCATTTTGTTAATGTTCACCATCTTAGTTTAATGGGTTAACATTTGCAAATTAATATGCAAATGCTAAAAATACAGATGAAGCTGATGTTGTTAAATTTGCCGGTTTTAAGTTTTAGACCAAAAATATTGGACAAATTAGAAGTTTGGTTCCTGGCATTAGATGAAAAGTCAGGGGATTGTTGGAGGTAAAACAATATGCGTTGATTTTGTGGTGATTACTAAGATGTTTGTTGACTTCATAACATATGTCAACTTTCTGGTTGGACTGGAGAACAAGTCAGAGGATATGATGAATTATGATATGTTGGGAATGTTGTGAAAGACAACAAACCATTCCCGATGATATGATATAATACGATGCGATGATGAGGACTCAAGAAACTGAACCATATTGGACCAAAGTGGCAACAGTTTGGAAACTGTTCCTCTAATGTGGTTGAGACGATTCTCATAATAAAGTCTAATCTATAATTTCTTCTTTTTACATCCATCGTATCAGAGAATAGCAACTAAAAGCTGTGTCACTGGATCACTGGCTGTATCCACTTTATGACTTCCCTCGATATAAAATATATAATGTCCATGTCTGTCTCTGCTTGTCAGTCTTTGTCAGAGTCTCCAGGGTTTTGGCACGCACCTTTGAGCCTTATCTTTTCACTCATATGGTCCAGTAAACTGATCAAACACACACACAGATGGGAACACATACACATCCAACTAAACACAAGCCATTTATTGATGTGAATACCTGTGAACTCTGCAAATACGGACTCTGCTTTAGGTTGTTAAGTGCTCACAGACGCCAGAGATGAGTCAGTGGGATAGTTCTGACTCAATGAATATAACTAAACACAAGATACAAGTTTAAGAGCTGGAGACACAAACTGAGACAGATTGTCAAAGGAGACAGGAAATATGAAGGTTTTTAACAACGTTAGTGGAGTTGTAGTTATCTTGCCCGATTTCCTCACCTGAAATTATCTTTCAAAGAACAAAGAACAAATAAAAGTGATACGTGCATTACGCAAAGCTATTACCTGGTAAATGCTTTATCAAAGGTCTTTATCCTGTTGTAATTAGAGATGATGTAATTACAATGAATCTAATCTAATCAGACAAACAATGGCAAATGGCAACTGTTTGAATAAAATCAATGATTGAAGACGATACGGTAATTAAAGATATCAACTCTATTCTCTGAACAAAAACTCCAATATTTTCAGAACCAAAACAATAAGGGTCATTATGTTTGATCAGCTATAAGGACACTGGTCAACGAGGAGTCGTGACCGTTTCCTGGCAAAGAAGACAACATCATTTTTCATCCTTTTGTGACACTTGAATTAGTGGTGCCATGTGTTGATTATTTAGCTTTTATTTTATGGTGCTGACACATTAATGTGAATATTTCAGAACCAAAATTAAATTTTTAAGTTACACTCACTTTTATGCAGCTGTGATTAGTTGTCTCTTAAACAAAGGCCCGTCTATGAGTGATGTAATGAATAAATAACTGAATATGTAACTTTGATTTAATTGTGGTTGTCTCTTCATCCTCTCACAATCATCTAGATCAATCGCTACCATTTCATCTCATCAAAACACAGTCGGACATGCTAATCCACCCAAGAGAAAATGTCCTGGATAGGCACTCTACACTAGTAACAAGTCAACACACTGGCCCACTGGTCTGATTCCTAATGGTCCAGCATGCAGACAATGAATGAGCTACACTGTGTACCTGTTCTTGCCTCATGAAGTAGGTACATTTAAGGCATTAGCCTTTCAGATGAGCTACTTGGCACAGAGTCAAAGACACAAAGACACAAATCTGGGTCAGAGGTTGTGAGAGGTACAGCTCAGTGCAGGACAGTATGCTGAGCTGGTTCAGGTCACCTTATTGTTCTGCCCACTCAGCAGAGAAACACTGGTTTGCTTACTTTTGCAGAGATTAGTGGCGGTGGTTACGTAACTCCTGCCTTTTGTTCTGCACCGGCCATCACGAGTCGAGGGTTGTTCAGGAAGTGCCAGAATCTCTCAGGTGAATTTGAAATGTCATGTTAACTCATATGAGAAGCTAATAAATTTAACAAAAATGTGGCTCAACTGAATAACTTACATTCAAGCAGTTTTTCTTTGTCCTGCATGGAAGCATCAAGTATCCCGAGGGGATTTTGATCCCCTCCAGTGACGAAACCAAAAAGGTAAACTTCCAAGTTGTTATTTCAAATGTGAGAGGACAAGTTGGACGGACTTTCAGTTCTTAGACCTTTAGAGACACGATCTTATGCTAAATAAAGCACCAGCGCTCAGAAGGAGGCAGCAACCAAAATGAGTAATAAAGCAAAGAGTGCACTGTATAAACTTTAAATATGCAAAAGGTAAGAACTGTGGAAATTTGAGCGTAGCATTGGTTCACAAAGACGTGAGAGATAAGTCAACACATCATGTTATGAGAAAGAATTCTGCAACTGTAAAGGTTCATAATAAAAACGTAATGAGTGTCTTCAGGGAAGAACACAAATGAACATGTAACAATAGCGAGGGTGTGATACCAGATAGAAATAAGACGCCTTCTTTTTCACAGTGAAAGAATGGGAATGTGCTTCTTATTGTTTCCAGTAAAAAAAAAAAAAAAAACGTCAATTTTCAAGTCATTCAAGTTATTTTTGTCTTGATTTCAAGTCTGTATCATTCTGTATCTGTAATCTGTATCATTATTGTAAAGCAGTGTGATCATTTAAACAGCAGCAGCAGCAGCAGCAGCAGTCTTTGACTTGTGTTGCATGATGAATGACGAGTGTGCGTGACTGGGTGCGAAAATGTAGTGAAAGTGAACGGAAGAGGTCGATGCACTAAAAGAAAATCAGGAAAGAAAGAGATGTGCTGCGGTTCGGATGTGTGCGTGCGTCTGAGCCGAGCTGCCATGTTTGGGGGGATTTCTAAAGGTGGAAGATGCAGGAGTGAATTTAGAAGAACAGCTGATGGTTGGGTGGTGGGGGAGGGGGGAGCAGATGGGAGGGTCCTGGAGGGGGGAAAAACAAGCTCTGTGCGGAGTAGGTGGGGGTGAAAGGCGGAAATGGGGCGGTGCTACTGTACTCATATGAAGGACAACATGTATATGTACTCAAATACAACCTCTCCTGAACAAGCTAAACACAGGTCGGATGTTTGTGAAGCAGACCTGAACGACTTTACAAGATTATTTTTCTATTTTTTTGCGCTTTCTGGTTTTGGTTTTGCGCACAGGAGAGGATGCAGTTGTCTGTTGAGCCCACACCTGGAACAAGGAAACAGTGAGCGCTCGTTGTTGTTGTTGTGCTCATTCCCATCAAAAACAAAGCGAAGGACTAAGTTGTTTCCTTTCATTTCATGTAAGGATTGACATTGGAATATGCGTTTTTTCCTGCATAGACGGACTTGATGTGTGTTTAGACTGTGACTTGTATCAACACCTGATACCGGCACACACAGACCTTGACTGTCAACAACAAACGAAACAGGATATAGATATACATACATATATATTTGCGCAGACGTACATTTAGCACAAGTTTTCCAACACCCTGCACTTATTATTTCATTTATTATTGTTATTATATTTGAAGTCATCACTGCGTCTTATTCGGTTTTTTTTTATTGCCTTATAAAACCCTTTTAATTGTCACACGTTGCTGACAGCTCAACTTTCCTCAAGAGATAAGTACGGCACGTTTCAGTGAACGTGGGGGGTTTTTTTACGCACAAAGGAGCGAGAGGCGAGACGAGCGCACACACGCAGCATCGGGTTCTGAGAAGTGAAAAGGACTCATTCAGTTAAAAAAAACAAACTAATAAACCAACAGAATGACGGACGGACCGAGACAACGGAGCAGCACAGCGGGATCTGGAAAGGATGCTGCCGGTGAGGAGAGCGGAGGAGGAGTCGCGCTCAAGAAGGAAATCGGACTTGTGAGCGCCTGTGGTATTATTGTCGGTAAGTGACCCACCACTGCTACTGTAGTAGTAGAGACGGTAACTGACATTGCGGTGGGACCGGTTCCCTAATTAAACCTTCAACAGTTCAACTCCTCCTTGAGTTTAGTATCTGTCTCTTAATAATGGCCTGGAGCAGATGTGTGAGCCTGAGAGACACTAAGAAACGACCTATTCAAACACAGTCGGGATACAAAAGCTGCACTGGGATCAGATCTATATCATTTTACTAAAGTCATGAATATAAAAGAGGTGATGTTGTGGGATGTATAGCTCTGAAAACAGAAAATGGCTCCAAGCAAATTCTCTCACCAAACTGGATTCTCAGTCTCATGTTGCGATGACAAACCTAAAGAGTAAACACTAGTTTGTTTGTTTGTAACGTTTTGTAAACTGAGTCAAGTCCCATATCAGTTTGACTTGCAACACGTCTCTGTTCTTCTCTGAGGTCGTTAATCAGTGAAGCTTTCATCACTTCTCTCTAGTTTGGCCACAACTGAAAGTGTCGATGAAATCATTCATCTCTGATCGAGAGATACAACTTTAAAAGAGCATGAAAGTCTAAAAAATAACCTCACTGATGTCATCTAGGTGATAGATTGACCACTTTTTTTTTTAATTATCTTCCTTTTAATGGAAGTAAACTCACTTTTTCAAACCTCTTTTATTAATTTGAGGCAAAAACTGTTAAAACTTATCTAATTGTCTCCACATCCAGTGCACATTTCACTAACCATAACCTGCAAACACTACAATAATCATTACCTTTGATTAAACTGTATTTATATTAATATTTTGGCTGAAAGAAAGTCAGAGGATAAAAAAATGTTGCTTATAATTCACCAAAACCCCTAAATAATATCATTTAATATGCTTTATAGTTAGATCAACAGCTCAAAACCCAAATATATTCGATTTATTGTGATTTAAGAGAAAGAAAAACTACAAATCTTCACCATTGAGAAGCTTAAACCTGAAAATATTTCATAGTTTTGATTGACAACGCCTTCGTTTCTTCTTTATACTCTGTTAAAACAAGTGTCATTGCCTCCAATTATTCAGATTTATATTAAAACATATTTTATCATTCCACTAACTGCCTCGTCTGTGTAATAATGTCTGTAATTGATATAAACGCAGAGGTCGGTAATCACCGATAATGTCACCAGATGACAGAGAGTGAGAGAGAGATCGATGTGCAGAGGAATTGACAGTGGCGCAGGTCGCCCAGATGGGTCTGAGGAGCATGTGGTTGTCGTGTCGACCTTGACGGGATGAAGATGAGGGAGGGGATGACTCATTCATTCTTGTGTTTCCACGGTAACGGAGAGAAGAGGGGAGAAGAGAAGAGTGTGTGCGCACAGGAAATCTCAAGAGATCTGCTAGGAGAGAGAGGGAGAGGTGTAAGAAAGAGGATGAGAGATAGTGAACAGCCTCGCCACTGAAATGTAGCTCAGGAGACCTTGTTCCTTCTCTGTTTGTAACAAACTCCCACAAAAAATCCCTGACACAACTCAGTTTGTGCAGATTTTAATAGATTTTTTTTACACTTTTCCAGGTCAATAATCATCATCTGATGTGACAGCAAACACTAAAGATCTATTAAAATGCTACAGCGCCAACATCATTTCTCTTCAGCCCCACCCTTCTTCTTCTTCTTCTTCTTCTTCTGCGTTATCACTGCGGCAACATTTTTAGATAATTGAATTGTTTGTTTAATTACTCTCAATTCATGCACAGGCTGCTGATAAACACGCTGGCAACGTTAAGCCACAAATGCCACCTTAGAGGATTTTCTTTTTTTTTTTTTCTTTTTTTTTAATGGCAGTCCAGAGTTCACACACTTCATAAACAGGCGGTTGTTCTTAGTTACAGAGCTTTTTTTTTTTGTCCTTGACCAAGTCCAAGTCATTCATTCATGCGGCTCATGCTGTCATGTGCAAAAGAGAGAGACGTGTACTCAGGTGACTCGTCTGATCCTTTCGTCGTGAACGTGGCCCGCTGGGTTTCCATGAAAAAGTGGGGTGAGAGCATGAGGACATCAAACAGTTTTATGGCCTATTGTGCAGTGCAGGCATTTACTGTATCACACACACACACACACTCAGATAAATAACAGAAACATGCAAAGCCAGGGATTTTAATTTGAAGTGAACTTTTGGACATGTCCCCGCCCTGATAATGCTGTTGTATTCTCTCTCCTGGATTAGTTGTGTCTGAGCTGGAGTTTAGCAATCTAATAATTTAATAGACTCGAATTCACTTCACTTTGATTAAATATCGAGTTCAATTTTTATCCTCTTGCCTTTTATAAAATTTGATTACGCTGCAGAACCTATTCATGAATCTTCATTAGAGCTAAAAGAAGCCTCCATCGGTTTGTCCTCATATCTAATTGATTTTATTACATTATTACCATTAGTGCTGCTGTGTAATAGTAACTCATGTTGCTCTCAGGCCTGCGGGGTGTGACGAGCGAACAGCAGGTTGGCCTCAGCTTGGTGGCTCGTTTGAACAAGGATTTATGGTGATATGAAATGCAAGAATTAATCCTACTTTTTTTTTTTTTTTAATAAAGGCTGATTAGAGTTATATCACAATGCTACACGAACTCACACACACACACACACACACACGTTTGTTAATATTCATAACCTTCTGCCGATGTGAGCGGAAAGATAAACTCTGCGTTAGGTTTCATGTTTACTCAGATTTAACAAGATGTAATTCGTGAAGTAATTTCAATGGAAAATGATCTCGTAAGCCAATTATCATTGATCGTAAACAGAACAAAAACGTGTTTGTAAAAATCGGGAGTCAAATCTCCGATTTTAACCGTATTAAAGTTAAAAGAGCACGAGTTGTCTAAGATCAAAATTAACCGTGTAAAGTTTGCTGCTTTAACTCTTTGTTGCCTATAACTGTGTCAAATAAAAAATACAAATAATAATAAAAATCCAAACAATGAATAATAAATAAATAAAATAAAAAGTTAATGAAGAATAAAATAAAGAATAAAATTAATTAATTTTAATTTCATTAAAAATGAGAGGTTTCCAGCCTCTACTGGATTATCTGACGTGTCAGGCTTTAAAGAAGTAAGAAAGACATCAAACAACATCACAGAGGGAAACGTGTGCAGAGCGCACGACTTAAGCCAAACTTCTTCCTTTGTCACACCACGATTCGTGGCAATAGAGCATATAGAAGTTTCCTGTGGTTCTCAAATAAAGTGAAATGAAACATAAAACAGAGAGAGATTTAGCTGGACAAGTGGGTTATAGGCTCCTTAACAGACAGAGTAGTTTAAACTTTCTTTTCTTTTGGTTTTGCATCAAGGTCAGGAGACAAACTGTGATTTAGCCTCAACAGCTCAAAAAAATAAGATGTTCCCCTTGGCCTAGTTTGAGGCAAGAACAGGAAATGTAAAGACTCCAGTCAGCATTAGTCTCACACCAGCACACGATAACGCACAGATGCATAAATATAAAACATATACATGCTCACAAAAGCACATACATGCTCCCCCGTCTTCCCCCGCTCATCATTACATAACAGTCAAACTATCCCCTTATAGCACGCTAGCTTTACTTCCCTCTGCAAAGTTGTTCCAGACACCTTGTTGTAAGAAACGCAGCAGGAAAAAAAACTTCCAGCAAAGAAAAGTGCTGAGTCAGAACACTGTTCCTTTTTTTTTCTTCCTCTGGGTGTCAGAGGTCACTCATGTACGACCACATAAAGCTGCTATAAAGATGTCAACGAATAAATCACAGGTTGGACTTTTCTTGTTTTTTTTTTTCGTTTATCATCTTTTCACCTTTTACCTGAAGTTACATAAGTACGTGGTCGTCCACACTGATACCCCCACCCCCCACCCCCACCGCTGCGATGTGATGCATGTGGTATCTGTTAAAGTTGAACTAATTTGCATGTCCTTGTGCTCGTTGAACACGTGGTTTGGTAAACGGTCACAGTACGCAGATAAGAGTGTTTCTAGGAAACAGGATAGCATCTTTAAATCTGCAACTACAGCCTTTTATTATTATTATTATTATCATTCAACCTGGTCCTGTTTATTTTATGTCAATCTATAGTCTAGTAACTTAGTATAGTGGTTGACAAACTTTTTAGTTAAATTGGTCGACCGCTGACTCACGACTCACTGTCTTTCAGCAGGAACCAGAGGATGTAAATGATCCAGTCTTTGTAATTTCAGCACTTCTATTGTTATACGTTGATGCACCAAGATGGCTGCATATTTTATATTCTTTACAAATGCAAATAAAGTCATTTACAGCTCATTCATTCAACTCCTCAGACACAATGTGACTGTATCGTTCACACCTTTGACTTTTGCACCACACTGTAAAATCATCCAGCCTCAGACTGTTACGGCTCTGAACCTTCAGCCTTTGACCCCCCCGCCCACCCCTGTCGTCGCCGCTTTTTTTTTTTCTTTATTGTCCGCCCGCTTTTTTCAAGCGCATTAGTCTGAACGCAATCGTTTGAATCTGACGAGGGCGGGGGCGGATGGTGAGGCTTCAAATCTGACCTCCGACCTCCGGTTTTGTAAATCCTTTCATGTTGGACAAGAACCCAATCGTCTGGATCTCACCGCCTCTCAGCTCCTGTGTAAACTGCCCGGCGCTGTGATGCTCATCGAATATGTCAGCGTATTAAACGCCGCCCCAAACTGCACCACCACCATCACCACTTCCCTCTGCTTTCCTCTTTGCACTCTCTCACCCCGATGTCTCTGTTGCTCCATCTCCTCATAACTCAGTGCCTCGTCAGCAGATTGCAGGTTCCCACTTTGTCCTGCTTCATCACTGTTCAGACTCTCTCTCACTTTGTGTTCATGACCTTATTTCTCTTTCCTGTCGGATTTTGTCTTTTTCCTTTTCATCATGTTTGTCTGATCATTTTTGCTTTTAGTGGAAATTACCCTGCAACCTTTTATAAAAGAGATATTTCATGAGTCAGGTCTTTTTTTTTCTTTTTGGCAAGAAAATCCTACCTAAGCAGCAGCAATGCGACACTACAAAACCTTCCAAACTCTACCATTTAAAAGCAGGTTGAACAGTTCAGATTTTTTTTTTCAGCCGTTTAACAACAGTCGATCAACATGTCGTATCTCGTTCGCTTTATCTGAACGAGCGCAGAAACGGTGATGTGATGTCAAAAATGATAATTTGCAGGTTTTAAATGGGAGTTGACGGATAACTGTTGAGCTCAGTGATTTCCCAGAGTCTTGGTTGCCTCCGGGAGGTTTCAAGGTTTGATACAATTATCTTAAAACCTGCGTACACCGACTTCAGCTGTCATTCAAGTGAGACATTACTGCAGCACATAACTTCATGCATGTCAGAGCACACAAAGCTGCTTAAGTTACCATTGCATGTTGATTCTGTTTCAATTGAAAGTCAATTAAAACCTTAATTTAGTTTAAAAAAAAACATGCTAAATCTCTGACATACTTCTTGGTACTTGATAAGACTTTAAAGAGTATTCAGCTATAGGGATCTTGAAAGAGATGAAACACAAATTAATTGGCTAATAATAGTTTAGATCCCACATTTCCCATAATGCAGCAGGATTTAAATACCTTTCAAATAATCTTTCAAACTTCTTCCACCCAGTTTTCTTTTTAAGAATTGTAAATCTCAAAACCACACAGATTATTTTCTCAGACTGATTCAGTTTGTGTTGAAAACTGACGCCTCCCCCTCTTCCCTCAGGTAACATCATCGGCTCAGGTATCTTCGTCAGTCCGAAGGGAGTGATGGAGAACGCCAGCTCCGTGGGCGTGGCTCTGTTCGTCTGGATCATCACCGGTGTCATCACAGCCATCGGGGCGTTGTGCTACGCCGAGCTCGGTGTCACCATCCCCAAGTCGGGAGGAGACTACTCCTACGTCAAAGACATCTTCGGAGGTTTAGCGGGGTGAGCGTGAACACTCAGTCGTCTGTTTATGGGAGTGATTTGAGTCAGAAGTAGCAAAGAAACCAAAGTCAGGATTTGTAAAGTTTGTTTCCATTTGCCAGTTTTTATGTCATAAGCGGTTGCCGTGACAATATCAAAGTACAATCTCCTTTTTAAGTTGAAAGTTATTTTCTGCTTGTTCCATATTCAGTGTTATGATGATTCAGGTGTTCGCAAATCCTCACTGCAGCTTGGTCTAAAGTACAGTCTGTACAACCCAAGGGGCCTCCCAAAACGATTACAGTTAATTTGACAAGGATTTAGGTGAGAATACCAATATGTCTGGATTCCTTTCCTTATCCTGCTGGATGAGCTTCCTGATGCAGGTCAGACATTTTGATCCGAAGCAGTGAAGGAGGATGAGGAGGAGGCGGTGGGGTGTGTGTGTGAGGGATGTTAAGACAAAAGACTCTTACGAAATATCTTTGTCAACTTGTTCTGAAATGACTTTTATCCGTCGTCCATTCATCCATAAACAGTTAGCTTTGTGGTAACACCACTTACAGTAAATGCTTGGGAACCCACGCTAGGTACATTTCCTGGCAAAAACAATATCGTTTGTTAGCATAGATTTTACACACACACGGTGTGTTTTGCCCAGACTGTAAACACAGATTAGGCCATTGTTTTTTACCCTACACCCACCACCCCCACCCCCAATTATCACAAGCATATTATCAAGGTATTTCGGGAAAGGAATTAAACCAGACAAAACAGCCATTGATTGTTTTCTTGTCCCCCTTTGTACAGAAGCTATCAATACACATCAATGAACTTTTACCTCCAGGGGAGTCGGTTTGAAGTGTTTAGGGGGCCACGGTGTTTCCCTGTGACCTCTTTTTTTTCGAAGAAATAGACCATGTTCAATGAGTGTTTGTTTTTGTTGTCCTGCTGCTTTTTTTTTTTTTTTTAAATCCGTAAAACGCAGCAGCGACAGCGACGGAAATCACCAAAAAAAAAAAAAAAAAAATGGAGGGGAAGAGATCGTAAAAGTTGTGCTCTCAAAGACTTTGTCTTTGTTACGGAGATGCAACAGGTTTCATGGGGTCACTATGAAATGAAATTGTCCAAGCAGGGATATAAATAGAAAATCAAAGTGTAGGACTGAAGAACAAAAGAAAGGATAAATCCATACGTCCTATTGTCCCTTTGTCTTTGAGTTTGATCTGTTTTCTCACAGACCAAACAACAATTCAGTCCATGAATGAAACAAGCAGCGAACTTATTGATAACAAACGGTGACCAATCTATTATTAATCCTGCATTCGAAGCACTAATGTCATTATTATTATATTAAGTTTTATCAGTGTTATGTGTTGAAGGGGCTACAAGTACTAGTATGTATTATGCAGGACTCTTTTCAGAGTCTTATAAATTATTGACGCATCGAAGCTCAAACTATTTTAAAATACTCTGCTATGACTATTCATTAGTTTAACCCTTTAAAGCTGGACACATCCAATAATAAGAATAAGACAATTTAAGTGTTTTGAATCTGAGATGTTTAAACCTTCTAAGAAATTACAAAAATGATAAATAAATTGCCGTATGTTTTCAAATATGATATATTTTTTACATGTATTTTTTTATTATTTTAAATGTTATTTTTTCACATGATACAGTTGGCTCTAAAGGGTTAAAACTAAAGCTTAAAATCACTGGACTTAATGTTCTTATAGTGAGAAATAGCAGTGTTTTCATAGATGTTCGAGTTTGCGCTTGAATTTTTTTTTTTTTTTTTTTTTACGTTAAACACACACACACACACACAGACACATTCCAGCGAAGCACAATCCCGTTAACGCAGTCAGGTGTAATGATCCTTCAATAAGCTTTCGGAGAATTTTGTGAAAAAAAAAAAAAAAAAAAAGTCAAACCCATGCCTGGTTTCTTCCGCTACGCTCGACCACTAAAACCCCCTTTAGCTGCTCGCACCTTCCTGCTGTTCTATGTCATCCACCGACTCACACACTGGTAACAAACACATTAACACTCAGTATTAAACTGTGTGTGCGTGTGTCACTGTAACCCCTGTAACTTGAACTGAGTCTTGCATCAGTGAAATGTGTGACTCATCCTGTCAGTAGTTTCCCTGCAGCGGTTTCTTATCTGTTTGTTTTAGCAACTTTTATTAATGTTTGATGCCGGGGGTTAAGGTTAGGGATTTATTAATAACACATGAATGTCATTTACTAATATAAACTATGATATTATGCTTGTTTTTCTATAAGAAACAGCAGAAAAATCTATGACTGATACCTGTAGTTTGTTGGTTTCTCTGCTGCGTCACATTTGCGTGCCTGTGGTTATGTGAGTAGGTTCTGTCACCGTCACATATAAAACGCTGAATGAATCACTTTAGTTAAACTCAGCTGCCAAATAAGGATTTTATGAGTCTGTTGTAGGTTTTTAACCAACATGTTTCGAGTGGGGCGGGAGAATCGTAGGGAAATCTCTGTGTTGAACAGACTTTCATGTTTATAAGACTCCTCCCTTCCATTTGTTTTACAGGTTCCTGCGTCTGTGGATCGCAGTTCTCGTCATCTACCCGACCAATCAGGCCGTGATCGCTCTGACGTTCTCCAACTACGTCCTTCAGCCTCTTTTCCCCACCTGCTTCCCACCAGAGAACGGCCTCCGTCTGCTGGCTGCCGTCTGCCTCTGTGAGTCTGCAGATATTCGTAGTATTTCTATCATTTTTTCATTATCTTTCCTCAAAACTTAACACTTGCTTGTCGATAAACAGGCGACGCCTTTTGTGGTTTAGATGTATGTGTAATCAGTGTTATGATCATGACAGTCACAAAAATTTAATCCTCGCATCTGCGACAACTTCCTTCCCCTTGTGCCTGTCTCACTTTTGTCACATCAGCAGTGTTTATATTCAACATGCTTTGACAGCAGACTCAACTCGGTGCTAATACACACACACGACAAAGTTTTCTCTTTAGTAGACAAAAAAAAAAAGAAACACACATTATAAAGAAGCAAATATTGCCCAAAAAATGTCTTAAAAATACAAACAGTATCTAATCAAGCAGTAAAATATCTGAAAACACGGTTTCATTTGGACGTTTTACAAATGAAAAACACACGCATACAAAACAAAAAGCTGTGTCTCCTCACTGATTCAGTTTTGATTAAGCAGAGATAAAAGAACGGGGACAGCCTAAAGAAATCCTGCGAGAGAACACAAAGTTCTTTGAGTGTGCTTGTTCAGGCAGGCTCGGATGTTGAAAAGCAGCCAGCAAATTTAACAGTGCTCTGAAAAAAAAATAAACAAAATAAAAACAAACATCACAGACAAATGGGAATCAGTTTAATTCACCAACAGTGATCAGATGACAAACACTGACTCTTGATCAGGATGTTGCCGTTCACTCTGTTGGTTCGACTTGTATCTTAAATCATTCAGTGCTTTTTTTTTCCCTCTGGAGCTGCTCTGTTATTTAACCTCATGTCAAAGGTCAAAGGTCAGAGAGACAGCTCAAAGAGAGTAGCACTGAGAAGCAAACATGTTGAAGACAAATGGGAAAATGTGTTGACGGTGGATGATTTGAATCCGACATAGTTCACACTCACTGGTCAAATATTGCAGGAAACCTTGAGACAGAGACACGGAGACACCAGGAGAGAATAATATGTTTATTGTCTATGAAGCTCTGTCGTAATACCTTAATCTGACCTGCTAAATTCTGTTGTGTTTTTGTTGAAGCTGTAGTTCAACTCTGTGTTGCTCCAAAAATAGGTTAATAAAACAGGAGAAACTTGAGGAACAGGAGCTGTCAAACTCACATACTCATGTACATTCCAGCATGTCACACATTTTTGAGGAATCTCACTGTATTTGTCTTTTATTTGTTTACTTATTTATCTATATATATATATTACTTTCCCCTTAAACTGATCTCCAATAGTTTTTTTTTATTTTCCTGGAACTGGAAAGCAGTGAGGACATCCTGTGTCATGTTGTTTATGGACAGATGGGCTCAGTTTGGTTTCTTTAACAGTGTAAAAACCTCAGTTTCTACACTTGACAGGGCACAATAATAGACACAAACTCATTTGTACCCACTGAACGAGACATGATGTAGTCACATCGTACTTAGATTTCACAACAGGACATTTTTTTATTTTATTAACCAAATTCTAAGTTTTAGGTTCGTAAACACAGAATCCATCTGTGGTTTTTTTTTTTACTTTAGAGTGAAAGACACTTTGATCCACATTCACCTGTCATTCTTGCCCCACTTTGACAATTTACCTCGAAGCAAAAAAAAAAAAAAACTGCTTTGCTTTGCTTTGCTTTGCTTTGAACTGCTTCTTTTTATTGCTCAACTCTGGTTGGTTTCAAACTAAAGTTGATTGTGATTGGTCGAGGTCTCGCTGCAAGAGCGAGGCAGTCAATCAGACAGATGTTGTCAAGCAGCTTTCAGCAAACCCCCCCCCTCCAAGAAAAAAAAACACACACAAAAAAACTTGCTGAGCATTTTCTTTGCAGATGTTTTATCTTTGTTTTGCAGTTGTTGTTCAGTGAAGAAGAAGTGGGTGAGAGGTTAACTGTTTCTCACCCCCTCCTCAGCTCTGATGTCATAGTTGTTTATAAGACGAGCAATGTACGTGTTGATGTTTCTGAGAAGCCTTTGCTCAATTTAGTATAATACATGTCCAGCCAGAGTCAGATTGAGTGACGCTCAAACCAGACGATCGCTGTCTCTCTCTCTGTCTGTGTCCAATCTGGTCGTTTCAATCTGCAGCGTAAAAGATTTTTCGAGGTGTAGCATTTCAAAAACAAGCAGGAGGTGGTGGTTGTGGCGGTGGTGGAGGAGGGGGGGATATTTCCTGGGGTCCGTCTCTTCCTACAGATGGCAGCGTGCAAGGTCATAACTCTGTCATGTTTTCCAGCAGGCTCACAGTTAACTCAGCAAGTTTCCACACACACACATATATGGTATAACACATTTTGTATACTCAGCTTACAGACAGCTCAGCAGAGCCACAGCTCCAGGGTTTGAGGAATGTGTCCTCAGGTGTTTACTCGCTACAACTAAGACAAAGACAAGGCTGCAAATGCTGTAACTGACGCTATAATCCATTATAAGTACGGTGACAAAAAAAAAAAACAGTCATCTGACCCCTGAAAGGACTTTGTTTACTGACGGATGAATGAGGAGAATAAGTCAGTGGTGCGCTGTATATACATTACACACGTCAAACCATAAACCACATTTGCATATTCCCTCATTTCCTGTTTTCTTGTGTAGTAGTAACAGCTTCCTCCGACCATTACTGCAACTTATCTTGTGCTATCTCGCCTGCTGTGAGGGAAAACATAGTAGTAGTAGGTCGTCTTACTCTTGATTTTTCTTCTAAAACCATCTCTGCAGCATCTACAAATAAAATCTGTGAATCCACCATCTTTACACACACCTCTGTCGTGTTCATATCAGTGCAGAGACCTGCAGCATGTCTGTTCACGCACATCTGCCTCCGTTCCCCCCGCAGGGACCACTGAGCTCAGTTATTTAATGTGATGAACCTAATCCCACAGAGTCAAGCAGGCTTATTATTTAATGGCACCCTATTGGCCTGAACCCAGTGGCCTCTTGTACCCAGCAGTACAGATCAAATCCATTATCTTTGTCTGTGCTCGCCTCACGTTGGGGGCAAGTTTAACACTATAAAAGTGTCCCATTTAACTGTCCGTATCAATAAACTTTGACATATATTAACCCAATTTTTTAAAAAGACACGATGATTGATTAAAAAAATTCCAATCAATGCGTCGATATAAAACACTAACAAGAGGTGAGAGGTAACGGGTGAAGTTCAACGTGATGATGCTGCAACAGAGTCAAAGTTCGCTGCCGTGCGTTTACAACAAGTCACTTGCGTTCAAGTGTGCAGCCGTCCGTCCAGAAAAACGCAGGTTATTGGCTTTTTATCAGTGATAATAACCACTTTCATGACCTCTTCTGTTGAGCAATTTTATGAGCCTTACTACCACTACTACGACAACTACTACTACTAGAGACAGTGACAGTTTCTCTTTATAAGACCAATAAAACATTCAACACATAAACCAGTAAAAGTACATTAGCTGTAATGTCACTGATCTTCTTTTTTCTTTTTTGTTCTTCCTTCACCCCATGACTTTAACTTTAACCTTACCTTCAGCTCACAGACATTATCATTTCTTAACATCTCACAGTGTAATCTAACAACTCACTTGTGTGTTTTATTGTTTTATTGTTTTTTTTTGTGTGTGTGTCTGTTTAGTGCTGCTGACATGGGTGAACTGCTCCAGCGTGCGATGGGCCACCAGGGTGCAGGACATCTTCACCGCCGGCAAACTCCTGGCCCTCGCCCTCATCATCATCATGGGCTTTGTGCAGATCTGCAAGGGTGAGTTGAATGAATGAATAAATGAAATTCAAAAAAAAAGTCACACATATATTCACGGTCACTGGGGACATCCTCAGTCACCCGGGACACTATCGACCCCCCCGCCCTGTCTCCGTTGAACGCCGCAGGGGTCGGTAAGTCACTGGGGCCCCTTTTTGGTTAAAACTCACACAGCGCCTGTGTGGGTTTTTGCACTTCAAACATGGCAGAGGGCCAGTTATTACAGGGACCACGAAGAGTAGACCCCCCTCCTCACTGAAAAAACAAAATGGGGATTTCTATGGGAGTGTTTGAAGATAATGAAGAGCTCAGCAGCTAACATGATGGGAGAGTTAAGGTCATATATGAGAGAAAAGGGGGTGACAATGAAAATCAGTTTATAGAGTTTGAGAACAGTCTTTTACAACTTGTTTTACACTCAATAATTGTAATTTGATGACTCTTTTCTGCTCAAGGTGTTTTATCCCCAATATTTCCAGAAAGATGAGTGGGTGTTGTGAGATAATAAAACACTAAATATCACAATTATTATAACCATTATCTTCTCCACCTGTAGGAGAGTACTACTGGCTGGAGCCCGCCAACGCCTTCGAGCCTTTCAGGGAGTACGATGTTGGTTTGATAGCTTTAGCCTTTCTACAAGGCTCCTTCGCTTACGGAGGGTGGAACTTCCTCAACTACGTCACAGAGGAGCTGGTGGACCCCTACGTGTAAGAAACGACTTCTTTGTATATGACAAATGTAGAAAAAAAACATGTCATTATAGTTGGAAAACAACTTTCCTATGGACTTAAACGGGTCAGTGCCACAAGAAAATAGCTGATTCAAAAGCTGCTTGTAGATGTTTCAGTGATTAGCAGTCACATACCGACTAATCCTCCAGGTTTAATCTCTGAACTTGTTAAAACTTTCTGAAATTTATTTAATTTAGAATAAAAAACTCTAACTATCATCTCTAATGTCTGAACACTGACGTAAAACATTGTCTTGGTGTTATAAATGGTTTATTTTTTCATTTCCTTCGCATTTTTTATTCTTTTTTTTTATCTCACATATTTTAATAACCTTAGTATCCATTAATACACCCTCCCTAAGGTTTGACTTTTAATTTCCTGCCTCAAATCTCCCCCCTCCTCTTCCTCCTCTTTAGCTTTTCTCCCTATTCTGTCAACTTAATCCTACCTAAAAAAAAAACAAAAACGTTTTATCATCTCTGTGCAGGAACCTTCCTCGTGCCATCTTCATCTCCATCCCCCTCGTGACTTTCGTTTACGTCTTCGCCAACATCGCCTACGTCACGGCCATGAGTCCCCAGGAGCTGCTCGCCTCCAACGCCGTTGCCGTGGTGAGTAGCTCTCTGATCGTGACGCAGGGTGGTCCTGTGACCTCATTCACACACACACACACAAACATACAGATAGAGGAAAGACTCTGTCGCCCTCTATTGATCGTTCCTCTCATCAGTTGTTTTACAGCAGCTAATCATGAGTCTCTGTCTTTTTTTAATTCTCATCCTCCAACCCAGACATTTGGTGAGAAGTTGCTGGGAGTCATGGCGTGGATCATGCCCATTTCTGTGGCTCTGTCCACCTTCGGAGGAGTCAACGGTTCCCTGTTTACCTCTTCAAGGTTAGTCGGCTCATTAACATCCTCTAATCAGTCTTCAAAAAGGTATAAAGTACCTGTAAGTAGAAGCACAGATACTCGACCAAAAAAAAATCACTTTGGTAGAAGTTCAAGTCATTAACTAGAATTCTATGCAAGTAAAAGTATCTAGTATTTACTGTACTAAGTAGTTTATCTCCAGCACTTTAAAACATGAAGCCTACAACAATCTTCATAGACAATGTCTTGAGTCTGATCTAAAGTTGTTCTTTTGTTCCAGTATGAAATTATGTTAGGAAAGGAGTGAAGTAAAAGTGAAAGTTGACAGAAAACATACTTAAGTACAGTAGTGAAATATTCTATTTCTATACAACACTGCCTTCAACCCAGGATCTAACTAATCTTATTAAGTTTACTGAGGTATTAAATACACTATGTGCTTTATCTTTTCTAGATTGTTCTTTGCTGGAGCCAGAGAGGGTCACCTCCCCAGTCTACTTGCCATGATTCACGTAAAACGCTGCACTCCCATCCCCGCTCTGCTCTTCACCGTAAGTTCTCACCACGACTCGCTCCATCAGTTGAATCAGTCTGGGTGTCTCAAGATCTTCAGACACTAACCAACACTACAACCAAACTCTTCCTCCCTCTGTCTCCCTCTAGTGTCTGTCCACTCTGCTCATGTTGTGCACCAGCGACATGTACACGCTCATCAACTACGTTGGTTTCATCAACTACCTCTTCTACGGCGTCACCGTCGCCGGGCAGATTGTTCTGCGTTTCAAACAGCCCGACATGCACCGGCCAATCAAGGTCTGTTGTTTCTCCAGTAAATTTTACACTGAAGGTGTGAATACACAAGGAAACTATTGAAAGTTTGAAGGCTTCTAGTGGCAGGAAAGATGTACTACAAAATTAATACAAAGTTAAACTGCATCTGACTAAAAAAATTACTATGTTTCCTCCTCCAGATCAGCCTGATATGGCCGGTTATTTACCTCATCTTCTGGGCTTTCCTGCTCATCTTCTCTCTTTACTCTGAGCCTGTGGTGTGCGGCATCGGTCTGGCCATCATGCTGACAGGCGTCCCCGTCTACTTCCTGGGTGTCTACTGGGACAACAAGCCTCAGTGCTTTGACGTCTTTGTCGGTAAGTTACTGTCATCACAGTCATTTTGGACAAGTTTTATGCAATAATTCATGATAAGACCAAGCTGCAGAAGAGGTGACCTTTAAAACTTAAACATTGAGGTAGAAAGTAACAACTTGCAGTTATCTAACGCAGCTGTTACATCCTGCTTCCGGTGTTTATGCTAACAAGGATAATAATCTGCTTTATCTATCTAAGTGCAAATTTTGGCAAGAACTTAAAAAATATGTTTTCCAAAATATGTGTGTGCAAAGCCTCCAAAATGTTTCCATTCCACAAATCTCCTGTGAAACACGAGCATAGTCTAACAAAACCATTACTTCAACTTGTCCTAAAACCTTTTTTTTTGTTGTTGTTGTTGTTATTTTACCTCCAGACAAAGCGACGTACGTGGGCCAGAAGTTTTGTATGGTGGTGTATCCGGCCGAGAGCAGAGGCGGCAGCAGCGGTGGAGAAGAAGGAGAAGAAATGAAGGAAGCCAGATCTCCTCTGTCCAAAGAGGACGGAGACAACCACAAGTCAGCGGACTGCTGAAGAGCTTTAACGTCTTCATCATCGACCTCCTTGGCGCAAAAACAGACGCGAACGTGGGCGCGCATATACACAACAAGAGACACATGCAAACATACGTCACAGGTTTATAGCGGATTTAACTGATCAACAATTGTGCCCCCCACTGTCCCGCATCTTGTTTTTGCCATTTCGTATTTGTTGTTTTTTTTTTTTCCCTCATCATATCAATCAATAATTTCTGTGCCAAATATAGTATAAGAAGTTTAGAGCAACGAGACCTCGACTTTTTTCAACCTGGGGTCCCTCAAAAGTGCAATAAAGAAAGGTTTGTACTTTCAACCTCTTCAGTACTTAAACAACCACATGTAACTGTTTACTACTCGTCATCATCATCGTCAACCTGTTTCTCCCCCTCCACACACTCTCTGCACACTCCTATTGTAAGAGTGACTTTTTTATGATTATTAATATTATTATTATTATTATCATCAAAAGACTCTGTACTGTGATGGCTACGCAAACACTTTTTGGTTTGTTTGTTGGTTGTTTTTTTTTTTTTTTTTTTTTTCTGCCACGTTTATTCATTTTAACTTGTCATACACTCAACACACACCAAAGCTGTTTTTTTTTTTTTTTTTTTTTTTTGATTCAAAGCAGAAAAATCACATACAGATCAAGTCATTTCATATGGTGAAGTACACTAAGTACGGTTGTTTTATTTTGAAAAAGGACGAATGTGATTCCAAAATGTTTCTTTTTTTTTTTTTTTAATTGTAATTGTGATAATTGTTTATATGATTTGACTATGCTGTTGTTATAGTTTTAATATGTTAATTTTAGTTTTGTTGATATTCTTCTTCTTCTTCTTCTTTCTTTCTTTTCTATTCAGCATCATACTCGTCTGGGCCTATTTTGTATTTTTTTTTAAACTACAAATTTGTACACCAGAAAACTAATGACCTGTGCTTTGTGTTTTTTTTTTTTTAATGTGCTGTAAATGAAGCACACTTTCATGAATTAATTGCCTTAATTAGGATATATTCTATACTTGGGTGCCATTATAGCTGTGTTTTGACTGAAAGTAGAGAGATGATTTATGCTTATATTTTGGGGTAATTTTTTGACATTTTTTTTTTTTTTTTTAGTTCTTAGTATCGGACACTACATGTAACAATTAACCCGTTAAAACTGCGACACGAGAGACGCTGAGTTTTCACCGCCGCGTTTGCATTACATTTACATCGTTAACGTGAAGACAATTAAAACAAACAAACAAAAACAAAGAGACACTGATTGTCTTTCACACTTTAACGCAAAAATTATTTTTATAGCTAGCTTTAGAATTTTTTTTATTTTTGTTTTTGTGGTTTATTTAGGGAGATTTGGGAGCTTTACTTAAAGAAAAGAATTTTTTTTTTTTTTTTTTTTGATAGGGAAAAAATTCCCTAGAAATTATTTTTATTATTATTAATTTTAGTGCAATATTAGTACAGTCACCAGCAAAAAAAAACATAAACAACATACAAAGGAAAAAAATAACGTGAACGTGCATCACAGAATGAACCCGTTCTGTTTTGTCTGGTTCTAATTATTATCTTTACCTACTTTACGTTATATATTATAGTAACGACACCCCTTCATGCATAAACACCTAAATGTTATATACGTAAATACGTAAATGTCTGCAGTCTTTCTAAATAAATTGTTAGTGTCTCAGGGCATCCCCACTGCCATCTCCTCACATACTGCCAGAACCTCCATACTTTATATATATATATATATATATATATATATATATATATATATATATATATATATATATAACTCAACAGATCTGATTTCATTTGCTTCTTTGAAAAAAATCAATCTAATCTGTTAATGATAAATGTCTCTACTGGTGCTTTTAGGTATTTATTTCCTCAGGAGTCTTAAATCTTTAAATAAAAGAAAAACACACACACACACATAAAACACACAATCCCCGAAACAATAAAATATAATTCTCACAGAATCCAAATGCATCATCAAATACAAATACTAATAGTTTGGCCAGTGCTATGACGATTGCTCTTATGAAACTTAAGGGGAACAGGGTGTCTTGGATGTCTTTACAAGTACAATGGTTGTGTGTTGTGCCTGTACAGTTATTGTGTATTTACATTATGCGCAGATGTCATGACAGTCTGTATATTGTTTCATAGTAAATAAAAAAAACCACTGTCTAATGTTTGAATTTGTAATTCAGGGCTTCATTTATATTAAAAAAAAAAAAAAAAAAAACAACCAAAAACAAACAAACAACTATTAATTGCTCATTGTCTTTATCTGTATCCTTTTTTTTTTTTCTTTTTTTTTACATTTCTTAGTAAGACTCTTAATGTGCGTAAATGTTTCCACCTCAGAAACAAAATGCTGCAACTTTTATGTTGTGTAAACACATTTCTGAAATTCAGGTCAACAGTGTTGTGTTGACATGTTTTGGCTGCTTCAAATTCCCTTAAAAGCCACAACGTTCGCTCCTCACTTGTCTTTCAATCCAGACTAAAAACAGGCCTTAACAGTGGAGAAAACACGTTAACAGACATTATATAAACAGGTCTTATTGATAGTACGATAAAACAACTGATGGGAAAGTTAAGTCTAAAGTCATCTTGTGTCCTTCTGCCTTGTTTTGGTGTCTGTCAAGGACAACAGCCATTTTAATCGACATGTCTCTCAAACTTGTGTCTGTTCTTGTGTTAAAGATGTAAATGTACATTGGTTGTGTGTGTGTGTGTGACGAGAATAAATAAAATAAACGTAAATGAAGATAAGGCTTTACGCCTCTTGTGTTGCACACAGAAAAAAAAGATGAAAAGACGAAGCATTTTCAGCATTCACATAATTTTATTCTACTCATAAACTAAACAACAGCAAAGGCCAGTTTCATACAATGCTGTTCACACTGATGGAGTGGGGGGGTGTTATCAAAATAAACCTGATGATATCGACGTAAACTGGAGCCGTTTTCAGTCACCTCAACGTCTTGCAACTGTAAATATATTTGTGATCAGCATAAAGACAAGCCACTCTTGAAAGCTTTAATTCACATGAATTTTTTTTTTTAAATATAAAACTTTATCCTATTCACTGAGTAGACGCTGAATTCTCCGTCTGTTCATGAAGCAGGTGAAAAGGCATCTTCCTTTTTTGACCTTTTCTTATTCACTTTTGGCGATATGATCCGTAACACTCTCGTTTTTCTCCAATAAGTTCTACAGCCAGTTAGTTTAACTAGTTTAACACTGGAAAGACTGACTGGAGACAGTCTGGTCGACTATCAGCGTCTCTAAAGCTCAATAATTAACATGTTACTTCCTGTTTAATCCTCACAAAATAAAAACTAAATTTAAAACGATAATAAACACTGAACCACTAGGACGACACTTAATCCTCCCAAAGGAACATGTTATTCAATCAACTTCAGACACATTTTCCACTGAAAATCCTTCACAAATCAAACTGATCTGCCTCAAACAAAAATTATGATATTGGTACTCGGATACAGAAGCTTCAGATAATTATATTTGGTGACTTGGAGCCAATTTGTAGTGAACAGAAAACATGTTTGAAGCAGAACGAGTAGACTTTACTTGTGTGTAACACACTCTAAAGGCAAAAAAAAAGAATCTTTATTCTTCTGTTATCTCTATTTCGTCGTAGGTCAGTGGAACAAAGGTAACATCTGTTTGTATACTTTGGGAAACTCAGCCAACTTCCAAGCAGAATATTTCATGGACATTTTCCACAGCAGTGAATCCATACCCAAAGCTTAAAATTAAATTTTCAAAGTAACTTTGTGATTTTTTTCGCCAGCTCAGCTTTAACAAATAGAGTGACACGTCATAACCGTTGGGGGGAGAAAATGTTTGCCAACGCATGTTTGGCTGAAAGGAAGAGGCTGCCACAGGCAGAACGCTACCAATGACTCTGTGTTGCCTACAAACGCCACTAAGTGACTCTGCAACCAGTGGCTGTGTGTCTTCGGTGTATACTCTTAGTGTAGGCATTGCAAAAGCTAAGGCATGTTTTGTAGAGATGGCTACAACGCAGGCTTGAAGTGGAGACTTCTGGGAGAGCGAAGCATCTGTCCTCCTCCTCCTCCTCCCCCTCCTCCTCCTCCTCCTCGCAGAGCAAGAACAAGATGGAGAACAGAACCGCCCTGGATTTTATAATCTGCTGCTGTTTTCTCGTCATTCCTGAAAAGAGAAAGTTTTTTTTAAAAAAAAAAGAGTAAAGGATGTCAGACAGCTGAAAAAATAAACCGACCACTGTTTTATTTTTGCAGTAACAGCATGAATGAATTAATAGACTTGACCTGAAACAGGATGTTACAATGACACATAAGAAGATCTGACAAGTTGTGTCAACAAAAGACAAAAACAAAAAATCTTAACCTGTGTCAAAGGGATAAACAACTTCTTTCTAATTTAATTCGGATACTCTTTATGTATATGTAAACATATCTTCTTTCTTTTTTTGTGTCATTTCACTCAACTACAACAATCAATAACTTTCATTACTATAACTACATAACTATAACTTTTTAAAACCATGATCAATTAAATACCATCGTACATAATAATCAGGTGATATGATCAATCAATACAGTAAAGATAATTTAATGACATACTCATACTGATATTACTACGTGTGACAAAGATATGTCACTGTCCTGTACAACAAAGTAAATACAATTATTACAAAATTAAATATAAATTAAAAACATACCATAATAGATTAAATGACAGTAACAGTAAGAACAGCGATAAATAGCCATCAAATGTAATAATCAGCATAACCAATATGACTGAGATGGGCTAATATCAACTTATTAAATTGGACCCCAAGTTTTAACTGAGTTTGTGTGGATTGTAGCATCGTTTTTACACATAGTTATTTTTTTAGGCAGGTGGGACAAATAAAAAGCTGGGTTAATTATAAAAGATTATCTTGATTATCTTACATCTGTTTTCCACTGTAGATCAGCCTCTGCTGCTGGGGAGGAATCCCCTCCTTCTCCTCCACCCTTTCTTTAATCCGCTCCACCTTGATGGGACCAGATGGAGTAATAAACATGTTATATAATACAATAAAATTAAAAACATTAAATAACTAACAGCAGACAAAACAAGTGAGAAAGTAGATAGTCATATACCTTATCTGTAGGCTCTATGTCAATCTCTATCTCCTTCCCAGTGAGCGTCTGAGGAAAAAAGAAAATAATTTAGTTAAGTTATTAAGTATTAAGAAATTTATAACAAAAGATATATGTGCTGAAATGACTGGCTAACTGTTAAACCGGGCTAATCGTTATATGTGTTGTGTCTTACCTTCACTTTAATCAGCATCTTTCTTGTCTTGTTTTTATTAAAGTCACTAAACTGGAATCAGCGATGTGAATATATGTTAACTGAATCAATTATCTGGTTGAAATATATCGTTAACAGTAGTTTTATGGTTGAAACTCGATATTCCCGTGTAAAATTCAATGGGTGTTTCCTGTGTTTCGCCGTAAATCTCCCTTTTTTCCCCTCGTAAAACAATGGTTCCGCTTCCGTTAATGTCGGACTTAATGTTTATCGTTTACTTAACAGTTTAAAAAATGCAAAAAACAATGAGACTAAAATATCTTAAATTAACACGAGCAACACGCCCACATAAACAAATCGAGACCTATTTCATAAATACCAAAA
Source organism: Polydactylus sextarius (assembly GCA_016801845.1). NCBI lineage: Eukaryota > Metazoa > Chordata > Actinopteri > Polynemidae > Polydactylus > Polydactylus sextarius. Next base: position 9,795,636 of record CM028929.1, read on the forward strand.
ATTATTCTTACAACACCACCACGACATGTCGTAAAGTGTGTTGTTGTAGTCCTTTTTGTAGCATTTCCTATGACGTGAAACGGTTAAAAAACTACAAGGCGGTTTCAGTTGGTGTCCGACCTCGTAAAACTTCCCCCGCTGCTACACAGTAGAAAAGGAAGCGACGGCACAGACACAAACCGACCTTACTTTTCTAAAGGTAAATACTTTTTTTTGATTAAACTATGAGATAAATCAGTATTTTACAAGCTTATAGCGTACACAGAGATAACGGTTAGTTTGAAAGCGGAATCATTTTTATTGTGGCGTAACCTTGAATTTTGACATCGAGGTGGTTGAAGATGTGACGCTCGTCTGATCTGTGTGGTTTAGTGGAAATAGCATTAGCAATAGCATTTTAGGATTTTTTTTCTTAATCATTTATTTATTTATTTTTTTAAATAAGAGCAAAAAACAGACAGCTAGCTAAATAATAATATGTTGTTATATTTCTATTTAGTAGTAATTACAGTTAATGGTAAATTATTCCTGCTTTTATTCACAAGCATGTGGTGACAGTGTGTGCGTGTGCGTGCGTGTGTATGTGCGTGTGTGTGAAGGGGGAGAAAAAGATGATGCAAAGAGAAAAAAAACAAACAAACAAAGAATAAAGGAACCTTCCTGACATTTGACCTTTTTCTATTTTTTCTCATTTTCATTCCAGGTGAAGCTGTTTTCATTTGTTGTTACACTAATTCCTGTTTTCCTGTTTCTAAAAAATGCCTCTGATTGAGAATGACATCAAGCTGGACTTTAAAGACGTGCTCCTGCGTCCAAAACGAAGCACGCTCAAGTCTAGGAGCGAGGTGGGTTTATGTTTTTTTTTCCAAAATGAAACTGGGCTGAGCTAAAAATAGATGTTTCCATTTCCTGAAGCGTCCTCATCGACATTAAATCGTCCATTAATGGGAAAAAAGTATTGACTTTACTCACATTTTACAAGTTTGTTTAAAAAAAAAAATTGCTGCTGCTCTCTGACGTTTAGCAAACGTTGTTTCATAATAAATCTATAAAATTGTCATGTATATAAACACGTTCTTGTTCTTGTCTGTTTCAGGTGGATCTGATGAGGAGTTTCACCTTCAGAAACTCTCAAGGCAGCTACAGAGGCATCCCCATTGTCGCCGCTAACATGGACACCGTGGGGACCTTTGAAATGGCCCTGGCTTTGCACAATGTAGGTTATGCAAGACTCACATTGAAAATACTAAGAGCTGCACAATGCGTTAATGTTTAAGCATCAGTCATTTGTTTTGTGGGAATGAAAAGTGACAAAAATAGTCCAAATAAAACCAAGTCTACCTAAATTTAATCTAAACTGTGAATGCTGTAATGCTTACATCACATAGCAGGCTGGTAAATGAGGACAGGACCTAATTTCCTCACCCGCCGTTCTACAATGTGCCAGAACTTAAGTTGTGACAGCTCATGTGTTGCCTATTTAGTTTCACAAACTACTATATGTTACAGTTAGATTTTTAGATTTAAAAATGCACGTACACGCACATTGTTAATTGTTTTGTTCGATCACATGTGGGGCAGTTTAGTTTGCATTATATGTCATTGCATTGTTCACGGCTGCACATTTCTAGATGAATATCTTCATTAATGTCTTGTTTTGTTTCTCCTCCTCTAGTTCACTCTCTTCACTACGATTCACAAACATTACTCCAAGGACGAGTGGTTGGAGTTTGCAGGAAAGCATCCCGAATGTCTGGAGGTACTAAAAGTCTTTATGTCACATTTAAGTCGCATTTAATTTCAGTGAGTTTATTAATGCTGGTTATTGGTAACACATTTCCATCTCTCTTCTCTGTTTATCTCCCAGAGTCTAGCAGTCAGCACAGGCACCAGTGATGGTGACTTTGAGAAGATTTCAGCCATCTTGGCTGCGATACCACAGCTGAAGTACATCTGTGTCGACGTAGCGAACGGCTACTCTGAACACTTTGTCCACTTTGTCAAAGACGTCAGGCAAAAGTTCCCCACGCACACTATAATAGTGAGTATATGTCTATTTAACGTCTCTGTATGAGGTTTAAAAACAGAATTGTATTTTATGTATTTGTTTGTTTATTTTTTGCGCAGGCAGGTAACGTGGTGACTGGAGAGATGGTGGAAGAGTTGATCCTGGCCGGCGCTGACATCATCAAAGTGGGGATCGGACCAGGTGATCACTCTAGTACATTATCTCTGAAATACTTTGCTTTTGAGATATATAAAAATGATATGTAGCTGCCACCTATTCAACTGGCACTTACAGATCAAACAAACCACAAACAATGCTGTTCTTTCTTGTTTTCCTGTGTGAAAGACTCATCTCTTGCCTCTGTCTGTTGTCTTTCTCTGCAGGTTCTGTCTGCACCACTCGCAAGAAGACAGGGGTGGGGTATCCCCAGCTCAGTGCTGTGATTGAGTGTGCAGATGCAGCCCACGGACTGGGCGGCCACATCATCTCTGTGAGTGACTGTCCTCGATAATAATCCACTACTGTCATTAACTGATTTCTACACAGATCTCAAAGAGTCAAAGGAACAGTTTGATGTTTTCAGAACTGGGCTTTCTCTCTTTTGTTTTAGTGAGAGGTGAATGTGAAGTTTGATACCACTCTCATATGAAAATACAGCTAGTTAGCTTCCTTTAGCTTAGCTTAGCACAAAGAATGCAAACCGAAGGAAACAGCAAGCTAATTTTTGTCAAAAGACGTCAAAAAAAGATGTTGTTTTTGTCAAAATGTCAAAATTTGGGCTATACCTACACATCTAAAGCTCATTAATTAAAGCTAAATTTATGAGTTTGGTTTATATGTTTGGACTTTGAGGGAAATGACTCATTAGAAGCTTTTTTTTTAAGTAAAAACTGCAGATAGTCATTTTTATCTTTCTATGGCTAATTCACACTGTGCATCCTTATCTTGTGCTGCAATTCGTAGCCTTGTAACTATCATATATATACAGTGACGCTCATTAGTTGTTTTGTCTTTTCCTCTCTCTGCTCTTCCACACAGGATGGAGGATGTACTTGCCCTGGAGATGTCTCAAAGGCTTTTGGTTAGTTTTTGTTTCTTTAAACTGAAGTTGTATTCCAAACCACAGCAGAATTTATTTCGTTTTATTTATTTATTTATTTTTATTTCTGATTAGAAATAAACAGCCCTTGTCACTATTTGTTGACTTTTTTTTAAATGTTACCCCCGTCAGGTGCTGGAGCGGACTTTGTGATGCTGGGTGGCATGTTGGCAGGACACTCGGAGAGCGGTGGTGAAGTCATTGAGAAAAATGGCAAGAAATACAAGCTGTTCTACGGAATGAGCTCCGACACAGCGATGAAGAAACATGCAGGCGGCGTGGCCGAGTACAGGTCTGAGTTACGGTAATTTTGTTACCTAAGGCGTCGGTTAGCAGTGATGCTAACACTGTTTCTTTGTTTCTCTCTCTCTTTCAGAGCATCAGAGGGGAAGACGGTAGAGGTTCCTTACAAAGGTCCAGTGGAGGATACAATACGAGACATCTTGGGTGGGGTCAGATCCACCTGCACCTACGTTGGTGCAGGTAAGCTAAAGGAGCTGAGCCGCAGGACCACCTTTATCCGGGTCACGCAGCAGCTCAACTCTGTGTTTGGCAACACTAGCTGAGGGTCCAGCTTCAGATTGAAGGATAAGTCTGCATCACTGCCTGTCTGACTGTTTGAACAGACACATATATCTGTCCTTTTTACCCCCTTTATCTTTTTTGACTCAACTAGACGTTCTCCAAAGTTGGAATTACAATGCAGTTTTAGTATATCAACACACCCGCACTGTTAATTTTTCAACACAAGACACAGTAGAAGTGGAAGAGCAGAAACTCTTCAGCTCTTTCCGGTTTTCTGACTCATCATTCCAATATAAAATTATAGCAAATGTCAGAAATTATTTAGGAAGCCTATAAAAAATATATAAATATATTTATATATATATATTTATGCCACTGCTGTGACCAATTAGGAAATTGAACCCGATCATTCCTCACTCATGATGTTTTGCACTTAAATTATTTGAGTTATCAAAGTCTAATATTTAGTTTTACTTTCTATTATCACCTCATTTAAAAAAAAAAATATCTGGCAGTTTTTTTTATACAGGTAAATTAAATTTGGTAGAATTTATATCTCAGCTAGTGGACATTGATTTCTAACACGCTACAAATGCATAGACAACATAAAGTTTTAATAAGAAATTGTGAATTCATAGCAGAAGTGTGATTCTTCATGATATGCATTTGACTCTCACTGATTCCAGTAAATACCAATGTTTGTGTGGGCCTGATTCATAGCCTTTAAGTAAATGTTAATTCCTTTGAATTAGCTGTGGACATTTTAAACTGTCAGTATTGGGAATGGTTTCACCTCATACGGTGTCTGTAGTTACTCTATTTCAAGCTGTTTAAACCTGATCTGTGTTTTTTTTTATTATCAAATGGCGTGAACATGATGTTTTTATGTTGGCAAAACATAAAATGAAAATGCAGTTTTTACTACTTTCTCTTTTTCACTTCACTTCTTATTCAGTCAATAAAAACATTCCACCATTTAAACTTTAATTGGATTCATTATCATTCACAATGTATGTATGATATAAGAGGAATAACACACTTGAGATCAAAGGTTTATCAGACAGTTTACATGAGAGCAATGACACGTCCACCACCACTAGATGGAGATAAATGACCTAAATTGGTAAAAGAAAATGAGAATAAAACTGCTTTGCGTACATCAGAAGCAAATAACATTCCTACAATCAAGACGTTCAGCTGAAGATATTTTTCATTTAACACAGTGTATGATTTGTGTTTTGAACACTAAAAACAACAATCAGAAACAAACTTAACCCTCCTCAGTGAGTTTTCTACTGCACATTTTGAAGGTGCACCAGTTATATAAGTTCACAAGCCACCTCTATGATGTCAGAATTATGTTGTTTCTGGACATAACGGTTCCTACTTGTTCCAAACGTTGCTGTTTGAGCATTTTTCTTCATGAGTTGAACAAAAGGATGAAGTAAGTGGCTGTTGTTAATCTTCATTATGATTATTTTTTCCCTCTGGTGACGTCCAGTTCTTCTGAAGAAAGACAGCGAGGAAGTGGTCAAGTTTAAAAGCATCTCCACTATTTTGAGGCTTTAATCCAACCTCATCTCCATTTCTCCACTGCTGTCTGAGTGATGTAGAGGAAACACTTGTAGCCACTCCTTGTCCTCCTAGATTGAAGCCTCCAAAAACATATTGATCATCATAAAGTGTTTCATTTTTACTTAACTGATTATCTTTGCAACAAAGACTGTAGACTGGCCCTCTTTGCTTGTTGTTTGCATAATTCTCCTCATGTAAACCAACGGTCCAGTCAAACTCTTCAGAAAAACTAAGCACCCACCTCTGATGATCAGGCCTGTGGACTGTAGACTGATTAGGTTTAGTCTGTGTACTACGAATCATGAGAGTAGCAGAGTATTGTCCTGTTGAACTATTGCAGAAAACCTTTCTTTTGTCTTTAGACAGTGACATGTTACAGTAAACATCTTTCTGTTCAAAGATCAGGTCTGAACTCGTAGCAAAGAGCTCCTGGTGGTTTTCAGGATCAACCAGAGTCAACAAGGATCCCAAGAACTGTTCTGCTTTGTCGAGCATTTGTTCACCATTGTGTCTTATCTCCTGAATCAGTTTGTCTCGTTCGCTGCCGGGCTCCAAACCTTTTCTCAGATCCACAGCCTTGGCTTTCTGCAAATCCTGATGCACCTGTGAATACATCTGCAGGAATCTGAAGGTGTCCTTCTCGCTCTGTGCTGCTTGCATGCTGCTCTGGCTGGTTTTGATGGGGACTGTACAAGCAGAGACTGAACTTCGGATGCTGGTCAGAACTCTATCACGCAGCTGAGTCACAGCATCAATGAGACTCACACTAGAGCGACTCAGCTTCTCTCCTTCACTCTTCTCCCACTTTTCCAGGCTCAGATAATTGCCACTAGTTTTCATCACTAATGCCTTCTCTTCAGCTTTGAGATTTTCCATTAGCTCTTTGTGGGCTGTGGAGAAGGTCTTCATATTGTGTAGGCGGTGCTGGTCTTCAATGGCGCAGGAAACACACACAGAGGTCATATCATCCAAGCAGTAGTACTCCAGGAGTTTACCGTGTTGGGGGCATTTAGTGGTGCCACATGCAGACGTAGGTTCTGTCAGAGGATGAGTTTGCAGTAACACAGGCGTGGTCAGGTGGGCCTGGAGGTGCTGGACGCACATGGAGATCTCACATTTCATGCAGGTCTTTCGTGCTGGTTTCCTGTCCTCCTCTGTACACATGTCACAGAGGATTACTTGCTGCAGATCCTTTTGTAGCTTGTCAGACATGTTTTCAAAACAAAACAAAATCCTTAGGATTCTTCCTGTTGTTTGCTTTTTTTTTTTTTTTTTTGAAAAAAAGTGAAAATAAAATTGGATTTTTAGTTGTGCATCCGTTCCTGGTCTCTCTGTCTTATTTAAACTCTCAGCCACATTAAAACTGCGCAACAGTTTCTATTTCCTGGGAAGTGGTCATGTGACACATTCAGCATGATTAGAGGGGTGGAGTCATGCACACAGTGTTGTTGGGTTTTGTTATTGAGGATTGGCATCAGGTTCCCTAAAACATTTTCTGCTTCTTCAGTTCTCTTTTCACCCCCCTGTCTTATCGCCTGAACAGGTTTGTCACAGTCGCTGCACCAACATAAACTTTAACAGAGTGACACGCCCCTATTTAAACACAGAAGACTGTTTTAGAGTAAGTCAGTGATGCAATTATTTGTTTACTATTAAGAAATGTTTAATGGCTTCATTATTGATCAGGTCATTTACAATGTAAGGGACTGTTTACATGAGAGCAATGACACGTCCACCACCACTAGATGGAGGTAAACAATTTAAAAACTGGTAAAAGCAAATGAGTTGCAACAAAACTACTTTGTGTACATGAGAGGCAACTCCCATAACAAAATAATTAACATTGCTACAATTAAAAGACATTCAGCTGAAGATATTTCTTATTTCACATAGTATATGATGTGTGTTTTTACATTAAAAACAATCAAAGCATGAACTTATCATGGATATTTACATTGATATTTTCATTTGACAGAAACTTAACTTTCCTCAGTAAGTTTTTTTCTCATCTCATGAAATCATAAGATTTTATTCTTGACATAATTTTTAGCCATATATCTATTACCTTAGTACAATGATTAGTCCCAACAGTTATATAAGTTCACAAGCCACCTCTATGATGTCAAAATTATGTCGTTTCTGGACATAACGGTTCCTACTTGTTCCAAACATTGCTGTTTGAGCATTTTTCTTCATTAGTTGAACAAAAGGATGAAGTAAGTGGCTGTTGTTAATCTTCATTGAGATTATTTTTTCCCTCTGGTGACGTCCAGTTCTTCTGAAGAAAGACAGCGAGGAAGTGGTCAAGTTTAAAAGCATCTCCACCATTTGAGGCTTTGATCCAACCTCATATCCATTTCTCCACTGCTGTCTGAGTGATGTAGAGGAAACACTTGTAGCCACTCCTTGTCCTCCTAGATTGAAGCCTCCAAAAACATATTGATCATCATAAAGTGTTTTATTTGTACTTAACTGATTATCTTTGCAACAAAGACTGTAGACTGGCCCTCTTTGCATCTTGTTTGCATAATTCTCCTCATGTAAACCAACGGTCCAGTCAAACTCTTCAGAAAAACTGAGCACCCACCTCTGATGATCAGGCCTGTGGACTGTAGACTGATTAGGTTTTGTCTGTGTACTACGAATCATGAGAGTAGCAGAGTATTGTCCTGTTGAACTATTGCAGAAAACCTTTCTTTCGTCTTTAGATAGTGACACACTGGGCTTAAACATCTTTGGTTCAAAGATCAGGTCTGAACTCGTAGCAAAGAGCTCCTGGTGGTTTTCAGGATCAACCAGAGTCAACAAGGATCCCAAGAACTGTTCTGCTTTGTCGAGCATTTGTTCACCATTGTGTCTTATCTCCTGAATCAGTTTGTCTCGTTCGCTGCCGGGCTCCAAACCTTTTCTCAGATCCACAGCCTTGGCTTTCTGCAAATCCTGATGCACCTGTGAATACATCTGCAGGAATCTGAAGGTGTCCTTCTCTCTCTGTGCTGCTTGCATGCTGCTCTGGCTGGTTTTGATGGGGACTGTACGAGCAGAGACTGAACTTCGGATGCTGGTCAGAACTCTATCACGCAGCTGAGTCACAGCATCAATGAGACTCACACTAGAGCGACTCAGCTTCTCTCCTTCACTCTTCTCCCACTTTTCCAGGCTCAGATAATTGCCACTAGTTTTCATCACTAATGCCTTCTGCTCAGCTTTGAGATTTTCCATTAGCTCTTTGTGGGCTGTGGAAAAGGTCTTCATATTGTGTAGGCGGTGCTGGTCTTCAATGGCGCAGGAAACACACACAGAGGTCATATCATCCAAGCAGTAGTACTCCAGGAGTTTACCGTGTTGGGGGCATTTAGTGGTGCCACATGCAGACGTAGGTTCTGTCAGAGGATGAGTTTGCAGTAACACAGGCGTGGTCAGGTGGGCCTGGAGGTGCTGGACGCACATGGAGATCTCACATTTCATGCAGGTCTTTCGTGCTGGTTTCCTGTCCTCCTCTGTACACATGTCACAGAGGATTACTTGCTGCAGATCCTTTTGTAGCTTGTCAGACATGTTTTCAAAAATAAGAAGTCTTGACCTGATTTTTCTAGATATTATTCAGTGTTGGACAAAATCCTTAGGATTCTTCCTGTTGTTCGCTTTTTTTCTTTTTTTTTTGAAAAAAAGGTGAAAATAAAATTGGATTTTTAGTTGTGCATCCGTTCCTGGTCTCTCTGTCTTGTTTAAACTCTCAGCCACATTAAAACTGCGCATCAGTTTCTATTTCCTGGGAAGTGGTCATGTGACACATTCAGCATGATTAGAGGGGTGGAGTCATGCACACAGTGTTGTTAGGTTTTGTTATTGAGGATTGGCAGTGATGCAATTATTTGTTTACTATTCAAAAATGTTTAATGTCTTCATTATTGATCAGATCATTCAGAATGTATGTATGATACAAGAGGAATAACACACTTGTGATCAGAGACACGTGAGTTTACATGAGAGCAATGACACGTCCACCACCACTAGATGGAGGTAAACAATTTAAAAACTGGTAAAAGCAAATGAGCAGCAACAAAACTACTTTGTGTACATGAGAGGCAACTCCCATAACAAAATAATTAATATTGCTACAATTAAAAGACATTGAACTGAAGATATTTCTTATTTCACATAGTATATGATGTGTGTTTTTACATTTAAAACAATCAAAGCATGAACTTATCATGGATATTTACATTGATATTTTCATTTGATAGAAACTTAACATTACTCATTATTTTGTTTTCTTAGCGTATGAAATAATAACATTTTATTCCTGACATTATTTTTAGTTGTACGTCTTTTGAATTTGTACAATGATTAGTCCCAACAGTTATATAAGTTCACAAACCACCTCTGTGATGCACTTGCCTCCAATAATTTCTCCGCAGCAACAATTACCTTGGTAAGAAAACATTCTGTCCATGTTGAAAGAATTCCCACATGTGCACCTCCAATTCTGACAGGGTCTATTTTGAACATTTTCCTTTCCAATCTGAACAAAAGGAATTAGGTCCCAGTTGTTCAAGCTGCCAGTAAGTGTGATTATTTCTTCCCTCTCGTACTGTCCTGATCTTCTAAAGAAAGACAGCGTGGAAGCTACAAAGTCCCAAAACACTTCAACAATTTCAGGTTGTGGCACAGCCTCGTCTTCACTTCCCTCCTGCTGTGTCAGCAAAGCTGAGGAAACTCTGTGTTGTCTTTTTGTTTCTGTTGAAACAACATTTTTCTGAGGCAAAAGTGTATTGGCTGATGAAGCACAACAATCATCATACTCTGTTGTGAGAGAGCTAAGCTGGTTATTTTTGCAGCAAAGACCATAGACGGGTCCACTCTTCAAGTTCCTTATAGACTGTTTGTCACATAAACCAATGGTCCAGTCAAACTCTTCAGAAAGACTGACCAGCCACCTGTTATATTTAGGAAGTGAATGAGTGCTATGTATGACAAGCGTAGCAGAGCAATGCTCCATCCAGTTGCTGTAGAAAACCTTTCTGTTGTCTTTAGACAGTGACATGCTGGGGCCAAAAACCTTTGGTTCAAAGATCAGGTCTGAACTTGTAGTGAAAAGCTCCTGGTGGTTTTCAGGGTCAACCAGAGTCAACATGGACCCACAGAACGTTTCTGCCTGCTCTACCATTTGTTCACCGTTCTGTTTTATCTCCTGAACTATTTTGTCTCGTTCGCTGCCGGGCTCCAACCCTTCTCTCAGATCCACAGCCTTGGCTTTCTGCAAATCCTGATGCACCTGTGAATACATCTGCAGGAATCTGAAGGTGTCCTTCTCTCTCTGTGCTGCTTGCATGCTGCTCTGGCTGGTTTTGATCGACACCATTCGAGCAGAGACTGAACTTCGGATGCTGGTCAGAACTCTATCACGCAGCTGAGTCACAGCATCAATGAGACTCACACTAGAGTGACTCAGCTTCTCTCCTTCACTCTTCTCCCACTTTTCCAGGCTCAGATTCTCATCACCAGTTTTCACCTCTAATGCCTTCTGCTCAGCTTTGAGATTTTCCATTAGCTCTTTGTGGGCTGTGGAAAAGGTCTTCATATTGTGTAGGCGGTGCTGGTCTTCAATGGCGCAGGAAACACACACAGAGGTCATATCATCCAAGCAGTAGTACTCCAGGAGTTTACCGTGTTGGGGGCATTTAGTGGTGCCACATGCAGACGTAGGTTCTGTCAGAGGATGAGTTTGCAGTAACACAGGCGTGGTCAGGTGGGCCTGGAGGTGCTGGACGCACATGGAGATCTCACATTTCATGCAGGTCTTTCGTGCTGGTTTCCTGTCCTCCTCTGTACACATGTCACAGAGGATTACTTGCTGCAGATTCTTTTGTAGCTCGTCAGACATGTTTTCAAAAATAAGAAGTCTTGACCTGATTTTTCTAGATATTATTCAGTGTTGGACAAAATCCTTAGGATTCTTCCTCTTGCTCGTTGAATGTGTTTTGGCAAAAAGCTGAAATCTGATTCTGCTAAATTTATTTGTGAACACCTTCCTGATCTCTGTGTATCTTTGTCTGAACACGTAGTCACAGCAGCACTGTTTCGATTTCGTGGGAAGTGGTCACGAGTTATATTCAGCATGATCAGGGGGTGGAGTTATACACATTTGCCTGACTTTTTAACACTGTTGTTAGGTTTACCATTTATGGTTTTGTTTCACACATCAGAAATCGTTAACGCTGACAGGATCGACATCAGGTTCCCCAGAACTTTTTCTGCTTGTTCAGTTTTCTTTTCACCCCGCTGTCTTATCTCCTGAACAAGTTTGTCACAGTCGCTGCAACAGCTTAAACTTTAACAAAGTGACACTACATTACACTACACTGACATATTTAAACACAGGGAGTAGTACTTGAAAGTCTTCATTGTGATTATTTCTTCCCTCTGGTGACGTCCAGTTCTTCTGAAGAAAGACAGCGAGGAAGTGGTCAAGTTTAAAAGCATCTCCACTATTTGAGGCTTTGATCCAACCTCATCTTCATTTCTCCACTCTGAGTGATGTAGAGGAAACACCTCTAATCTCCCCTTGTCCCCTTAGTCCAAGGTCTCCAAAAAAAAAAGGATCATCATTATGTTATCAATGTGTTTCGTTGAAGCTTAACTGATTATTTTTCCAACAAAGACTGTAGACTGGCCCTTTTTCCAAGTTGCTTATACAATTCTCCATACATAAACCAACAGTCCAGTCAAACTCTTCAGAAAAACTGATAATGCACCTCTGATGGTCAGGCCTGTGGACTGTAGACTGATTAGGATCTGACTGTGTACTACAGATTATTAGAGTTGCAGAGTATTGTCCTGTTGAAGTATTGTAGAAAACCTTTCTGTTGTCTTTAGACAGTGACACATTGGAGTTAGACATCTAACACCCATGGGAATGGGTGTTAGGCAATTCATCGGCAATTTGTAGTCGTCATTTACATTTCCTATGATTCATGATTTGCATTATCGCATTCATCTCCACTTATCTTGAAAAATCCTACCTTGCATTTCATATTACTGAGATCTTTGCACTGATAACCCTAAATATTCACTCAATTTTCTGGTTTCCAAGTTTCTCAGCAGCACAGTCCATAAACATCACCATCTGTCCAGTGGCATTAACACATAATATTAGAATATTATATTAACATATAATGTTAGGGGCCCGTGTCATATCCTTCAATGGGGCCCAGAGTTCCTGGCAGCACTCCTGCATCTGTTATCTGTTTTGCATAAGTTTTTTGTAAATCAAACTTTTATGCAAGGCTGATGAACCATCTATAAAATGTAGAACAGACTGTGCTCTGCATTTGTAATATGTTGGCTCAAACATTTCATCATCCAACTACAACTTTCATCTTTGGACTGTGACATGATGTTTTTCTTCACTCTAATGTCTATTTATCACCTTGTGTTATCTCCTCGTTCCCAAGTCCTTTTATACCAGGCCACTAAATACCATTTATCTGTCTGCTTTTTAATGTAGTTTTACATTTACTACCTTAATGACGGCTATACTTTATATTCAGTCAGGGCTCAGTTTGTGAAACTACAGCAACTTACATCCAGGGGTACCTAATGAACTAACACCTGAGGATAAAATGTATTAAATTCACATGATCTCTATATTCATCATATTATTTTATTTCTTTATTTTGTTCTTGTTCCATATAAACAGATAAAGGGGAAGTGGACTTTCCCTTTATCTGATGCACTTTCAATTTAAATTAATTTTACATCACGGACCAAACAGATCCACATCCAGACAACTACAACAAAAACCTCCTGTAATTCCACGAGACATTTTATGCACTTAAAGGTAAGAGCCACGAGCCATTCATAAAATAAATAGTTAATTCTTTAATTAAACTCAACGACTTTTATTCTGTTAAAGCGGCTACTTAGCAGGTCGTTAGCTTAAGTGCTAACGCGAATGTTTAGCTGCTAACGTAACATTATCGCTAACGCCAGTTCATTAACCGATAAAATTAGTAATTAATCAACAAGTCGTGAAAACCAATGATCCATAAAGTTACGGTAATGTTAGTAAATGACAATAAAAGACACTGCGTTGAATTTAAGCGCCAATTTAGTTCAAGTTAGCTTGAATTAATTTCCAGCTAAATGAATGCTAATGCTAACACCTAGCTAATTCGTATACAGGGAGGCATTAGATGTGATTGCGAATAACATTTAATCGTGTCAGATCATTATTTGAAGTTATATTTTTATTTCTATAACATCTGAAGGTAAAACAACAAACAGTAGGTAGATTGAAAGTGAGCAACCTTATCCAGCTTCAATAACTTTAATGCTGTAACGTTAAAGCATCTTATTACTATTATAATAATATAAAAAAAAATACCACATAATACTGTGACACGATGAGTCATTTTTAATTATTTGTGTGCTCTTCTTGGAGTTGCAAATTTTACTCACAATAAACAAGATCAGAGCACTTGCTCCATCACCTGAGTTTGGGTTTAAACTTTATTTATGACCAAATTATGTGTCTAAGGCAGTGGCGTCTTTTGGTGATTTGTTTGATATGTTATCTTTTGATACAGTAAATCTATTAAATGACCAGATGAGAGTCTAATGTGATCAAGTCCAAATTAATGTTGCTCAAAGATTTTTAAAAGTTACCCTTAAATGTAAAAATACAGTTAGAGATATCTGCTAATAGAGAAACTGTCATATAACAACTTTTGTTGTGCAGTAAAATGAATCTCTGATGAAGGATCTGATGATTTACATTCACGCGTTTAGATAAATCCTAAAAAAATAAAAGAAAAACATGTAATCTGTAATCCACGTCTAGTCCAGGTTAGTCAGTTGTTTGTATGATGATAGTGTATAATCAGATTGATTTAGAGCTTTGATTTACAGCTGAATACAGATACCCAGCAGGTTGTTTTATCTTTCAGGTTTTTGTCTATAAACTGTTTTCCAAGAATTTTGAAATATAAGACATTGTTGGGATCATCTCTCTCTGTTTGTCTGCTCTTTACAGGAGTGTTTAAAATGGATGCCGAGTTAGGGCTCAGACAAAAGATGAATGATGAACGTGGAGAGACAGTGGCTTTCGACACGAACCAAAACAGAGCAGTGGTTCTCCCTGTGCTGTCAGAGAGTCAGAGGCTCGTGTGGGTGAACTCAAACCAGATCGACCTACAGCTGGATGGTGTAGCAGAGCTGGAAAAGGCCTTTGATGGATTCCCGTACCTAACGCAGGAACAGACAGCTGCACTGGCGCAGCATTGCTCTCTGCACCTAGACCAGGTGAAGGTGTGGTTCATGCTACAGAGGCTCCGTTATGGCATCAGCTGGGACTATGAAGACATCCAAGAGGCCTGGAGGAAGTTCGATTTTAATCCGGGAAAGGTTCAGAGAAATGAAGAGCTGCAAAGTAGAATGGAGGATTTGGTGAACGAGGACAGAGGAGAGAAGAAGAAACAGAAGGGAAATAGAAAGAAATCTGGTGGGGTGAAGGCAGGAAATGTCAGGCAGGAACAGAGCACAAATGAGTGGAGGATGATGGGAGAAAATGTGAAAGCTCCTAAACGATTAATGAGAGAAATGAAGCAAGAAAAACCGATGAGGGCAGAGAACAGAAAAGTAGAGAAAGTAGAGGAGGATCGAAGGAATACTCAGAGAAAACGTAAGACAGTTGAAGTGGCAAACAAGACGGGAAAGAAGAGAATGAAACAAGGTGATAACAGTAATGTAGAGCAAGCTGGGGAGATAGAAATAAAAAGTGGTGAAGATGAGAGAAAGGGCCAAAAGAAGAAGAAAACAAACAGAAGAATAATGTCTGTTGAGGAGTGGCCCATTGGCCACAGCTTCCCGGTGCCTGATGAGTCGCTGGATGTGAGTCCTACTCGACTGTGTGGTAACCAGACTGAACTGATGAAAATGTTGTCCGGCTTCATCCCGAGCACCTCAAACATCAGCGTGACCCCCAAGGTCGGCGGCTTCGATGTGAAACCAGAGGTGGAGACTTGGCTGAGGAAAGAACTGCACACAAAATTAACAAACGATGACACTTTCGTCACTGATCTGCACTTTCTGAAGGAGCTCGGAGACGAGAGCATTAATCGCATTATAAACTGTTCATCCGTCGCCACTCCACAGCCGGGTTCAAAATTGACAGACGTGTGTTTGCATCCCTCTACCGTCACTTTGAACAAGAGGCAGGTTGAGTTGGTGATGATGAAGATGGCTTTCACCCACTGCCAGTATCCAAACAGAGAGATTTACGAACGCCTGGCGACGTTGATCGGCATCCCTCGCCAGGCGTTGGTGCAGTGGTTCGGCGACATGCGCTACTCCGTCAAAAGAGGGAGGCCGCGCTGGATGACTCCGGAGCAACACTGCCAGGTGCTGGCCAACATCAAGTACCAGCAGCTCCGGAAGAAGCTGGCCAGGGCATAGACGGGTTAGGGCAGGAAAAAGGAAAGGGCAAAAGGGAAGGGGAAGATTGAAAAGAGGGACAATCCTGATGAGGATTAAAGAGTGAAGTTGCCTCCAGAGGAGTAATGATGTCACACAATGATGAATCAGGAAGGAAAGATGCATTGAAAGTTGTTAATTTGTACATTTTAGGGTCAAACTGTTTGTCCCGCAGTTGAGCTTTGTGTTTTTTTACACAGGTTTTATAAAAATTGTTCAGAATTCTTTATTGTTGATTTGTTGTTGTTCGTTGGTTTCCAAACATACATGCACAGTATTGTAAAAAAACTTTGTCTTTGATGTTTTTATTGTCACACAAATAAAACAGTTTAATTGTTGTTCAAAACACGACTTGTATGATTAATTACACCAAAATGCGTTTAAATGATCGTTTTTTTTTGTTTGTTTGTTTTTTTTTCAGATAAAAATAATAATCAGGTAATTTTACACCATTATAAACAAAGAATGAACAAAATATTTTACAAATTTCAGGATTTTATGTTGAATATATTGCACATAAAACAGAAAAGTAACTTAAATAGCTGTGACACTTTCTCAGGTATCTCCAGCTACTTTAATAAGCCTCCTCTGTTACTACAGATAGTTTCTACGATGCAGTATTAGAGCTACGCATAAGAAAAAAAGATTTTTTTAAGAATTTGAAGAAGGATTTAACATGAGTGACAGTGACAGGCAAAATTAAAAATCAATCATTAATATTTACTTTATTCTTGACTGAAAAGAAAAAAAATCTTTTTTTTTTCTTACGCATGGACCGAATACTGCATTTCTGACCCTTAATTGTTAAGGATTTGCAATTTTTGTGTTATATTCTGTCTATAAGATGAAGTGCAGTCAAAATTACTTATAAAGGATAGACTGAAATGAACAGAAATATAATCACATTATATAAAAACTGTTTTTTTTTCTTCCCATTTCAAGCATCAATTAAACAATACAGTTGTTCCTAGATGAGAATAAATTCAGACCATCCCATAGAAACCTACCAGTTCCTATACAATCAGCAGTGTTACACATAGTTTCTTTATGTTACACGTGTATTAAAAAGGCGTCTCTTGGCTCCGCTAGTTCCAGCTGGCTGTGTACTCTGTCCTCTGTGGATGCCAAAACTCGGCACCTTCAATGATGCGTCGGATCATGGAGGCGGAGGTGATGAGCAGGTGTCCGGCGGCCTGAAGGAGGGTGGAGGCCACACGCAGGGCCTCTCTGAAACACACGATAAACATAAAAGTGTCAACTGGTGCGTAAAATAAAGTTAGAGAGCGCGAGCTAATCTTTCCACCACCTTCTTTTTGCCTTACCTCAGGATTTTCTTGGGTCCCAGACACTGGAAGTCAGCGCTCACAGAGTACAGGCCTTGAAATGTGGCCTTCACACTCAGGGATCCAAACACGTCCTTTGGGCTCATTCTGTAAAGGTCAAAGGTCACACGAGCTATGTCTCTCCCCGTCCGAGGCTTGTTGTTGTCTTGAAATTTGGCCACAACTGCACCCTGAGAGAATCAACAACGATGGTCATATTAATTAAATATTTGTAATACATTATATGTACACTGACAAATTTTTTAAACATCAAACGTACGGATTGTGATCTCCATGTCTGTCCGGGCTCCAGGGCCATGAGCATGGTGTTGTCTGGCAGCGTCATGAAGAACTCGTCAGAGTCGACCTCTGTACCATCGTCCTCACAAACCAGAGACAGAGTCACCGCGGACAGGGACAGCAGCAACACCTGGCACACCTACAGCACGGATTAAAGTCGGTGTTACACACACAGATTAAAATAAAATAAAATACACCTCAAAGCCTTAAATAAGAACATGTCCACTCATACAGCACATTTATTTTTTTTTTTTTTTATAAATTGTTATTATTTTATAATTCAGTACTTTTTTTCTTCAGTTATTCTTTTTATTTCTTTCACTCTCACCCTTTCTTTCAGCTCCTCCAGGGTCCCGGCTGTGACTCCCTTTTTCATCTCCCTGTTGTGACAACATACTCTGAAAGGCCGCTGTGCTGGAGACCAAACTCGCTTGGTTACTGACCTGAGAACAGACAAAACCAAAGAATAATACAATCATTCGATGTGTTGAACACCATTTCATAAACACTTTTGCCTGGGCCCTCTCAGATTTTCTAAAATGTTTTCTTTGTTTACCTTATAAATGAAGATGTGTTATCCATTTTCACCAGTGTCTTGTTGTTGCTCCTCTCGGTGCGTCTCTCTGGTCTCTCTCGGGTTCTATAACGTCAGTACTTCATGTGTTTGACACAGTAACTGGACTTTGCTCCGAACCTGGTGATTACTCAGATACAGAACAGCACAGGGCAAAGATCACCTTTGTGTATGTTTGTGACTCGTGTGAAAGACAGACAGTGTTATCATCATCTGACACTCAGATTCATTACCTATAGATCATCACAGGCAACAGATATATGTATATACTTGAGAACTGTTAGTGATGCTGTTAATTTGCTATATGACCATATATATATATGTGTGTGTGTGATAAGGATCCCTTATATTTGTTTTTTTCAGAAATGTTCATTATTTATTCAGCATAAACTAAAACATTTTAAACATGGTTTCCACTTTACAAGACCACTGCAAGTTATTTTACTTCAAGTCTTAATTTTCTAATACATTTTCTGATCAATCAAATCATATTAACAGGTTAAAATCAGTTTTTAAAAACAGGAAATGGGATGTTATATATTAAAACAATATTAATAATGTACTGTATTGGAGACCTTATTAACTCATATCAATACCTGTCAACGCTGGTATTTGTTAATGCTCTCAATATTTATTGTTTTGTTTGATTTTTAGTTTTTCTTGTTTTATCAATATAAATTTAATATTTTATATTCATACACTGTCTAAAATTCTCTGTTATTCTAAACAACATTATTTCTTCTTACCTGTAACACTTTTTCTAGTCTTTTTTTTTTTTTTTTTTTTTGCCATTTTTGATGGAAAATAACAATAATTCAGCGAGAAATAATCTATAAAACAGATGTGACGGAGGAGCCACGGCTGACAAGCGACGTCTTTACGTCATTTCCGGAGGAAAACTTTGGGTGCGTTTGTTTAAGTAATATTACTATGTACGCGTGGGCGGATTTCCTTCATTCGAGGTGGTGTCTCTTACAACCGTAAAGCACCGCCTTTGCGGGACACATGAAGAAGAGAATCGAGCGCCCAATGTGTTTCCAGTGGCGGGAGGACGAGAAGCTGAAGTTTTGGTTGGCGCCGTGTTAGCTTTGACTCTAGCGGGTAAACAACAACAATACTGAGGCTTGTTTTTTGTTTTTCTAAAAAGATGTAGCTCTGCATCTCCACTCAGGATTGGAGTCAGTGAACGTCTCAGCGGCATTTCGTGCATATCTTCGCCAGGTTATGCTGCTGATTTTCGCGTCTATTTTGAAGTTTACTCCAAGAAGCTGGAGGATTTCTTGTCTCTGTTGCTAAGCTAACGTTGGTCTCTTAACGTCAACTTTTGATCATTTATCTCTTTCTTGGTTCTACTGATTTATTTTACTGTGATGGCCACAAGAAAACCCAAGGAAACTGGTAAGTGTTAAGAAATAGCCTTAAATAACATTAAAGCGGGTTAGCGTTAAATCGGTCATTAAGTTTGACAGCTCATGACAGACTCCTGCATTAGCATATTAGCATCACTGGTAACGGTGCTGCAAAGCATCGATGCGTGAAGACAAGCAGACATTTTTAACTTCGTATGAGTTAGTTAGTTAGTTAGATTGGCTGCTATAAATGGACTCATTAGATTGTATTTTTATCCTGCACAGATGTCAGCCTTCCTTTCGCTGCGCTCCAGCTCCTGGCCCCGCCTGTGCGTCTGGTGTCTGCAGCTCTGTGGAAAGTGCTGAAGCAGAGGGATGTGATGCAGTATGGAGTTGTGGAGGAATTTGTGACATCGGCTTGTGAGACTGTCCCTGGGCTGCTCACTGTGAGACACCAGGGCAAACTGGCACTGGGACTCAGGGCACGGGTGAGAAGAGACATCAGCCTTTAACGTGTGACTCACACATGTTAGTTTCCCTCTTTATGTTTCAGTTTAATCATTCTCATCTCATCTGCTGTGTCTTTCTTGTCTTTGTCTTCCACCTTATTCTCAGCTGATCTTGGAGCTGTGCAGTACACAGCCTGATTTTAAGGTGATTGAACCACACCTGAAAAGGGTCCGTGCTCCAGCTGGTCTCTCGTCCTCCTCAGCTGCTACTATGGTAAATTATATCCAGTGTTCACAATCTCACAGCAACACTCTGTTGTTAGAGCAAAAGATGAGCATTTATTTAGTTGTTACAATGTTTTGACTGTTGCTTTTGTTGCATTTATGAGTAATTATGTCCTCAGTATGTTATGCTCAACTATTTATTTATGGTTAGAGTATTAATTACATACCTAAACTGGAATGTAAATGATACCCTGGAAGATGTAACTTGACATTGATATAAAATGTCAAAATCTGAATGTTTTGTCTGTGTTTATGCCCTAGTTTGATCACTCAGAAGTTATATACGCTGTTTAAACCATCTCACTGTTTTGTCTCCTAGAAGAAGGATGTAAAAATCAGGAGGACAGTCGAATGTTTCCATTCGTTTATTCACACCCTGATTACAGACCCAACAGAGAGAGAACAATTCTTTAAAGTGAGTCACTCCCACACTGCAGCAACAGCAGATTATTTTAATCTCCATTAAATCAACATATGTAGGAAAATAACAGCTGATTACTATTATTATTAACCCTGACAGGAGGAGTTTCCTGTGGAGTATGGTCCAAAGTTTGATGAGGAATTGGAGAAGCTGTTGTGGGAGTTTCTGATTCGACTGGATCAGTTGCTTCCGGTTCCCAACCTATCTCAGGTATTGATAATTTGATATTGTTACAAATAATACTTCCTTTATTGATTTATGCATCAGTAGATTAAATCTATTTCATCTATTTTGCCCTCAGACAGTATCATGGCTCAGTACCGCCCCCCCTGTCCTGGAGGAATGTGCACGATCGGCCACCCAGCCCCAGCTCCTCAGCATTTTGCTTCAGCATCAGACGTGTCTTGGTCATCTTGAATCAGCAGGTAGAGTGAGATAATTTCTCAGATAGACGAACTTCTGATCCAGGTTTCTAATTCTAATTTCAATCACCCTTGCTTTTTTTTTTTTTTTTATAGCATCTCTTCCTCCAAACATGGGAGACTCGATCCTGGATTCACTTTCTCTGCCATTGTCTGGAAGAGCAACATCAAATCCACCAACAGGAGAGAGAAGAGACAAAACACAGTTCATCACACCTGTTATCGGACTCATATCTAATCAAGACGTACCTATCATGATCTCTGCAAGTCAAAGAGGGCAGAGAAACGAGGTACCAGCCAGCTCAATGAATGTAACAAATAAGCAGCCGGAGGCAAAAGAACATTTGAAATTCACTGTGGTTAAAGAGAGACAAAAACCAGACGACGACGGAGTAAACGACAGCGAAGAAGAACAGCAGCATGAGGAGGAGAGGAACGCCTCAAAGGGAAGAAGAGGACAGAAACGCAAGCAGCCTGACAAAAGACAGAGTGACTTTGATGATGATGAGGAGGAGGAAGAAGAAGTGTTGGCCTCGACCAAATCTGGAAAAAAGAGGATATGCAGGGTCAGGTGCGGTAGGGGTGAGCAGAGTGTGAAGGAGAGCGAAGAAGAAGGAACGAAGAGCGACAGCGACAGAGCAGCCCTGGTTTCCTCTATGACCCGACTGGGCGTCAAATCTCTCCACCTGCCCGATGATCCAAAACTCTGCTCTGTTTTTGCGTCTTGCCTTAGAAGCCAACCCAGAGTTATGATCAAAAAACTGTCAGTGGTTTCTGTTAGTGAAAACAGGACTGGCGGAGGAGGAAAATCGTTATATAAGAGGAGGAAGTCTCCAATCAAAGCCATTAACACAAGCAGCCAACTTCCGAGGCCTGACTCGGACATTTCTGGCTTTGACGATAAAGAGTAAGAGACGCGATGCAAAAAATATGCAAAGTTTCTCCGTTGAAGCAAAAAATCGCTAGCTTAAAAAAAAAAAAGCTACTTCTTCATCTAATAATAATAATAATAATAATAATAATAATAATAATAAATTATTTAACCAAATTCTGAATGTATTTGTGTTACAGAACGTGTCAGTGATCACTGGACTGACAGAAATAGAATAAAACAATTTAAAAAAAAAACAATAATTCTGGTCTGGTCGATATTTTAAAATGAATAAAGATGAGACATTTAACATAAGTTGAAGACGACAGGGACCATACAACACATGATTCTAAAAGAGCTTAGCTGGTTGAGCTGCACTAGAAATAACCAATTAACATTTTATTATGTGATTTAAACATCTTATGTTGTCACATTAAAGCTTCATGTTCTCTAAAGAGAAACAACTAAATAATTTAGATTCATTTCATTGTTGTGATTTAAATTATAAATGTTCAAGGCAAAGCAGATCATCAGATCATTATGTTGTTTCTACTTGACAGAAATCAGCCCGTTTTACCGAGCATGAGCAGATCTGCAGCTCAGCTTCGCAGTAACAACACAGGTGATTTAACATGATAATCATGTCAACTCAGTGCAAGAGATGAGAAACCGCATACGCAGGTTTCAGTTTAACTGTGTTTACTTTCGTGTTTTAGAAACGTTGGGCCTTTCTGGAGACGGTGAAGATTACGTAGCCGATTCTGAGGATGAGGCGACAAAGAATTTCAAAGGCAGAGTACGTATGTTTGAATGAGAAAACATTGTTTCTAAATGTTAAATGTTTCTAACGATATATATACGTTAGAAAACTGAAATATGGTGAAATTCCTCCTGGATAATATTTTGTTGCAGAGCTGATTTCACAAGTTCACATTCATAACGTCTGCTCTCCTTTATCTGTCTCCCTCAGCTGTTCATGAAGCGTTATTACAAAACCAAACATGGCACCTACATTCCCACTCTGAGGGAGTTCTGGAAACCTGGGATGACTCGGCGAGACTTGCTCTCTGCTGGCGGGAAACGCAGATGATAAACTGGATGATAAGTTTCAGTTTTCCTGCCAAGTTTGTGTCAACTGTTCTTGGCGATCCATCATCTTCTTAGATGATGATGGATTTTCTTTTTTAAGAAAGTTGGTTATCTTTTTCTTTTGATTTATGCCATAATTGTTGCTGAGTCAGATTTTTATTTCAACTTGAAAAAGCGGCGCGTCATCATGGGAAACGACATTGTGGTGCAGTTTTGCTCGTAAATTAAGATCAGACAATTATATAATGTATCTATTACAAAGAGTTACCCTTTTTAATACATTTAAAATCTGTAATATCTTTAGTTAATAAAGTGTTTTTTGGTTTTGCAGTCGGTTTGTACATTACTTTTGCATTTCATTCAACATGTACAGTGTTTTTTTTTTAATTGTATTGTATATAATATATGTGTATAAACAGCCGTTATTTGATGCAGTGTAAAATGAATATGAGTTTATCACACAGACTTTTTTGCAATGTTTTTAATAATCGGCTGATGCAACCACAACTTTGTCTATTATGTTTTTAATGCAAACGTCTTGGTGTTTTAACACCATGTAGGAATAGAGGAAGTAATCAAAGATTAATCTACACAGAAACAAAACACAATTTAGTGCAAATTTGTCTTGGGATTCAGAGCCGACAGGCCATTCCTCCCGTCACTGTGATGGTCTCTCCGGTGATATAAGAAGCATCTTCCGAGCACAAGAAAGCAATCACTCCACCAATTTCCTCTGGCTCTCCGACTCTGAAGAGGAAGATGGTAAAATATGAAATACAAGCAATTCATAAATTATTTACACGTTTATGCAAAGTGCAGGATATTAGTGACGATACCTTTTAATGCTGAGCTGCTTGTGGAACTCGTCCATGATGCTTTCATTTTGCCACAACTGGGACAACAAAATAGGTTAGAGCGATATTAAAAATAAATCATATGATCGTACGATGCAAAGAGGAATTACTGTATATGTGTATTTCCTCACCGCAGAGCTGAAGCGGGTCTTAATCACTCCAGGAGCCACGCAGTTGACTCTTATACTACTCTGAGCCAGTTCAGGAGCAAGGGCTCGGGTCAGACCCAACAAGGCCGTTTTACTAACACTGTACGGACCCAAAGCCTGCAAGAGCAGAGACCAGGAAAAAAAAAGAAAATGTCAGACTTGTAGCAACAATAGTGACGTGCACCTTTTTACAGATTTTACAGATGTTACATTGTCTCTGTCAGTTTAAGTTCAAACAGAAGCTCACTGACCTGCATTGGTTGATATCCAGCCACAGATGACACAAACACTACATTTCCCCCTCTAGAGGAAAAATATAAATACATCAAACCATTTGACATTTAAAAAAAAAAAAAAAAAAAAAAGTATGCTAATCTGTGTTTTATTCTGTCACTCACCCCCTCTTCTCCATGTGAGGCACCACCAACTTGGTCATGAGGAAGGATGCTTTTACATTAACAGACAGGATCTACAATTGATCAGTTGATAGATACCATTAATTTATTTAAAACAACAAGCCTTATAAATGACTCCTGGTGTTTTATTTTGTATGGGTATGTGTGTCATGTACCTTGTCCCACACTTCCTCTGTGGAGTCCAATATATTTCCGAAGAAAGGGTTTACTGCTGCGTTGGACACCAAGATATCAATGCCCCCATACTTCTCCAGTGTCTGTTGAAAACACAGAATACACAAATACAATAATACTAGTAATAATAATTAGTGTCAACTCTCACAGACTCCTCAGATGCATCCTTGATGCTGTGACTCACCATTTGAACTAGTTTTTCTCTGTCTTGTTCAACACCAACATTACAAGTTGTCCCGGTCACCGTGATGCTCTGGCTCTGCAGCAGCGTCACCGCTTTGTCCACGTTGGCCTGCCGCCGGCTGCTCACCACAACATGAGCTCCTCTCTTTCCCAGAGCCTGAGCTGCAGCCAGACCAATTCTACAGAAGCAGAGTAGAGCGTCATGACAGGTGATCTCTATACCTGATTTAGCATATGCTTAAAATACCGAGATGGTATAGGTATAGACTACATATGTGCAAATATTCACCAAAATGTTGCATATATTTTATCATCCAATAGGTCCCAGTTGCTAAATTATCACAATATCTGACAGATAATTGACTCAGCCAACTCCTTGATTGTTTGATAGAATATTTTAGAAGCAAAATGGACAATAAAGGAGTCAATATTATGATTCTTACCCATCTGTGGAGGCAGTGACTATGGCTACCTTTCCTGCAAGGCTACTTTGAGACATATTTCTTTGGCCAGCAACAGGGTTGGTCCTAAGACACCTGAAAACACTTCTCAACATCACCTGTGGACAGAAAAACAGTCGCTGGTGTAAATGTATTTCATGAAAACACTAGTTAACTAGGGCAAAGGTCACATGAGATGTGTCAGCTGGGTAATTTCAAAAACAAAGAGCAAGAATTTTTAAATAAGTCACTAATAATAAAAAAAACACGTATTCATTCATGGTGATGTAACAGCTGTGACAAAATACTTTGTAAATTGGCATTTACAAACTCAATTCAACTTTATGCTTTTAAACAGATATGATACAGTTACGCACGTGCGATCAAGAACATCTTCTCACCCTGCAGTTCATGCAAAATTGAACACGAGGCAACAAAGAGGTAGAATTTGTTTAAATTCCCCTTAAAAGTCTTGTGAAACGACTTTGAACTATCGACGATTCATGTGCAGCTACAGTCAGTATTTTCCGGGTTAAAGTCCTGCTGTCAAAATAAAAGCCTCCAGCAAGCGGTCAACCTATATTTTGTTGTTTACTTAAATATAACGGCCATATCCGTTAAAATAATCATGTACTTATACATGTACTGTTAAAATAAATTGAAAAAATTGAAAATGTGCAATTACATTTGAAGTATGGGTATAATATTTCATGTTTTTCTCAATTTTGAGATTTCTGATTTTCAGCCAAATTCGAACGTCCTTAAACGCAACCCAGAAAAAAAAATCAGCCAATCACAGACGAGTTGTGCTCCGCGCTGCGTCAAATTATTCGATCTCACAGCAGCTGGATGCGTCTAACGGGTGGAGATGACGTCGACGTTACGTTTGTAGATCGGCGAGCGACGTAAAGTGCCGAAGAGGCGAAGGTCATTTTGTTGTCATCGTCGAAGATGATTGAACGCTGATGGCCTCAGATTTTCACGCTTGAAAAGAAGTGATTTTACGTATCATAGACTATACGTCCGATACGAAGTTTATCGGCAAGAAGAAGGGAAAAAACAAGGTAATTATTTTTTTTTTTTTGACAACGTCCACTTTGGACGCTAACGTTAGCAAGTTAAACAGAGTGAATGTAGCGTTTTTTACCCGGCGGTGCCATTGTTGTTTTGAAGTGAACGTTAGCTTTAGCAGCGAAAGATAACCAGCGTCAACATTAGCTAAGATTGAAGCGACCAAGCTAGCTTTACTAGCTAGGCCGCGGAGATATATTTAACCTTATCCTAACTTGCTATATTTTAATTTAATTCTAATGTGACGTGGTTGAGTGTTTACTGAAACCATACGCGAAACCTTTTAAACGCTAGCGCACACCGCTCGTTTATTTACGGTGCTCTGTTAAGGGTCGTTTTCAGTGAACGGGGCTGCAGTTAACGTAACGTCACTGGGCGTGGAAAGGACAGACAGGTGTTGCCTCTGACTGCCTACCTCTCATTTCACATGTGGCTTACATGAGTCTAGGTGTGTTACCATCGAGTCCTGGCATAAATAAGAGAAAACAACGAATGTAAAAAAAGCGTTTCTACACGGATTACAGGATTCTTATGATGGCGGACGACGAGGCACCCGGACTTTGAGATGTGTCCTACCCAGACAGCTGTGCCTTTGGCGACCAGCACATCCACGAGAAGCACAGCTGATGTCGATGGATGAACCCGAGTTATAGTTTCTTAATTGAGAGACTTAACTGTTAATATATCGACAATGTCTGTCTCCGTGAGTACAGTATTTGTTTCTTTGTATGTATTGACCTGCATGAACGCTTCTGATAGTATCACAATTTGGGGCAAATGTGATCAAAACTACATTAAAATGAATATGTGATATCTAGAGCATGTTTTTATGTTGATATATTATATCATCATATCAGGATATTTAATCTGGATAAGTCATTGTCTCCATCACAGTGCTAAGAGGGTCCCACATGGCTCAACTGAGCCCAGTTGTCCCTAGGGGGTTGCTTTCAAAAATGAAAGGGGGCTTGACTCTCTTGGCTTTGGGTTGGCAATTAAACCCTAAACAGCAAGGGACAGATGTGCCTCTCATCCCCTCCCCCCTCCTTTCCATCCCGCTCATTACCATTAAGCCTTTTATGTCCATTTGATCACTGATCCTCCCTGACTGTGCTTCCTTTTTCTCCCTCTCTGCATCACACTTTCTGACACAGCTGTGAATTTCGACTTAGTCATGATGCTAGGTTTTTATTTTAAATATATATATTTTCTGTCTTTGTTGTTGTTCACCCATCCTCTTCCTGCCCACTGTCTCACACACAAACATTTTACGAGATCTTCCCTATTCACTCCTATTCACTCTCCATTCAACGGCCCTAAACAATCAACCTTTTTACACTTCTTATTTAGCATTACTATGTCAATGTCCTGGTTTGTTTTGTGGTGCGCAGATGTGAGACACTAGCTTGTGTGAATTTAGGCTTAAGTGTGTCTTAATCACTGAATGGGTGAGTCTGTGCTCATGATTTCTACACTTGTCTCCTCCTCTTTCTTAGACGATATTAGCAAAGGCGCTGTTTGACAACACAGCAGAGAGCCCAGAGGAGCTGGCTTTCCGGAAAGGTGACATCCTGATGGTTCTTGAACAGGAGCAGAGTGGCGGACAGGGTTGGTGGCTCTGCTCCCTGCATGGGAGGCAGGGCATTGCTCCTGCTAACCGCCTACGTCTCCTCCAGACAGCTCCGGCCCCAGCTCCAGGCTCAGACTCTGTTTACCTGTCACCTGGTCCCGCTCTGGTTCGGTCTGCTGTCAGTGGCAGCGCGGAGGACATAGATGGAGTGTATCGCTCCCCACCAGGCGTGGGTGAGGGACGAGGAGCAGGAGCTGCTGCCTCAAGGCCTGGGGAGCTCCGCAGAGTCGAGGGTGGGCGTCCGCGGTCTCACTCTAGCTCTGGCACCCGACCCAGACCTGACTGGGATATTGGGGTTGCAGGTCGTCCACGCTCGCCTTCTCTGAGAGGACGAGGCACAGAAATGTCAGGTACACTTTATCAGACTCCAGTAGGTCAGCATGCCAGGCAGCCCGGAGCACTCATGGCTTCAGAGTCAGTGTATCTCTCTCCCAGTGGAGTGCCAAGGGCGGCAGATGAGCCAGAGGACACTACATATCTAGTCCCAAGAGAAACACTAACTACAGGACCCTCAGATGACTGTTATTTGGTACCCAAAGGTACACCACTCGCAGGTGATGATGTTTACCAGTCCCCAACAAGTGGAGTTGTGGCTCCTGCTGTCTGCTCTAATGGTCCCAGTTGTGCCACACAGTCCAAAGTGAGCCAGGACACACCTGGGATGTACCAAACTCCCACCCCAGTTGGATCAAACCTTCATAGGACTTCAGCCACAGTTATAGCCCACCAGCACCCATCTCAGTTATCCTCTGCTCAAGCCTCACCCAGACCTCTGCTCAAGGGAGTTTCACCCAACCCTGCTGTTGCCAGGGGCAAACCCGGCCTGGCCTGTCACCAGGGATCTCCTTTGCTGGTAAGAGCAGGGCAAATCAGGGTTCCCGGTTCACCAAATTTCGCTCGCAAACCTCCTCCGCCAGCGCCTCCAGTGAGAGGAGTGACCAGGAAAGATGTGCAGCAGACTGCACCAGCATCAGCAGAGCCCAAACCTGCTGCTCAGACCACGTCTGCAGTTCTGCAGCAAGGAGAGGACAAACAGAAAGCAACTCCTCAGAGTAAGAATGAAAGAATGAAAAATGGACTGGAGAAGAATGGCAATGTACACAACAAAAAAGGAGAAAATCAGGATTACTCAGATCCAGTGGATGACCAGGTACGATGTTTTTTCACACAGTTCTTTTAGAACAGCTGCTTTTCCAAGAGAAATATCATGTAGTTAGCTGTAGTTACTCTTTTTTAAGAAGACCTGCACACATTCAATTGTTTTTTTTTTTGTATCTTAGAGAGTCTGTCAGCATGTTTACATGTTTGCTGTTGTTGTTGCTGTGGTAGGTGTATGATACTCCTCCCAGTGGCAGATGGCAGCGTCCAGTCCCGTCTGCCCTCGCTGATGACGATGGCATCTATGACACCCCTCGCAGTGTCCCACCACAAACTGACTCTGAGTCGGAGGTAAAGGCAAATATGGTTTGCTGTGTGTGTGTGTGTGTGTGTGTGTGCGCGCGCACGCATGCTTCCTTGTTTGTTCAACTTGGGTTAATCTTTGGCAGGATAAATATCCAGTTAGCATCAGAATGGATGGTTAAATTAAAGTCTTGGTTTTCTTTCATTGATTTCCAATGGATTTGCTCCTGCATCCAATCTGTGTGTAATTACAGACCTCCCTTTATTTTTTTTCTTTCTTGTAGCTAAATGGTAACCCAGAGTGATGAAATTTCCGAAGTATTAGCCGGGAACAGATGCAAACCTGTGTGACAAATTCGTGTCTGTACAAGTGGAAGCGATTTGTGAACTAGAGATGGCAATCAAATCCTGTGTCACTTTCTTCCCACATTCCATTATTAGTGTGCCTCCCTGCCCCCCCTCCTTCGAGGCGAGGCCACACCTGTCTCAGTCTTCTGTGGGAGCCAGTCTATCCAGTCCAAATGCTGCTTCTATTTTCTCCCAGTCAAGTCACACCCATCTGTCGGGGCCATGCCAAGGCCATACCACCACTATCCTACTCCCGGCGGTCTCCCCTTTAATGTTACTTAAAAATGTCTGCTATCTGCCAGTTGTTGGATTGTTTTCCTCTTTGCCTGCAGTTGCTGTATGTGGACAGCAAAACACTGTGTACACACAGTATTGTTGGCTTCAACACTATTGTTTATTCCAGATGCAGAAATGTGACCGGTACAATGAATTATTTTGATGAATTTATCTTAATTTCACACACACTTTTTGTAGGTTTATGATGTCCCCACCGCCACCCTGAACGCGTCAACATCAGAAATCCAGCCTGATGAAGTTGATGAGGAAGTCTACAGTGTCCCCACACTTCCTGGCGTTCCCTCTGGGACCAGGAGAGTCCACCACCAACATCTCTGGTGAGGATGCTGTCCAGGTTGGACAAGTCTACTGTGTCCCCGGACCTGAGAAACGAGTCAGCGGCGGAGATCAGAATCGAGACTCCTCTGAACCCGACTGCGGCATCTATGACATGCCCGCTCTGACTATTGAAGTCCTCCCTCACTCCTCCTCGTCCTCCTCCACCTCTACTCGCCGCCTGTCCATTTCTAGCAACGGCTCAGGCGATGTGCAGTGGAGAGCGTCGCTTTCCAGCCTCGTCCACTCGGTGCTGAGCACAGCCTCCTGCTCGGCCGCTACTCTCTCATCGCGAGACCTGGCCACCTCGTTGGCTGAAATCCTGTCCACCTGGAAAGCCAGTCATTCAGGTGATCCTCCGCCGCCTCTCCAGCAGGCGTGGGCTCGTCTGTCGGACCTGCTGCCGGCGTTATCTGCCATCGGCAACGCTCCTCCATCTGAGGGACTCTTGACACTCGTGCAGCGGTCCCTTGAGGAGAGTGCCCTCCTCTTGCAGGCTCAGAGCCGACCCCGTCTGCCTTCCCAGGAATCCTTGTCCCGCAGGCCATTGCCCGCGCTCCCAGTGCCTGATGGGAAGTCATCTGGAGGCGGCATGGGCTCACGTAAAGGTAGCTGGATCCAGGAGAGGCCCTTGCCCCCGACCCCTCAGCCTGCTTTCCCTCTGCCGTCTGCTCCATCAGCTGTGACTCTTACCGTGGGTCCTGTTGACGGAGAAGATGATCCTAGTAATGAGTACGCAGGGATCGGATTGACTCCCATTCCTGCTCCGGTACCTACTGGAGACAGTGTTGGATACGTCAAGCTGCAGGTCAGTTTTCATGATTTTTGCATATACTTTTGCAAACGTGGTCTGTAAACATGTCTGACTGTCCTTCACTTCCTCCACCAGGGTAAACCTGAGCCACCTCCTGATGCAGTGGCTGAAAACGGACAAATACAAACCATCACTGCAGAGCCGAGGGTGAGTCTTTTCCACTTTTTATTTTTATCTCCACATACATATTAATTGGCTCCTAAATCTTTAAAAGGCTGTCATTCTTTCTTTTTTTTTTTTTTCTTTTTTCCATTCACATTTTTTGCAGTAGTGCAGACAAAGTCGGCACAGATAAGTCACTGATTCACGCGGTGCACTCTGTATATTAATGAGCAGTGTGACTCATTAATGCAGCCTGCAGCACCTCTCAGGCCTCCGATGTGGTGTAAACAAATCGACGCCGTGTTTACTCAGCATCACCACAGTTTGTCGCATGAATCACACGCCTGTCATTGTGCAGAGACAGAAGTTTCACTGTATCAAAGCGTTTGTTTGTTTTTCTGAGATGTTAAAGACACATGAAATAACACTCATGAGTAATATTCCAGTCATCTCTTGATTCCTTTCTTCTCTTGTTTTGCATTGAGATCTTTTTATCAACCAGTCTACAGTTTTCTTGTACTCCTTGCTGGATTCCTTGGTTACGCCATGGACGACCAACAAGAGGCCACTTGTAAATCTTAACAATATTGCCTCACATTGAACGGAGGCAGCAGGACAATAGGTGACAGAAAAGCACAGTCATTCTTTCAGCACTGCCACTTAATGACGTACTGTATGCGTATGTGTTTGTGACTGACTGGCTTAAAGCTCAGCGTTTCACTGTTAAGTGAAACGCTGAGATTAAGACTAAAACCTTGTTAGATGTAGGTTAACACAAGTTACTTTACCACTGGGCGCATTGTTTAGAGGAGTCTGCAGGTTTCTTGGTATGTTTAGTACTGACTGGTGTATAGAGTATCTGAAAGTCACACTAGACCAAAGACAAAGACTTTAGTGAAGTTCAAGTCACCGACTTGAATGATACTCAAGTAAAAGTCTTTAAGTATCTCTTAAAGACTTTACTGTACTTAAGTATGTCAAGTCTATAATTAAATGTACTTAAGTAATGAAAGTAGAAGTACATGTTATTTAAAAACAGAAGAATATTGTGAAGTTTATGCAGCATTTTACAACATGGAGCCTACAACAGTCTTCATAGACAGTGTCTTGAGTCTGAACTAAAGTATTAAACTTGTTCTTTTTTTTCCAACATTTCTGCTTGATATTGATATATTTTTTTTTAAGTTTCTCCATCCATCCACCCTTTGAGATGGAGCCTACATCAACCCTCAAACATAGTTTTGATCTGAACAGTCACAGGTCGATTTAGAGTGAACCGGAGCGGTTGAAAAAACACCACATTTCATTTCATCTGATTTTTGTAACAACACATTGAAAATGTATCAGAGTAAAAGTTTGTGATTAAGTTAGGAGATGTAGTCAAGTAAAAGTGAATAAGAAAAATTAAAAAAGATAGCAGTGAAGTATTATTACTTTCTACTTTTCTTACTTGTTTGCTCCATAAACTGCGATAAAAGTGAGCTTTGTAAACATAATAATTTAGCTCTAGTGGCTTATTTTAGAACCAATTTCATCTTTTCTTGTGCAGTTGACCCCGTCTCCTCCTCTGCCTGTGTCCCTCTCCCTGGAGGACTCGGAGCTGCTGTCCTTCTACTCCTCTCAGAGTCTCGCCCACTTGTCCTGCCTGGCGGACGCCATCGATGTCCTCTTCAGCAGCGTGCAGGGCAACCAGCCGCCTCGCATCTTCGTCGCCAGAGGAAAGAGTCTCATCGTGACGGCGCACAAGCTGGTGTTCATCGGGGACACGCTGTCTCGCCTTCTCACCTCCGCCGATCTCCGGGCCAAGGTATAACAGCCACGTTGAAGAAACAAAACACACCACATTCATTTGAGTGTTGATCAAACTGTAATGATTTGATTTTTCACCGCAGATCACAACCTCGGGGGGACGTCTCTGCCAGGCTTTGAAGGAAGTTGTGGTCGCCACAAAGGGCGCCGCACAAAACTACCCCTCGGTGTCGGCCACGCAGGAGATGGTCGACCGCGTCGCTGAGCTCTCCCAGCAGGCGGCCGGCTTCTCCACTCTGCTCCAGCGTCTGGCAGAAATATCCTCATGATATTTCATATCACTTGCGTAAAAAGAAAAAAACACTTTGTTTACACTACGCATATATTTCCCTCTCTCTTTGAAATGCCTTATTTGTTGGTAGACTCGACTCTTTCATTACCTTCTGTTTGAATGGGGTTATAGTAAGGGAAGTTGAAGCCTTTTAGCCTTCGCTGCAGCTGTTACCTGAGCTGGGTCTTGATTGTGCTGGTTCTTTCCTCCAGTTGTGTGTTGGTTTTGCCTTTGTTTATATACTGACCTCTGTGCTTTGATGCCAGGCACACTTGTCTTTTTTTTGAGTGTTAACTTATTGAACATTTGAAGCCCTTCTGTGGCTTTGAGCGTCCGTGCGGACCGCTTATCTTGGGAACTTTGCTTTATTATGTTTGCTGTATTTTCTTTCCCTCACATTATAGCCATTTTTTTTTTGTTCCTTCCTTCCTCTATTTATTTAGCCATCCCCTCCCTTCATCCCCGATTTCCAAAAATAGCACAGGAGGAGGCCTTACATCCTGGTTCTGGCCTACTTTTTATTCTGACACCTGAAAGGCCTTTTGTGAAGTGAATATCATTCTGAAGCAGCATATTAAGTGTTTTGGATTTAATATGGGAGAAATGGAACAAGGGAATTTCACCCGACTTCCATGTGTAATCTGTGCAAGTGTGTGTTGTGTTTGTAAAGTGCCCGATTTCCACTTGCAAAAGATTATTTGTGGTACAGCTTGTAATCTGCTCGTCGAGGTTTACATTTATGCAGTCTTGCTCATCTCATGAAGGAAAATCCTGAAAATTCCTGTCTGACACAGAGAGAGATAACATCTCATTACTGATGCAGCATCTGAGAGTGAACAACGCCAGTTAGGTGAGAAATTGCCTCATCCCCGTTTTTTCCCACAGACACGTGATAGCCCAACTGTGTATGAGAAACCTGTTGACCGAGGTAACCAGTCTCCACACGTCCCGCTCACATCCTGCATTAACTTTCGTCTTTGGTTTTTTTTTTTTGACTTCATTTCCCGTAACATGCCTGTCAACTATTCTTACTTACGCCGGCTTTCGCATAGTTTCGAGTCTAGGCTGGTTATTATATACCGTAACTCTCATTTAATGCAAAATATAGCAGAGTAACCATTTGCCATAAGATGTATATCGAATTAATAATAATAAAACAAACAAACAATCTAATTACCCTTGGGATATTGAGGCTGACTGTACGGCCCAGCCCGGGTATAAACTGTGAAATGAAACTCAGCACACTTTTTGATTAAGATGGGAGAGTTTAACATTTTTAAAATGCATCAGAACACACGTTTTCCATCTGAGACTTATATTACTGAGCCCCATTAATCATTTTATACCAGTCACCTGTCGTCATCAGCTCAGTGTGAACATATTGTCGACTGGAAGTTGAAAGAAACACAACAAATCTAAACTATGTTAAAAAAAACACACACACACACTACCATTTTCATTATAGAGGACTTTTTTTTCCTTTATTTTTTATCTATTTTCTATCAAAACTCTATTATTTAACCTTATATTCAACTTTAATTTAACTGTCTTTTTCTTTCATTGATCCAAATCAGTGTCATCAGGGCGTTGCATAATCATTTTTTTTTCCCTTCAGCAGTTTCTTCCTGTCGTTACGTTTTTCTCTTTTGCAGCGCCACCTTGTGGGAGTTTGAAGTATTGCTTAATGAATACCTCCCTGCCAAAAACTAAATAATAAAAAAAAAAAAAACACTATACTGTAAGTATGAAGAGAGCATGATCGACAACTAACCTTTAGCTATATATTTATTATGACCATTTTTTTTTAAAATGTTATGTTATGTTCTTTGCTTTCAAATTTGCATGGCTTTAACCTGTTTAAATTTTTTTTTTTTATATAAATATATATATGCACATCCTCCACCGGGGTGATTTTACAAGGTG
This sequence comes from Polydactylus sextarius, assembly GCA_016801845.1. Classification (NCBI taxonomy): domain Eukaryota; kingdom Metazoa; phylum Chordata; class Actinopteri; family Polynemidae; genus Polydactylus; species Polydactylus sextarius. The sequence goes on from CM028929.1 coordinate 9,830,598, forward strand.
ATTTAAAATGAACATTGTTTTTTTGTTTGTTTGTTTCTTTATTTTTTTTGTTGGGAAAAACACACTCAGTTACAGTTATATATTTTTTAAAAATATGGCTGTATTTTCTTTTGTACAAGAAAGTTACTTTCCTTCTTTTTTTACACTACGTGATTTCATTTGCTGATTCCCCCCCGACAGTAATACAGACCTAAACCTCTTTTTCTTTACACTACATTTGATGTCTGTCATGTATTCCTGTTCAGAATGCACAAATACAATTTTTGCAATTAAAAAAAACACGTGTTTGAGGTATTGATTTTTTTTTTTTAATTATTAAGTATGGATTTGTTGATTTTTTTATTTATTTATTTTTTTGGACTCCAGAGAGGCGATATATATATATATATATATATATATATATATATATATATATATATATATATATATATATTTAAGGTAAGTTCAAATAAAACCACTACATGACAGAGTTCGTCAGTGTCATTGTCTCGAGGCTTCTGTTAATGTGATTCGGGCAAACCGAACGTTTCCGGAAACTGCCGAGTTGTGACGCCGAGAAGCAGCCGTAGCGACGCTTGTTGGAGTTTAGACAAGCGGTTGGAGCAAAATGGCGGACGAAGATATTACGCTTGATGGAAAACCTCTACAATCGCTCCGAGTCGCTGATTTAAAAGCCGCTCTGGAGCAAAGGAACCTCCCAAAAAGCGGACAGAAAAACACACTTATTAAGCGACTGAAAGGGGTGAGTTTTCTCGTGTTGTGTACGACTGTGTCGAGTCTGGCTAAGTTCAGTAGGAGGAGAGAGAGAGAAGGGGGGGTTAAAACATTAGAGGCCGTAACAGTGTGTGAGTGTATGTGTGTATGTGTGTGGGCTCGAAAGCGGGAATACATAAACCGTCTTACACGCGCTGTAACACACGAACAACACTTTTGTTTTTCGGTTTTTTGTTATTGACAGCATAAAGAAAGTGTTTATGAAACCTAGTTGCTACTTCACAGCTATACTCGCAGTGCATCGTGTTGAACACAGTTGAACTGTGCACCTGTCAAGTCGAGGCCTAAGCTGAGTGTAAGCGAGCGAGCAGCCGCACATAGTGTACTGTACATGACCATCGTGCCCGCGGTTTGTGTGCGAGCCTGTATGTGTGTGTGTGTGTGTGTTTATTAAGAGTATTGGTGTGTGGCGCGCGCTTCTTGATGTAAACACTTAAAAATGTCCAAGCTTCACCACCGAGTGATTCATACCAAGTAATTTAATAATTCAATCAACATTGTTGTTGTTGTTGTTGTTTTGCACACAGCTCATAAACAACTACAGGTTTCGACGATTTAGACTGAGGTTATCAGTGTCAAGTGTCCGCTACAACAGGAAAAACAACATTATTTAAAACCTATTTACATTTATAAACGCCTTATTTACACCGCTAGCTGCTCTCAGGCCATGTATGGAAGTGGTGTATTTCACAAAAGTAACGTGCAAGTTGGTTTTTCAAAGGGCTGTCCACACACTTCCGCAAATAAAGTTGTGATGAATCCCGCACTTATTCGTTTAATAATTAACCGAGATGTCTCTATATTTTATTGTCTATACTAGATTTGATTATGGTGGATTGTGATAAGAATGAATATAGTGATTATGACATTAGAAATACATGCATATCAACTTGCATGTAATATTTCATGTCAAAATAAAGCAATATATCACAGAAAACGTGGTATGTTGCAGCTAATATATAATATATACAGCATATAATATATTAGCTAATAAAAATCAATCAGTTCACTGCAAACTCATGTCTCTGTGTGGTTCAATGAAGTCTGTGGAAGGGGGGGACACAGTTTCGTTTTGATTTGCATACATTCAAATCGATTGTCTGCCATGGGCCTGCGTGCAACTATACCATGTTACACCTGAGACACGTGTTTACTTTTACTTTTACTATTACTATAATAAAATAAAGCAATGTTTTTTAAGGGAGTAATTTATATACACATGTAATTACACATGAATACTTGCTTTACATGAAAATTATCATTTATTTTGAAAGATACAAGTCAGAGAAACTCTTGTTAAATTGCCATTATCTTGTCTGGTTTTGCAGGATTTAATTCAGTATTAATTTGGTGAAACATCCATACAACTGTTTCTTACCTTCTAGTTTTTCAAATATGAGTGAGATACTGAAGGCGTCTGTAAAGTAAAACTATAATATCTGATTTGATATGGTTAGTATAATCTTATGTTGCATAATTCTCATTTGTGGCAGGCCCTGATGCTGGAAAACCTACAGAAGTCGTCATCTTCCCATAGTGGACTCCAGCCCAACTCTCAGGTGGGAGGAGATTTTTAAAGATGGGTTAGTTTGTCAGTTCTTTGACAACATACACTAAAAGTGACATTTCTCTCTTTCTCTTGTAGATCGGGGAAGAGATGTGCCAGAACAGCTTCATTAAACAGTACCTGGCCAAGCAGCAGGAACTCCTTCGCCAGAGACTTGAGAGAGAGGCTCAGCAAGAGGAAGACGCTGATGGTATCACATGACAAACACAATAAGACATAAAGCAATACACAGTATCTGCCACCTGAACAACATTTATAGTTGTTACGAACATAAACAGAATATTGGACTACCGTTTTTTGGAAGAATAGCACATTACAGAAGAAACAATAAATGTTTCCTTATCATAAAAATTCTATATCAATGTATTCTTTGAGATTTTACAGGATTTATGGTATTTGACAGTATGATTTTCTCTCTTAGTCTTAGTCTCAAACATTCCTTCATACTCCAAAGCATGTTTGCAGCTAAGGTTGTGCAGCAAATTGCTTGTGTTACTGCGACAGGCGACAGCTTTATCTAGACAGCATTTGCAGTAAAGAGTTGTTTTGCTGTTTGATGTTCTGAAACCAAAATACACAGAAACACAGAAGAAGTTCTTCTGTGTCATCATGTTTTAACTTTAGCGTCTGCTACAGCTTCAGTTTCAGAGCTTTTATCTGTCCATTTTCACCTCAACACCTCCACTAACACTGTGATCTGTTGCTGCCGTGTTTAGCGGTGCAGCAGTGAAAAATTTCCCCTCTCAGACAGTTTCCTGTTGTGCCACATTCCCAATGTTGTTTAGGCTTTTTTGGTGTAAAAAAATTTAATATAGCAAAATTAAAAAACAGGTTTTTGGTATGACCCGGTATACTGTCTAGCTCTAATACATCATACATCATTTGTTATTTGGACTAAAATGAACAAGACAATGCTGACCCTTCACTCCTGCCTTGTTTCTGTCACTGACAGAAAGCCCAGCAGTTCCAGAGGAAGATGAAGAGCACTCAGAAGACAATGACAGCTCTTCCTATGCATCTGACAAGGTCAGTAATATTCAACTGCAATGTTCCTGCTGCTACACAATTATTACATAATGTAGTAAAAAATCTGAATCTGAAATATTTCAATTTTGTCTATTATTTGTGTCAAGCAGCATTGCCCCGTACCCTCCCAGCCAGTGATGGGTCACGGGATGATGGCATACAATGCTGACATGGGCCCTGGTTCTACCCGCCACTTCCAGGAGTCCACTGAGGCTCCAGGAGCTCGGATGCAGCGAGCCACAGGTCATAAGGAGCCACCAGCCTCCTCTCCTCCCCGTGCTGTAGCTTCCCTGTCAGTGCGGGTTTTGGGTAAACCCGACCGCCAGGGGCTGCCCCCTGTCATGCCCAGAGCCCACGAGAAGGAAGGCACTGCACCGAGCGAACCAGGATCAGCTCATCCTGTCCTCCAACTTAGCCGATCCGCCGGCATAGCAGCAGGAAGTAACGTCCATAAGGATAGCGATGAAGACGATGGTGATGATGAGAGCGACGACGACGAGGATTGGGGGCCGAGTCCTGGCACGGCAAGAAGGGGCAACAGAGCCCCTCCGCAGCCACAGCAGATGCCCCCGAGTGTCCCGTCAGTAAGTGCGAGGTCCAAACGTAAGCTTCAACCTCCGCAGCACATCCCACCGCCACAGGCGCACCACACCCCCATGCAGCTGCGCCACCCAACACCTCCTCCATCTCCACCGCCGGATCTCTTCCGTCTCCCTGACACTCCTAAGCAGAGCCCACCAGACAACCAGGACGGAGAAGGCCCAAGATTGGCGTCTTTCCCTCCTCCCACCTTGCAGAGGCAAGATTCTGACTCAAGCTCTCGCTCAAGTAGTCCCGAACCCCCTTCGAAGATCAGGCCAGGTCCCCTTTCTCTGCTCGTACACAAGATGGAGTCAGAAGGGGCTTTTCATGAAGAAGACGCGGTGCATTCGATGGCCGGGTCTTCCACTGAGTCTCCCCTGCAAAAATTAGAGCGAAAGAGGCAACAAGAGAGCAGAGAGAAAGAGGAAGAGAGGCAGCAAAAAGAGGAAGAAAGAAGGAAAGCACAAGAACAGGAGAGGGAGAAGAAACGCATTGAAGAGGAGAAGGAAAAGGAGAGGAAGCGACTGGAAGAGGAGGAGAAACGGCGTCAGAAAGAGGAGCAAGAAAAAGAGAGGAAATGCCTGGAAGAAGAAAAAGAAAACGAGAGGAAACGCAGAGATGAGGAGAAGAGAAGAGCAGAAAGAGAGAAACAACTAAAAGAGGAGCAAGAAAAGAGGCAGCAGGCGGCCACTAAGGGCAAGGTGGTTGTGACTGAGGCGCAAGACTCAGAGTCTTCATCCGATTCTGACTCCAAGTCAGACTCCTCTTCAGGCTCATCTCAGTCATCACCCTCTTCCACGGATAAATCCTTCCCAACCAGCCAGCTGAAGGTCAGTGATCAAACTGGTGGATAATAAACCCAAATAATTATTATTGTAGAAAATTGATGTTGATACTGATGTTTCCAGGTATTTTTCTGTTTCTTTCTCAGCCTTATGGTATTTATTTAAAAAAAACGTTCTCTTTATTTCTTCTTGAAACAAACTCCCTTTTGAGGCCTGTTATCGTTTGCTTTTCATTGATTGTTTTACTTTGAACAACTTCACAGAAGGTGGACCGAGGACGAGAGGCAGAAGAAGAGAAAAAGACGAACCTGAGTGCAGAGATGGAGAAACGACACCTTTCAAAAAGGTCAGTAACCCTCTGATTTAAAAGCTGAAAACCAGCCCGCTCAAACATGATTATGATTTGCGTCGTACATGCCTGTTTTTTTACACCCTGTGCTGTGTATGGTATGAAAATATGCAACGTGATGCACACATTTCACTGCAATACCATTTAAGTTTGTGCAGACTTTTAACATTAAATCAAGTCATGTATCGTTATATATAGAACTTACAGAACACCGATTAGTGCACTCTATAGCACTGAATCTGCTGAATAATTCATGAGAGAACAAACATAGAAAGATCTGTATTTATGATTCACCTCTCTGGATATCTCTGCGTCCTTTTTGACTTTGCTGACCGAGGTAATTACACATAACATTTCTGCATTAACCTTCACGGAGAAGCTGGTAAATTGAATTAAATGATGAAACTACAGAAGGGACATTCAGGTGAATGTTATTGATGAGTTTGTGGTGAATATATCTTCACTTATGCATGGAAATATAAAGCAATTTTGTGTCCTGTATTATGCAGCAGCAATGCAGAAAAAAATGATTCATATTGTGATTCATATCAACTTATGTAACCTAATAGAGCCTGACAATCAGTCATTGTTTTAATCACATTTACTATTTTTACAGAAAGAAGTGTCTGCACTGAAGTTGAACAAACAGCCGTGTCTGATATTTTTCTGCCTGTATAAACTTTTCTTTGCTTTGACACAGAAATTGCATGGTTGCAATAATTTCTTATTGTTGTTGTGATTTATCATGAAGGGTGGGGGAGCATAGGGTCTTCACTATCTTCTCTAATCTGAAATATTTGTCACAGAGCTGACAGCATGCCTTCAAGATGTTTTAAAACACCCCCAGCTCTCTCTCTCTCTCTAGTTGCTCCTAATTATAGCTGGTTGTATTTCTCGTCAGGCGTTTGTTGCGGCAGCCTCTGCAACTGCTGTGACTGTTGTTGTTGCTTTACTCCCGAGAGGAAAATAGAAAAAAAAGGTGGCTCCTTTCCGCGTTTATTCATTGTATTTTCATGTAAATTGCGTTTAGCGTCATTATTATCGTCAGGGGATGATTAAAATTTTTTTTCGGGGTCACATATTATGTGAATGCGCCACGTTTGAGCGATTACCCCAGTGCTTTTATTTTGAAAATCACTGACCGGAAAGCGTGTTTTTCTCCACGTTGGTTGACTTAACACAGGTTTCGTTAGCCAACATGGCCGTCATGCATGCATTGCATCCCTGATACCGACGCAGTGTACGGCTAATCAGCAGCAGAATCAACCGTGTCCGGATTTTTTTTTCATTATTATTATTTCGCGTCCTTGATTTCAACCCACGCCTGACCGGCATTAGAATCAGCGATCTGATTGTGTTTAGTGTTTTTTTTTTTTTTTTTTTTTTTTACACCCCGGGGTTTCCTTTCAAGGCCGGACATAATGCTGTCCGAAGGCAACAAAAACGGGTAAGAGTGAGCCAGAGGGCGACCCAGGGCTTCACGTTGCTGGTTTTACTTCTACATCTCTGATCCAGAAAGGGAAACGATATGTGGGGGGGTGGTGTTTATTATCTGAGACGGTCTCACCTTGTCGTGAGACTGGCTGCACATTATGCTGCCGGTTAGCTAGCCACTCCTCACTCACTGCCTGTTAAATTTCATGTCATTACTTCACGTTGGCCTGGTTATGAGCGCGTTAGTGGTGAGAGGTGAGGAGAGGTGGTGGTGGGGGACGTCGTGAGACTCTTTTGTTGGATGAAGGAGCAGGGAAGGTTTTTTTTTTCCCTTTTCTTTTAGTGGTGGGGGGTGGGGGTCTCCCTTTCTTTTGATCAGTGCTTAAAATAGCCTTTTAATGAAGGAACATATTGATGAATAAATAATGGGCTCAGATTTCATGGCGTGATGAGGAGAAGCATGTGGACAGTGATTTATCAGGTATCAGAGATAATATGAGATTAGATTCTTTATTCTGAAACGAGAACAAAGTCGTTTTGTTTTCCATTAAGGCTCAAGAACGGCCACACTGTACTGCGTCTTGTCTTGTTGTCTAGCCCACAGAGGGACTATATTTGTATTTTTGGATTCGTGTGTGGCTGTAGCTGTTAATGATCTTACTGTTGTCAAGGGAGATCATTAAAGCAGACATCTGTTAGCTGTACAGTCAGTGTGAATGGGTCCTTATGGTGTGATATAATTCTCCCCAGCTGGCATCAGCACTCACACACTTGCTGACTACATGTGCGATTTGATAAGTGACAATGTTTTGGCCCATTTTATGATTCCGGTTTTATTGACGAAGAGAGTGTTTTGAGTAATTCTGTTGAGCAACAATGAATGAGTATTTGTGCCTCAGATGCTACAGCACTTATGCTGACTTTTTTTTTTTTATCACATAAAAAAAAGTAATGTGTTTATCTTTTGATGCTTCCTCACACATGAACATGATGCTGTTTATAGATGAAGAACAATGCGGCTTCAAGGCTAAAAAAGCCAAGCATCATAAGCACATAATCATTCATTCAATGAGTTTTTCATTACATCACCTTGTCCAAGCCTCTCTTCTCTTCCTGATCCTAAAGGGGTTATATTTCTAGTTGACATCTGTCTCCCTTTATAGCTGCACAGGTGTGCCTCTGGCCTTGCCAGAGACACACACACACACACACACAAACCTCTATGGTTTGGAGGAGGAGGCAGGGAAAACGCTGTCCTCCTGCATACACTTCTGCCAGTGACTAATCTCTAGAGGAGGAGGTTGAACAAGCTCTCCAAACACTCTGGGTAGATTTCAGTAGTTGAGAGGTGAACATTACAGATCCTCATCTTTCATAATACGTAGCCAGCGGCAGTGTTACGTATCACAGAGAAACACAAAGCTGAACTTTAGGTGATTGAACTGCTCGCGTGAGGCTGTGTGTAGCTACAGTGCTTCGCTTAGTCGAAGACGTTACATTAATATATTTTAGTTAAGGTGATTTGAGGCAAAAGTAATCTAAAGCAAGACAAATAAAAGTAGAAAAACAAAATAAATCTTCGACTGTAAGAATTTACTGCTGTTTCTCATTTAATATTGTTGTAAAAGTGAAAAGTTTTGGATAGTTTAAAAGACAAAATGAGACATTTAAAGATGTGACCTTGGACAAAATGAATTGATAAATTCGGAGCATTATAGACAGATTACTAAATAATAAATATAGCCATTAACTGCAGTTCTAGTCATCATTTTCTGGTTGCTAAACAGAGAAATTGTTATTTATATGCTCCTGACTTTATTGCTGTTTGATAAATGACTCCATTACTATAATTATATATTTACTATGAAGTTTAATTTGATTCAAATATCTATGTAATGAGTCAAACTAAAGAGGGATCGTGCACTATGATGGAGAGATGGATGCTGGAGGATGTGATCCTCCCACCTACAGGGTGCTGCTGCGGTGCCTGTGTCGTCACATGGAGGCAGAGGAGGAGGCTTTGATAGCGCTGGCAGGGGAGGTTGAGGTTGTAGCTAAAAATATAATCATGACATCTGCTTGGATTTGCTCCGTTGTAAGATAACAGCAATAATATAAATCTGCGTGATGTCCGGTTTAACATAAAAACAGCAGTTAGTTCTTTATCTTTCTTTTTTTTTTCCCCCTACAATAACCCAAAATGGATCAGATGGAGGCCACATGCACACACTCTCACACACGCACGCACACGGAGGCAGCTGCGAGTGTGTGTCCTGGACGATGAGTTAGTTTTAGGAGTGTTTGTGACCGTGGGTGTCAGTTAGCTGGTGAGATATTTATAGCAGGAGTGACCCAGATCACTGGCCTCCAGCACCCTTCCTCTGACTCTTCTGGTGTTTTTTTTTTTTCCTTTTTTTCCTTCCTCCGTCTTGTCCTACACATCGTTTTGTCTCCTCTCACGTCGCCCGTTGTCTCGAGAGTTGAGCTTTAACACACTCTTAGATTAGAGCCGCAACTAATGATTATTATCTTTTCTCATTAACCAGGTGATTGTTTTCTTGTTTAATCTAGCGGCAGTTTAATCTACAAAATGTCAGATAATAGAGAGACATGATGATTTGATGTCCTAAAGCTCCAGGTGATGTCATTAAATTGCTTGTTTTTGTTGAAGGCAATCCATTTATTATCACATTTGATGCCACATTACATATGTGTCAGTAGAGTAAGTGATAAATCATTTGATAAAGTAGTGAAATGTGATGCTCAGATCAGACACTCTCACAGACTGGTCACCTGGTTTAAGTCCAGTTGTAAGTGACCCATTAGCCAATGCCAGTTTTCTCTACCTCACCCCCCCACCCTCCCTCTTCACTCCTCACACCAACTGTCTCTTACTCCTGCAGGGAGGTGTCGGAGCCTAGCGCAGCAGCCGTGACGGAGGTGGAACCAGACTCTGAGAGCTCCATGGCCCAGCAGCCGGCCTCCGGGGCTGAGCCTGACAACAACGAGAACCGCCTGGAGGAGGTAAGGTCACTGAGAGGGTTGGGGGCGGGATGTCAAGGTCTTTTGCTCCGTCTCCCACTAACCTGCATCCTCATTCATATATGAGCATGTGTAGTTGGCAGTGTCAGTTTAAAGGGCCACTCAAAACCAGCTCAACCACAATGATTTAACTTTTGCTAACGTTGAAATTTTATCATTTCAGTTATGAGTCTGTTTAGTTTTTAGCTCTTAAATAGTCAATAAATTGTTTGTACGTCATTTGTGTACAAATAGAGGTTGAGTTGGAGTTGGGTCCTGAAGTAAAAGAGCAATGAACTAATCTTTTCATCAGTTTTTGTTGCAACTAATAATTCATAACTATTGCACTCACTCACTCACTTAGATGATCTCTCACACACGTCCATTGTCTGGCTGGGCTTTGTAGAGGGGGTTTAAAGTGCTGACGCTGCAGGAATAGAAGTAGCGACGGTAATGGAGTTTTTAAATTGGACATTAAACGTCCACGTGCTGCAGCGAGTGCATGCTCCTTGTCATTATTGTTCCTGTATGTGTGATAGGGAGGTAAAACCTCAGGGCCCTGACCCCCACGTCAGTTATCGATTGCGGTTTATTGCCGCGCATCTGGTGATATTGGCACCGCGCAGCTGTTTCCAACAGCAGTTCAAACAGTTGCGAGCATTGAACCAAAGGCAGAGAAAGTCGGCGCTTCTCGGCCGTTTGTTTCACCATTTTTGGCCAAGTTTCTCTCTCTATTTTCATGCCTCTGCCTTTGGTGCGTGTGAAAATACGAGCACAAACTACGTGACGCATGGTGTGTCAGCGTCTTCAGAGTCACTCAACAAGATACGCAAGCAGTTTCCCATCATTTAATATGAAAATATAACACATCTTAGATATATTTTTAAATCTAAATTATAGAATCCTCAGTGTGCTTGTGTCTGATGTAGTTGCTGCTGTTGAAACCAGCAGCATGAGATGCTCATAAACTTACATTACATTGCACGATATTACCTAGATTCAATTTACTGGGAAGATTCAATGCTATTGAAGTTATTATCAGCATGTGTCTTTCTCTGTGTGTGTGTGTGTGTGTGCTTATGAGTGTGTGTATTTCTGGTTTTCACCCCACCCCCTTGGGTTTGCATGAGTAATGGACCCTGACAGTGTGTGTAGAGATGCATCAGGGCTGTTTCTTGCTGTTTCTTTCACCCTGTTTTCATTCTCCCAGCTCCTCTTTGCTTCCTCCTTTCAGTCTGCGTCTCTCTCTTTTATATTCACTGTCTCTCTTCTTTCCCCTCTTTGCCCCCTTTACTTTCCATCTTTTTGCCTTTGTATATACCATCATGAACGCTTCTCTCTCTTCTCTCTCACTATATACATTGATGGTGTGATTGCTGTTTAAAACCCCATTGATTGCTTTGTTATGAAGGTGCCCATGCCTCTTCCATTGCCCCTAATGGTACCTGCTGCGTACTACTACTACCACCACCACCACCAACACCTCCTCCACTCCTCCTCCTACTCCTCCTACAACTCCTGTCCCGCTATGCCCAAGTGCGTCGTTGGTACCTGAATTAGGCCCAGAGTCTGCAACCACATGGCACTGAGTAAAACCTGAGCCTGCAAGGCCTCCCCTGTAGCCCTCCAGCGATGCGCTGAGCCACCAGGAACTGGATTTTGCATCAGACCACCACCGACAGCAGCAGCGGCAGCCATGGTAACTGCAGCAGCACACAGTTGTCATGGTAACCCAGCCTCCAGGGCGGTTGTAAGCCTGCTTGCTGTTCTGAACCGGACTGGACCGCGTACCGTGTCGGGTGGTGGTTTTTATGAACGCATCTGCCATTTTGAGGATGCGCACAGTCGCCATGTGTCGCCTCTGATGCAACTCAGAGGAAACTCCTCAGATCTCCAGGTTCAGCTTTTTCCTCCACCTCTAATCCCACACTGCCCCCTGCCTGTGGGGTGGAGTAATGACTTTGGACTGAGAACTGCTGTAATAAACCCCACACAGTGATCAGAGCAGTCATATGATCACTATTTTCAGGGGTTTGAATAATAACCTGGAGATTTTTTTGTGGGACTTTTGTGGATAAGCCCTGTATCCGGTCTCTGTGGATGTTTTTATGGCGATGTGGACTTTAACTCACACTTTCCAGCAGCTGTGGGACGGCCGTCACTGACACGCTAACCACACTTTGATTATTCAGCTGTGCAAGAAAAAAAAAACCCGCCACATTTTTTGACTGTGTGTGTTGAATTCTGTCACCGTGCTGGACTTTCGCAGGACATAGTCAAACACACAGCGTGCACCGTGACTTTCTGTGGGTACACAGTGACTTTGATCATCTAAATCAGGGCCAAGAGAGTTGGATATGTCGACAATATGTCTCCTTCCTCACTGTCGGTGAACTTGAGTGTGACTCAGTGGATTTTTCACCAGGAAGCCAGGAGATTTCGCTGCCTCCGTTGTGAACCTGGCAGATGGACAACTGCACTTGCTGCTGTTATTTATTTATTTATTTTGTTTAGAGTTAAATCCATCTCTTCACTCTACACCCACGACTTGGCCCTTCTTACATCTTGAATGACTTCATATGAGCACACTTATGTCGACTCCCCGTAATGGTTTGGGTTTTAAATAAACAAAAAGAAAAATGCTCTTGGATTGTTTTTAATCCCATTAAGAGACTTTAAGACAAACCTTCTTGTGCTGTTAACGTGGAAAAACAAACTCAAGAGTTCAGCGAGTTTTCTGGCTGTGGAAAAAAACAACAACAACAACAAACAAAACAAAACAAACAGCTCCCAGGACAACCTGTACTTCACTATGCATAAGTGTCACAAAGACTTTTAGGACTACATACTGGACAGCATGGACACGTTTCACTATAACTTCAAGCCAATGGTTTTTTCACTCGTCAGATTCACTTCACTTCTCTGATCATGGACTAAGAAAGTGAACCTCATCTTTGACTGAATCCATCATCAGACAGTTTGAAACTCTTACAACTGTCTCCCCCCCCCCAAAAAAAAAAAAAAAAAAAGAAAAGAAAAAGACTCAAACGTGACTTTGTGATCAACATCACTCAATCAAGAAAAGTTCCTCCCCAGCCCCATGTCAAGACATAAAGTCCAGTCCAGTGATAAGTTCCTGCCTGGTGGCCAATCGTCACACTCAAATCGAGCCCCGCCCTCACTCCTCTGCCTTCTCTGATTGGATCCTTGTTGCCTAGATACAGTACACACTGTCGTGCGGTTGGGCCATAGTCGAGCCAGTAAGGAATCAGGTGTCAAATGGTACCAGGAAATGACTTGTCATTATTCCTCTATTTAAAAATGTAAAAAAAAAACATTAATGATTAATATATTTTTGTTGTTTTTTGTTTTGTTTTTGTTTTTCTTCCCTTCTGCTCTTTTGTTAAATAAGAGGAGTGAATTATCCTTCTCTTTTTGTAATTTTAGTACAAAGTCTTTTGGTTTTGTTTTTGAACTGTCACATTTACTGCAGTTTTTAATTTGATAGTTTTTGACGGCGAGAAAAAAAAAAAAAAAGAAAAAAAAAAAAGAAAAAAATCCCAACGTGCATTTGAACACGCTGTGGATCAACAGTTCTCTGTTGTTAAATTGAACTGCAGTATCGATCTGTGAGTCTTCAGCACTCGGCTCTCCACCTCTGCTTCACAGAACTCATGAGCGTAACACTGACGTTAAATTAACACTATAACAGCGTGAGAACGACATAGAAAGAATACTGTAATAATATAGTGAGTCACTTATTAATTATGTTTTATTATCACAGAGTGGGTGTGATGAAAGCCCCTTTTTTATTACATGAAAGGGAGGTGGGTAATAAAACAGATCCTGTCCTCCCTCTTAATGAAAGTCATTGTTCTGGATGACATTGTAGCTCCTGGAAAATTATAGAGGCTAAGTATTTATTAGCTGTAATTGTTTAGCGCTAATTTAGATGTTTCTTTCTGAGTCTCTGGATTGGATTTAAAAATTTAAAAAGAAAAAAAAGAGCGAGGGGGTGGGGGAGGGTCAGCAAAGTTGCCAAAAACATGACATAAAAAGTCACAAACCAGCTCTTTAATATTTAATATTTAAATCCACCCACTTTCTCCAGATAAAATAAATCCAGCTACGTGACAGGATCACCTCAAACACACCGGCAGACATTTTACTCGTCTGCTCTGATGATGAACACCATCTTTGTTGTATGCCACGTGAAAATATGATCCGGGTTGAGTTTCACACAGGCCTACTCATGTCCTAATGCACATCATGTACTCACATTGTCATTAGAGTCTACCACGTACACACACACACACACACACAAACACATACACAAAGGGGGAGGCATAATGATTTATCTCGGTGTCTTTGAGCAGAGGTGGAAGGCAGAAATGTGTGTGGAGTCTCTGTATCGACTAAAGAACCTTCTTCTTCTTAATGTGGTTCAATTGGAGCCTCTGGGCTTCTGTTACTTAACTCCCCCTCCCCTTCTCCCCGCACCCCCCTTCCTCCACTTTTCCTGTTTCACCTCCTCTCTGTTGATGCCTGTTTGGGTCTTGACGCTTGGTTCTCATCTTGCCCCGCACCCCTGGGGTTTCTGTATGTTCTCTCTCTGTCTCTCTCTCCCTCCAGAGCACCACTCCTAAGGCTTTCGCTGCTCGCAAGATATCCTTGACCAGTGAGTATTCCAGTTACACGTTTCCTCCCCCCTCCTCCCCGACTCCTGGGTCTTTCATCCTACAATGAGGACATGGGACAGAAACGAGAATGAAAGAAAATACCCCACATTTAAAATCCTTGTGCGGGCTGCAGTTTTTTCACGTTTGTGATAGAATGAGAGAATAATGACTTGTCTTGTTTTTGTCTGTACACACTCGAAGCGAAGTTAGCTCAATTAAATTTTATGCACTAAAATCATGTGAGAGAAAAGTACAATGCTCACGTTGTTTGCTGGAATGAACTACATGCTTTATGGTACTTACCATCAAGATTTCTACCAGTTTTAATGGATTTTTAACAATTAATGATTAATGTGTAAGTAAGTAAACTTTATTTCTGTAGCACTTTTCACAGATAAAATCACAAAGTGCTTTACAATGTAAGTGTCAAGTGAGGTAACAAGACAATATAAGTAACACAACATAACGTGACAGTTTAAAACATCTAAAAATAATAGAAACAAACAAAGAGACGGTCAACTAAAAGCTTGTCTAAATAAAAGTGTCTTTAGCTGTTTTTTAAAAAGTCAGACAGACGTAGAGACACTGGAAACAGTCGCCTCTAGTTTTGTAGCACGTTTTGGGCACTACCAAGAGGTTTTGACCCGAAGACCCCAGTGATCGTCCTGAGCAATATAGAGTCAAAAGATCATAAATGTATTTTGGGGCTTGTCCATGTAATGCTCTTAAAGTCAAAACTAAAATCTTAAAATCAAGACGGAGTTTGACTGGAAGCCAGTGCAAGGCAGATAAAACTGGGGTAACGTGATCACGACAACAACAGTGGTTAAGTTTGTCTGATAAAATGAGTGAATTCACACTTTTCGTGGATGAAAACATTGATTGTACTTTTGTGTGTGTGTGTTTTTTCCTTCCACATCATATCGCTTTATTTAATGCACCTTGGTTGTAGCTTCAGTCCCATTACCTTTAAAACAAACACACTATTGAGTTACTGAGTGTTTCTTTCACTAGTATTTTTCACTATCTGCTGTTCTTCTTTATAAGCTCAAAGTGCCAAAGCCACTTAGTTGACAATTGGATTAAAAAAAAAAAACTGTCTATGAAAAAAACCACAGCAAACATGTAGCAACTGGTTTCCTATAGTTTTAAAAGAATCACTATTTGACTATAATTGTTGAAATTATTTAATGCCTCACTTCTATTCATAAACCTTGTAAACTTAAATTAGATGCCGCCACTTTTGGCAAAACCATAACAATTAAAGTATTTAAGTAGTTATCTCTGCTCGTAGGCCATAAGCTTGCTGTGACTTGTCACTGAAGTTCTGCATGGTGGAGAGTTAATCGTCCATCTTCTAGTGCCGTTTCTCTTTATTCGAAATTATAAACTCCCAGTCATTTTTTAAAAAGAAAATTTTGACTCCTCCGCAGGCAGTAAGACGTCTCCTGCCAACGCAGATGGAGGAGCAGGCGAGTCTGAGACGGGAGCTGCAGCGGGGAGGAAGAGGCGGTGGGGCTCCAGCACAGCAGTCACCGCTAAGAAACCATCCATCAGCATCACTACTGACTCACTGAAGGTACTGACACAGCACAACGGAACAGGGAAAATGTGCAAAAAACATTTCCCAACCACGTGAAATGACTGATTATAGTTCTTTTTAGAGAGTTTGTTAGTAAGCACGTAGACGTCAGACTCAACAATGGCCTTTTTTTCTTTTTCCTTCAATCTTTCTCTCGTCTCCAGTCTTTGATTCCAGATATTAAAGTAAACCAGGAGGCGGTTGTAGAGCTTCACCCAGAGGAGCTGCAGCTATCTGGAGACGAAGAAAACCTGGACAACAACTGCAGTGACCAGGACAAAGGACTGAAGATCCGACGCACAGTCACACAGGTAAGAAAAACATATCAGGTTTATTTTTTCTTTTTTTTACAGAAATACTAAAGCTGAGGTCGTCTGTTTTCTGTTGTAGCACTACTCGACTCGACTCTTTTATACCAGACACGTCGTTTTTCATTTCAATTTGGTTCCTCCTGACATGAATGGGGTTGGTGGGGTCACAAAAACTTTAGTAAACATTAATGGAGGACATTGAGGTGATGCTGTACTTGGTTAGCTTACAATGAGGTAGGCTAAGACGACGGCTATCGCTCTTGCCGGTTTTGATTATTTTGTTGACGCTCTCTCAACTCGCTCATGTTCGGTTGCGCTTATGAAGACAGTCACTCTGTCCAATCAGTGGCCGGCAGTCTGTTCACGTCATGTCACACGTCAGAGGTACTAAAAAGAGCAGCAGGTACCAGGTACAATCACTAATGGAAAACTGTAAGAAAGCAAGCGTAGTCAAGTTGAGTAGTGCTAGAACAGTGCAGTGGAAAAGCCCTAAAACACGCGTTGACGCGTGTCTAGTCCAAAGTTTTTAACTATCACATTATTGTTTCTCTCCTCAGGTCGTCCCAGGTGACAATCAGGAAAATGGCCAGACCAATGAAGAGGAAGAAGTGGAGAAAACCGAGAAAGAAAAACAGCGCAGGACTTCCAGAGACAAAAGGCAGAACAGTGTTTCCGAGGAAGCTTCAGAAACACAGACGTCTGTCAAGCTTGAAGCAGAGGCAAAGAAAGGTAAACCGCTTCACTGAAAAGTCTGTGTTTTTTTTTTTTGTAGATTTGTCGTAGATTGTTGGTTACAAATCTTTTTGCTCCTTTTGTCGTCCCTCAGGCAGTATTTAACTTTTCCTTCTGCCCTTGATTACACAGCATTCCTTCATAACTGACTTCACTCATTCATTCTGACTTCACTTCACCTCTTCCTCATGTTTGTCTCAGTTACACCCAGCGACAGTTTGGTGCGTCGCTCCATCAGTCAGCAGAAGTCCGGCGTCTCCGTCACCATCGACGACCCCGTTCGCACAACGAGGCAGCCCTCGCCACCTCGTGGAAAAATGTCTAATATCATCCATGTGACCAACCTGGTAGGTTTATAACTCACTAAACTAATTGTTCTGTTTAAATCAATCTGGCAAATAGAAATCCTGGTTTTTGCGCAAATTGGAGCCTCAAATTTTTCCCACAAACCATCTTAGATTATGTCGAAGGGAAACGATCGTACAAAAAAAAAAAAAATCTTGCATTTCCAAATGCACCGTAATACATTTTTCATGAATGAGGCACATTGTGTTGATGCCAGTGGAAACCACATCGCCATCATACCCATAATTACACCCAGGAACACTTACCGGGGGTATTATGGCTGTAGTCAAGCATCACCTTAAGATGGAGGCACGGTACATGACTAAACAGACTGCGAACAAGATGAGACATTACACATTTAATGACTAGCATTTGCAGATTCCTTTTCTTCTCGCGGCGTAAAGAAGAAATTTTAAGTTACGCGTAGATCAAAGATCCCCGATGCCACCCAGCTTCGCTAATCTCTGGAAAAACAGCACGTTTCATACGACAGTAACGCACAATCCAAACAAACAAGCTGAAGAGAGTGAAGACTGAAAATGCTCATCACCATTGTGTTTACCAAAAAAAAAAAAAAAAAAAAACAGAACCGTTTTTGGCAGAACGGATGGATGTAAAATACAGAAACAACGTTGCTATTTTTGCCTCCGTGCCGGCGACTGTGGCGCCCAGAACTTTTTTTTTTTTTTTTTTTTCAAATCATCTGCCCGTTCTCTCATCTCACAAACATCTCGTCCTTTCTCTCATCCCAAAGGTACGACCCTTCACTCTGGGCCAGCTCAAAGAGCTGCTGAACCGGACCGGCACCGTGGTGGAAGACGGGTTCTGGATCGACAAGATCAAGTCTCACTGCTACGTCACAGTTAGTATCAATAAATGACTCATCCCAGTTTATATTGGGTGTTTATTAATGTGATTCACTCTCTGTTTTATAAGTTCTTGTGGGTGTATTGAGAGGTTAACTTAAAATAAAACTAGCTTACTGCTCCTCTCCTGGAGAGTGCTTTTAAAAATATATATGTCTATAAAAATATCTGGTTTTTGCAAGAAGACGTGAGTTTAAATGGTCATCAAAGTGTTTGTGTGACTGCGTTTGCCTCCATCTGTTCCATCAAAAGGATTTTTTTCGGTTTTATAATATTTGTTTTTCCTCCTCCACCTTTCCTCGTAGTACGCTACAACAGACGAGGCGGTCGCCACCAGATCCGCGATCCACGGGGTCAAATGGCCTCAGAGCAATCCCAAGGTCCTCAGTGTCGACTTCTGTGAGCAGGATGAGGTAATGAACGTGTTTAAATGCCAAACTACGCCAAATACGTAGCTGTTTATTTCACATTTGGTTACAAAATAAGAAGGAAAAAAAAAAGAAGGGAATTCTGGTCGTCTTAAACAAAGTAGAATTATTAATAAACACAACAAAATGAGTAGTTGAGTTGAGTTTCTAACCTTAAAATGAATAAAAACATGTCCCCAAACGTCCATTAATTATTCATTTCTGTGCACTAGAGAACACAAACACACTGTGTCAAATCATACACGACTTTTGCAACAATGAATAAAATATGAACAGGTTTGTTTATGGAGACGATCATGATGAGCATCTACACACTGTAGTACAACCTCTCTGGCTCGAAGCAGCGTCAACTGGGAAAGTCGCCCGGTCCATTATCTCTTCATCATACCTGAGGCAGTCGTCTACACGCAGCTGTCAGGTTTATGTGCTTGTGATTTCTCTTTAGTCGGCTGATAATCACTTCAATTTAATAGTGCAGATTTGCATTTTTGATGAGCATGTCGAGGTTTTAACGATGTTGCCGTTTTGCAACAGTCAAACTAAAACTAAAACGTCGTCACCATCTGTCTCATTTGTGTTTCTCCTGCAGCTGGACTTCCACAAAGGTGTCATCAAGCCAGAGAAAGAAGAGGACCACGTTCCCCAACCGAGCCCCTCAGAACCGACTCCCACCGCTGATGCCCGAGCGAGACCGGGACCGAGAACGAGACCGCGACAGGGACAGGGAGCGCGAGCGGGACCGAGGAGTGGCTGGAGTGCGAGACCTGTGGGCGGAGAGGGAGAGAGAGATGGAGCGACGGGAACGGGCCAGAGGCGAACGGGAATGGGATCGGGATAAAGTTCGAGAGTTCGCCAGACCAGGAGAGGACGGACGGCGGTCCCGATCCAGAGACAGAGAGAGGAGGAGGCGGGAGAGGGCGAAGAGCAAAGAGAGGAAGACGGATAAGAAGGGTAAGAGGGAGACGGATTAAGGAATAAAACGTGTATCCAGTTACTGAAACTGTTAACTAATCAGGTTTTGTAATAATGTCTCCTACTTTCTGCACCTGTTTTCTCACCAACAGAGAAAGGAGACGAACCTCCGGCCAAACTTTTAGATGATTTGTTCCTCAAGACCAAAGCAGCTCCATGTATATACTGGCTTCCTCTAACTGAGGAGCAGGTTGGTTTCACACACAAAGACATTTTTTTTAAGTCAGAAACTTCACCCTCATCATGTAGGAGAGACCGGTGGTTGTAACACTTATCTCAGCTCCTATAACTCACATTTTGACACAAGTTTCCCTCACTTGTCTACTATGAATAGAAACGCATTCAACTTCTCAAACTTTACCACACAATTCATTATTTGATGTCAAAGACAAGGAGGTCTGTTGTTACAGTGGGGTCAATTATAACAGTAGGATTGAAGAATTAAAAACTGAAATCGCCACAAAATATGCATCTGTTTTTGTTTATTACATGTGTCAACACTAAAACATCTTCCTGTGGTTTCCTAAGAATAAAAACGAGTCATCGCTGATGTTAAGTGAAGAACGATCAGTGGTGTGGATCCTAACATTAGAAGAACTTCCTTAAAGAACATATTGAACATGATGTACGATAAAATAAAAATATGAACACATTGAGAGTGTTGATGTGTGTAATCAGCGAGGACACGTCGCCATTTAACTTACACATCTGATCCAGTTGAAAATGGTTGGTACATTTTCCCAAATGGTGTTACAACCATCCGTGCTCCGGTCAGACATTGTTTAGATATCGGTACCAGCAACATGGCTTGAAATTAGCATCAATAAAATAAGTCACGTTTTTACTAAGAAACTCCTCTTTAATCTAATACAAGTGACTTCATTTAATCTTCAACAGTGTCAGAACTAATCAACATGTCGACTTGGCCCAAGATTAATGTTTTTTTACCTGAAATGTGTTTTTTTCACTGTAAAACCTGCACACTTCTTCACACCGTCATATAAATTCACATGTAAGATGTGACACACGTGACTCTAATTTTAACCCTCATTGGTTAAAGTGATGTTGTGATGCAACCTTCCCCGGTCTGCCCCATGACTTGCTTGTTGTTTGCGTCCACCAGGCGGCGCAGCGGCTTTTGGACCGCACCGAGCGACAAAAGGAGCGCGAGAGGAGGCGCAAGGAACAGCAGGAGGAGGAGGACAAGAAGCGGGAGGAGGAGAAAAAAGAAAGGCTGAAGGGACGAGAGAAGGAGGCCGGCGTGACGGCGAGCGGCGGAGCGGTCGGCCGAGGAGCCGACGCCGATCGGGAGCGAGACCGCGGCCGGGACAGAGACGCCGACAAGAAGAGGGACGGCGGTCACCGGCCCAGACGACCCTCGCCGGCTGCTGGCGGAGGACGGCGGTCCCGTAGCCGTAGCAACCTCAGGGACAGACGGCGCTGAAAACAGGGGTGGGCGGCAGCAGGGAAAGCTCAACAGATAGAGAGAGAGAAACAGTGTAGCGGAGGACATGGCAGACAGGAAGTTTTGGGAGGGAGTGTTTCCGGCTCGGTGAACCATTTCTCTTTCTGGCCTCAAAATCCAGGACTTGTCTGCTCCTCGCTACCTGCCCCCTCCTCCACCACCACCACCCCGACCCCACCGTGCTTTTAATTTGTCCACTTTTGACGCCAGCGTTGTCTTCCACACACTTCTGCCATTTCCCCCACCTCCCCCCTCCCTTCTCGTCAGTTCACACAGAAAATGTTAATTACATGTTCGGTTTATAGCGAAACAACGATTCATCTCGACTCCACGCCCCCCGAGTCTTCTCTCTTCTTCTGTCTTCCAGAAAAAAAAAAAAAAAAAAAAAAAAAAAAAAAAATTGTCTTTACCCACCCTCACCCTCCAACGCCTCTTCCCTGTAGAGAGCAGCGTTTCTCCTCGTCTCCATGTAGTGTTGTTAATTATCCTTCGTTGTAGAAAAGAAGCAGAGGGCGGTGTTTTTTTGGCTCGCCTCAGCATTTTGTGCCACTGAGGTTTGGGAGCCCGCCTCTTTATTTTAGTTCTGCGGGTGCACAGTTCCTTCCTCTTCAGAGCCCTGTAATAAAACCAGTCCAAAATAGATCCCTGACCTTCAAATATTTTCTAGGATCAGGTTTAGTGCTCCACTCTGCAGCACTAAGATTCTTTTTTTTTTTTTTACATACATATATATATTTATGTGTGTATGTATGTATGTATAAACACGACTAGATTTACAGGCCGTCTACGTCACCGTGAGGAAAAGTTCTTTTCTTTTGATTGAAATTTTATGGATCATGTTTATTTTATTTTTTTTTTTTTTCAGCCTTGGAGGGGCCTGTTGCGTGTTAAAAGGTTGTTGTTGTTGTTGTTGTTTGTCCCACAAAGATACAACTGGTACTGAAGTCTCAACACTGTATCCTAGGAAAAGTGTGATCGGAAGAGATGTGGTATTGCGGGAGACATGCAAACGCGGATAATTTACGAGGGTTATATGTTCGAGTCAAGTGGAGGTTTATTCTGTAACAGTTACAGGAAGCCGACCTTCCTCTGCACTGAAGCCTCTGTTTGGGAAAAAAAAATCCCTCCTCTGATTTTTCAATCATATATATTTAAGAGGACGGTAAAAGTAAAGTTTATCTTCTAAAAATAGAGTAATGGTTACAATTTTAATATTTTTAATTTTGTTTTTAGTTCTGAAACAGTTTTGATTTTTGTTGCTTTTTTTTTCTCCTCCTGCAAGTGCTGAATGTACCAAGAATTTAAGAAGTGAATAAATTTAAATTGGTTATCAGCTTGTCTTGCTTGGATGCTTTTGCTTTTAGTCATTTCTCACAAGGAAGCATCGTGACCTGGCTACAGGCCACTGAGCTCAAGTTTTGGATTGTTTTCTTCACCAACTTTCATCTCCTTAAAGTGATGGTCTGGAGTAATTTGAGAGTTGAACGAGAGATATTTTACGTTGGTCAAAGTAATATCGAGTTTGACTGTCTTGTTTTGTGTTCAAACAGTTAACAATGAAAGTAAATGGGGCAGCCAGCCAAATGTATCTAAATTGTCATTTTTTAACTATTAAAGCTCAAAATATTACTTCACTTCAACAGTAGCATAAATAGGGTCCCTACACATAAACTGAAGTACAAATAACTTAGTAAGTGAAATGAGAGTTTATTAAAAACTCTGTACACTTGGTGATAGGACCAGTTTCATAACAACTGGTGATGAAGGTTGTTCCAGATCAGCAGATTCATCATTTTCCTTGCTCTTCACAGACACGTCAGCCTGTTGTTCAGGAAAATGATGAATCTGCTGATCTGGAACAACCTTCATCAGCAGTTTTGAAAACAAGACATTGGTTAAGTCTTGTAAAACAGTCTTTTTAATAAACTCCAATAAACAGTTCACTTACTAAGTTATCAGTACTTCAGTTTATGTGTAAGGATCCTAATCATGCTACTGTTGAAGTGAAGTGATATTTTGAGGTTTATTGGTTAAAAAATGACAAATAAGATGCATTTGGCTGGCTGCCCCATTTACTCTCATTGTTAACTATTTGGTTGTGAAAACAAAAGATGGTCAAACTATATTACTTCTACCAACGTAAAATATCTCTTGAGGGGGTGTTTGACTCGTATTTGTGGTGAAATAAGGTTTAAATTACTCACTTAGGGAGAAATTATAAAACTATACAAAGGCAATTGTCAGAACACAAATGAAAATATTTATTACAACATACAGAAATTGCAGTAATGTTTTAACCCAAATTGTACAGATTCAGTAACAAATTTTCTTACAGTAAAGTCAAATTTAAGTGCAAAATGTTTGCTAGCGATAATATATATACAAAAATGGTTTTAGCAAAAAAAAAAAAAAAAAATCCCTTGTTCTTCTACAGCAAACAGTAGCCACATTGGGGTAAAAAAAACAAACAAACAAAAAAGCAGTAGTTTCAGTCCCGTTCCCTTATAACTATGGTACAGTAATAGTACAAGAAGTACAGCAGGCAGTACATGTGACTGATCCGAGTCTGAATCAGTGGAAATGTCTCAATATCAGCAGTTTGTTCTCGGCGGAAACAAAAAAAAGCATGAGAAGATGACAGCATGTTACGACCGGCTTCTGTTTTTTTTTTTCTTTCTTTTAATTCTTTAAATTCGCCAACATCCGTAGCTGCGTACAGGCTGCCGATCAGTGTGTGGTGTTGTGAGGGGGAATGTTGTGTGTGGTGCACACCCTGCTCATGTGACAGGAGTGGCAGAGGAGATGAGAGTCCAGGGGGAAGCACTGCGAGCCGGGCTTATCGGAGAGCTGCTTACCACACTCCTGAGAATGGAAAAAAAGGAAAGAAAGAAAAAAAAAAAAAGACGCAGATAAGGACAGGAATGTGTGCACAGGAAATGAGGTCAACTATCGAGCCGTTTCATAACAGAAGTCAGATCAGAACGGCTTGTTGTGCTGATTCGCCCCCTCCCTTCCACCGTCCAAACTCCAGATGTGATATTTTTAGGAAATAGGACAAAAAGCTTGAAATGACTCACCTCACACTGGTAGCACTCGAAGTGATAGTCTTTGTTCATAGACACGACTCTGAGGATCTCTTCACTGCCCTGAGACACAAAACAAACGGAGATAAACGGTGACGTCAGCACTGTTTTTGTTTTGATTCTCACTGAAGCGGCTGCAGTTGCAGGAAAAGCGTGAGATAACAGATGTTATATAAACTGAGATTAACGTCAAAAATTTTACTTTTTAAGACGGGGGAAAAAACACAACAATCTATTTCAAATTAAGGATTGAAAACAAATGATTCACACTCAAATACACTGGTGCTCACCTCAGCAGGTAGGATGGGTTGTAAACAGGCAGCGCACTTGGGGGCAAAAGTCCTGCAGGACGACGACACAAAGTTTATTTACTGACGAAAACAGGACGCGACACACACAGCTGACTAATGTCTCAAAGGGAAGTGCAATGACTAAGAGACATTCTTCAAATATTACATATTATGAACCGTTCAAATTTCATAACATCTCTGTTAATGTACGAAAAAAATCCCAGTTAATAGTTAAACGTTTATGGTTTTTTTTACACCTAAATAAATAAATAAAAATGAATGAACATATGATGTCTCACTTGTTGTAGTCTGCGACACAGTAGATGTTGCTGTGCTGGTCCACAGTGAACGGGACACCGTCTAGAGCCTTGGAGCACACAATGCAACGGAAACAACCGGGATGGTACGAGTTCCCGAGAGCCTGCAGGATCTGAGGATGACGAACGGTTAATATTTTAACCCTAGAACACTGACTTCTCATCAAAATATATTAAAAGTACAACAACACAAGGCAAGTATTAAAGTACTCTACTTTTATTTCCAGCTACACAACGTCTAATAAAATAAAAAGAAAAGTATCATGGAGAGACACTATGAAAAAAGGCTCTAAAATCACTGACACTGTGAAAACAATCCATGATTAGTGTTCTAGGGTTAAGTAAGTAAAACTTATACCTGATTGTAAAATATCTCCTTATTGGACAAATGGTGAAGTAGTTAAATGTAGATATTATTACTATTATTATTGTTATTATCAACTTCTACATCGACTCACTGTGGAGCATGACACATTTGCGGGGGCTAACTGGAATGTGGTTACACCACCACCACCACCACCACCATCATCATCATCAGACCAGGCAGAAAATAATGCACCGTGTGTGTGTGAGTGTGTGTGTGTGATCCACAGACACACTGGCAGTTTTCTGTTTATGTTATGGGTATTATGTGGTTCAAATATGGTCAAAAATTTGAAGCTAATCGCTCCCGGAGCTGCTGTTATTTCTTTATTTATCAGAAAAGCCAAGGGCAAACATTCCTACTGAAATCTGTCGTGGGAACCCGAAGACAAGCCAACAACAAAAAAAAAAAAAAAAAAAAAAAAAAGACGTCATTGAATTTCTCTATCCTCTGGGAAGGAGGGAGAGTTGTGGGAGGGTTAATGGTTTATGGGAATATTATTCTGGGAAACAAATTTTCAAGTGACTAAAAATTACCCAAGGCTAAGGTTGGAGGTTTCAGGAAATATTCCTTTAAATCTAACGTAAGTGTACGTGCGTTACGTGTTAGATTGACATCTCTCTTCTCACCTGCTCCAGAATCAGATGGCCACACACGCTACACTTCTCAGCAGCAGCCTGGAATCCCGAAAACTGTAATTAAAAACGCGCAGGAGATTAGCATTAGCACAAAATCAATCTCTGACTCTGAACATGTCTGAGTATGTGTGTGTGTGGATGACAAAACACGCCTTGACCTCAGCTCTTACCATGTAATCCTCTTTACAGTACACAGAGCCACTGACATTGTAGAAGTCCTTGTTTCTCAGGGTGCGACCTGCAGAGGGAGACGGTATGATTAACTCCACATAGAGGTGTGGCGCTGATGGAAACTCTTCAGCTAAATTAAACTCCAATACTTGAAATCATTATCGACTCACCGCAGGACACACAGGTGAAGCAGCGGGTGTGATAGAGGTTGTCCAGAGCCTGGCAGGCGTTATCCGCCCCGTACACGCCTTTCCCACACTTCACGCAGGTTCCTGTCGACACAATGGTGATGGTGGTGGTGGTATGGGGAGAGGGGGGAGAGAGAGACACAAACGCGCATTTAAGTTGAGAGTAATCGCTCAGCGGCTCTTAGCACTTCGTTTACGATGCATTCCAAGAGGATGTGTCTGAAATCCAACTCCACGCAAAGTGTCAACACTTGTAAATCCTCTCGTTCGCACCACCTAGGGGATTTTCACACAGTTAAAACCCAGTTACCCATGCCAGGCTGTTTGCTCATCCACTCAAGTGTCTGTTAAAGCTCTGTTATTAAAGGGAAACTCCACCGGATCTAACTTTTTTTTGGCATTCGACTCAGAAAATAGATGACTCGTTTATCATCATCATCATCATCTTCGTCTTCTTCTTCTTTCCACACAAAGACGCTCCTTTAAATTTGACTTTAAACCCCATATTTGGAGCAATTTGGAGATTAAACAAGACTGCACTTTTTTTTTTTTTTTTTTTTTTTAAATTGAAGTTAGGAACTTAAACTACCGTCAGGAAACGACAGAAGTGGGAAATTACAGAACAAATATTATATATCTATATATATTTTTTTAGCATTTTAACTCAGTGGAATGATTTAATCGTCAGCTTCGGGCTTTCGTGTCGTACGTGCCGAGCTCTGAATGTAAAGTGGCGGTAGTGGTCCGAGGAACAGCATTTCTGTGATCTATTTAAGGGCATGCCTGTTTTTTTTTTCTTCCTCTTTCTAATGTGGCTGAGGGAGTGCCACACAAAAATTGACAATTCCTACTCTACTCTACAGACATCTTGGGACAGTCCCTTCTATATTTTTGTGCCAAAGCCAGAAAAACCAACAGAAGCCCAAAGAACTCAAAACCTTTAAGGTTTTAAGTTTTTAAAGTTGGTTTTTAAAGTTGATTTAGGCACCAAAAAGTCAAGAAAATTAACACAAAACCCTAAAGGAAAGTGTTTATAAGACTTTCTACTAAACTGTTGTGTTGATGGAAATGAGTAAGTTACATATTTTCCATCTGTGATTGATGCATTTTGTGGTGCCTGGAGTTTTACTTTCTTTTTAAATAGACTGTTTGTTTTTAGTGTTGTTCTTCTTGTAGGTGTGTGTAGTGTGTGTGTGTGTGTGTTGGCTAAGCTCAGAGCGTCTGTCTTCATGGCTCAGAGCCTCCGATTTCTTCCTAATGGCTGAGAGGAGTACAGTATTGTATGTCCCCTCCGGGCACACATACCTGAGCAGAAAAACAGGCTACAGCACACCGCCCCTGCACACGCCAAGGCAGCATTACACACACACACACACACACACACACACACATATGACTCACAAACACACACTGCGTTACTGTGGCCTGAAGTCACTCGAGGGGGGAAACACACCCTGCCACAGAGAGACAATACACACATATTCATCCAGCCGCTGTAACACACTCCTACCCTACACACACACACACACACACACTCACATGCACAGTTCCTGAGCCCTCATCTTCTGTGAGTCACAGCGATGGTCAGAGTTGTGTTTATATAGAACCGTGTAATTTGTGTCTGAGTGTTACAGCAGAATTTTGCAGTTTAACGTCCGTGTAGATTCGCCGCATCAGATCCATGTGTGTGCCGCAAATGTGGCAAAAATCGGCAAAACGCCTGCATGAAACATCAGCTGACGTTGTCTGATGTTTTGAGTACACACATATCTGCGCCTCTGAGGATTTTTTTACTTTTACTTTAATTCAACAACATCATCCTCTATCCTGAAATGTTTCTGCTACATGTTTCATGTTTCTTCCTCCTCTTTGGCCAAACACATCTACTTTACTTGTCTGGATCAGTATCTGAAGCCTGGCCACTTTTTCTTTTTTATTCTCCTCCTCCTTCCTTCTCCATTTATGCTTTGCGTGCTACAACCCTGCATGTCTCTGCAGGTTCCAAGGCAACATCCATCCATCCATCCATCCACTCCTTCAACTATTAATCTGTCCATCCATCCTTGCATCCATCCCCACAACCCTTTCATTTAGAGAGAGAAACCTGTGATCTGACACCAGGCGGCAGAGAGGACAATAATAACACACTGAGGGCAGATGCCTGGGTGACCCGGTGCTCCATGCAGGAGCTGTGACCTCTCTCGTTTTACTGCATCGCATGAAAATTATTGTTTAAAAAAAACAAAAACAAAAAACAAAACAAAGTATCTCACCAAAGTACTCCTGGCGGGTCTCCCCGGCCTCTCTTCCCGGATCCTCCTGAGGTTTGATGGGGCCTCCGCCTGACGAAGGCCCCAGTGATGCTGCGCTCGGTTTAGAAAGCGCCGTCAGGGCCAGAGACTGCTCCTTCAGCATCAGACCCTCCAGGAGGCCTCCACCTTCCAGCACTGCGTCTCTCAGCAGGAGTCGGGTGAGCTCCTCCTGGTACCGGGTCCCGGGCAGGTCTGAGTAGCGAGCCCTCTCTCCCATCACACCTCCATCTTTGCCTCTTTGCTGCTCGTCCCACCACTCCGGACTGCCCTGGTAGCACGCCGCTCCTGGACTTCCTACAGCAGGTGGGTAGGAGTGTCGACTATCGTTGACCCCAGGGCGCATACCTCCCTCCAGGTACTGAGTCCAGGCCTCCACTGGGGTTACTCCAGCTCTTCCTGGAGCACCGTAACCACTCACAGAACCCCCTGTCTGCATGGAGGGGGACTGCTGCTGAGGAGGGAGTCCTCCAGAGGCGGAGTAGCGAGAGTCATAGCCGAGGCTGATACCACTTGTCCGGTTGCTGCTGCAGCGGCTTCCCATGGGGCTCCCACCTCCACCGCCGCTCGCCGTGGAGGCGAAGCTGGACCTGGGACTGGCCAGGACCGACTCCTGGAGGCTGAATGACGAGCGTGGGCTCACGGTCGGTCCTGGGGGGTAGAAGAAGCTTCCACCTACGCCTCCTCCAGTCACATCAGACGGGCGATGCGGCGGGTGAGACAAGGACGCAGGTCTGGTGCTCTCCCAGAGTTCACTACCCGTACTAAGGCGTTTGTAAAACAACGCCTCTTGAAGAGAGAGACGCTTGTGTCTCTCAGGTTCAGGGAGGTAGCTGGGCTCGGCCATGCCGCTTCCTCTAGGAGCCGATCCATAGCTGGTGGTGGCGGCGGGGTACGGCGGTGGGACGGAGAGAGGTGGCTGAGAGAGGAGATTTTGTCTTCTGACGAGCTGCTGGAGCTCCAGTGAGTATCTGCGTTGATTGAGGGACGTCTTGGAGCCGTACGCCCCCAGACCGTCGCACTCCGGACCCAAACCGGACTCACGCCTCATGTGGGAATCCACACCTTCCCCCAGGTAACAGGAAGCTCGCTGCTGGGGGGAGCGACGCCTCAACGGTGCCAAGGTGGAGGGATGAAGCTGTTGCTCGCCATCTGAGGGGACGGCACCCACCGTGGAGGAAGTCTGCGGTGGGGTGAGGAGCTGAGATGGAGTCATTCCCATCCCTGCACCTCCTCTTTCTCCTCCTCCCCTCCCACTCACTGGAACACATGCATCGCTTGTGGTTGCAGAGGCAAGCGAGAACTGGCCGGGTCTTGAGGGCGAGGCAGCTGCAGAGTTAGGAGCTGGTGGCAGACCGCCGCTGCTGCCCCCACCACCTCCACCACCGCTGCCGCCTCCAGAGGAGATGCCAACGTTGGCGTTGCTGTTATTGGAGTTGTTGGCAGAGTCATGTTTTTTCTTTGAACTGTTGAATTTCACACTGCTTGAATCTGTTAACTTTAACTTTCCTAACAACTTACTTATCGGCCTGTCCATGATGAAGCCTTGTCTTATGTTTTTAAGTCAAGTTACAGATGAATGTGCTTAAATACAGTGTGAGTGGATGTACAGCAGTGGAGCAAATCTACGATTTGTAATAATAACAGCTTTCAAAATCTATAATGAGAAATTAAAAACTGGCCTTGAAACTAGGTCAAAGCTACGAAATATAATAAAAATATATATACACATACACACACAAACACAATAAATACAGAACAGATAAATAAAGACTTTTAAGACATTTCAGGGTTGGTTACATGACTAAAGTCTCTGAGTCATCTGGTTTGCCTTTATGTGGAAAATCCACAGGCACAGGTAGGTGGTGAGCAAGAATCCATTGGATTATTAGACAGTTACTAACAGTTTCAACTCAAATCCAGACAGGAAATAGGAAATAAAGAGACAAAAACATACATCCAGGACACTTGTACCGTGACCTATGGTCGTGGAGGGCCTCCTTTGTGGACCCTCATGTGGCTCCACATCTGCATCTTTCTACTTCTTCTTCCTCCTCTTCTTCTCTCTATGAGTTACATAGGCTTCAGTAAAAAAACAGCTTTTAAATGGTAAGTATCCAGCGTGTGTGTGTTTGGGTTTACTTAAAAAAAAAAATAATAAAAATAAAAGAAGAAACAAAAACACACACAAAGCGGAGAGGTTGAGCAGGATGCAGGCTATCACCGCTTCATGTGGGGTCCAGTGTAGACTAGAAAATAAATCCGTTTGTGCACAAATACTCGTTTCATCCAACTTCTGCCTTTCATCTCAGCAAAAAAACACAAAAAAAAAAAAAAAAAAAACGTGTTCGGCTATAAAATAAATAAATAAACAACTGAAGTAAAACACAAGTCGCTACTACTACAACTAGACTCCTCAGTCCGTCTGTTCATCCAGCTTTTATCAGTCCCGTGTTTAAAAAAAAAAGACAAGAAAAGAAAGAAAAAAAGCAGAAGAAGAACAAAAAAAATCCGCTCCGGGACTCGGTTGAAACAGTAGCGGAGAAGTTTTGGAGACTCCGAGGAGGGAAACGAGGGAAACCGGTGCGCCGTTAACTCTCACATCCCAGCGGGGCCGGTGCTGAACTAAAACGAGCCTCTCGAGATACATAAAATCCCTCCCCGTGTGCACTGCACGGTCGACAACTTTGTTTCTTTCTTTCTTCCCCCTAAATAATTACTTACCTCCCCCCTCTTTCTTTTTTTTCCTTTTTTTTTTCAAACAGCGTCGAGTTATCTTTAACGGACATAGCTAGTTCCGGTGCGACTTTTCAAAATAAATTTCCTTCTGATAACTTTTACGTCTTTCGTGCGCGATTAAAACCCATAATCGTGTCAAAACTTAGATTCATATCATTTTAAAACAATTTAATCTCAAACTTTATATTTAAATTCATCATCGAATAACTCGTAGCCGGTGTATACGCACACGCTCAAATACAGGTAACTTTATTTTGAAAGTGACGCACAAGTCCTGCGTACGTCAAGCTTGACGCGTCTTTATCAGTCAGCGGCGGCTCGTTTCCCCAACAGGCCGGAACACCTTTCCACCAGACATGGCTGTTTCGTCATTCATACGCAAAAGTCCTCAGAGGACGTGCCCACTCCGCCGAGATCTGCTCCCTACAAACAATAATGCTTTTATAATATTCACTTATCACCTTGCACCTAAAACCTCCAATACCCACTTAGCATAACCAGATTCTTTGAGAAAGTTTCCAGCCACCACCACAACAACCACTACTGTAAAACCGCAATAATGAAAAAAAAGTACTGAAACTATTCAAATAATTATGAAAAAGATATATATATATATACATTACAGGTTAATAGTGATGCACTCAAAGAAAAAATATCACTATATACCACTTTCTAATTTGATAATATGTGATTATTTGTAGTTTTTGTAACCTCTATTCAACCAGAAAACCACTAATAAAAGATATATTCTGCTATTAACAAGAAAACATAACATTTTTAATGAGACGCACACTTTTTCTGATGTGATAATTAAGTGTCCGATGTGAAAGTGGTTCAAAACTGTAAAAACAACATAAACATGACCATATACTTCTTCATAATCTGTTTCTCTGTCACAGTTTCTAAGTTTAAGATACATAAATAGATATAATATAAGATATATTCTGCTACTAATGAGAAAATTTCAATGAGTCGCATGATAAATTGATAAAACTTGACTATTTTTGATGTGATAATTAAGTTTCTAACGTGAAAGTGGTTCACAGTTGTAAAAACAACATTTTAAAAAGGACTGAAAGTGTAAATATAAATTATAATTAAAATATAGGTGATAGTGATGCATTCGGGGACAGAAACATCACTATATACTTTTTATCTGTTTATCTATCTCAATGTCTTAGTTTAATATGTATAAATAGATATAATATATGATATATTCTGCTAATAATAAGAAAACACATTCATTTTCAACCATCACGCAACAAAACATGATGTCTTTGTCAAAACATGAGTTTTTTAAAGGTGATTATTGTCTGTCTAATGTAACAGTAGTTAACTATGTGACACTGTATAGTATTGAGTAAAATATAAGTTCCTAAAACTATATTAAATGTACTTAGTTAAACTCCACCACTGAGGTTTGAGTCTCACTAAGCTGCATACTTTGTGCATTATTACTTTTTCATAAACTTTCAGTCTGACAAATGGTTTTGAAATGAGAAAATAAAGACGACAGCTATTTTCATTTTTTACATTTTCTGTTTTAGTTCTTACTGCAGCTCATTTGACAATGAGGCTTTTTATCAGATTTCCTTGAACTCGTATATTTATAGAGATTTATACAGCCTGAGATAACATGTTACCTAGTGTGGACATGTGAGTATTATTGGTGTGGAGAACTGGGACGTTGGAGAACGCAAGGTCACTTCCTCTGTATTGTCTCTGTGATGACTGATTAACAAAAGCAGGAATTTACACATAAATTACACATGAAAGGTCAAGTCTTATTTACATGTTTTTGCTTCAGTATACTGGAACACGGGGTAAATAAAGCAGTGAGGATCACATATATCTTCACTATGATTACATAACGTGGCATCATAAAACAAATACCACACATACCTGTTTTTATAATGACATGTTTATCTTATCTTTATTGTTTTATGTGTATATGCTTCATCAGCAGTCATGAGTCAATGCAATGTGATGTTATATGGACTGAAATTTATGTTGTAGCTACAGTGTAAACATCTATCTATCTATCTATCTATCTATCTATCTATCTATCTATCTATCTATCTATCTATCTATCTATCTATCTATCTATCTATCTATCTATCTATCTATCTATCTATCTATCAATGTGGGTGGCCTTTGACACCACATGAGTATTTTCATTTTTATTTAGTTATTGTCTATTCATTAAGTCTTTTTTTCAGATTTATTTATCTGTAATTTATCTTTTATGTAGTCTCCTGTGCAGCACTTTGATCCACTGTGGCTGTTTTAAAGTGTTTTATAAATAAAGTTGGATTGGATTTATCCAGTTATGTTTTTATTAGATTATTTTGTATTACTTTTCTATACTTTCTGTATATACTTGTATTGAGCTGTTGTTATCTCTGAATCTCCAAGATGAGGATCAATAAAGAAATATCTTATTCTTCTTTTACTTGCACTTTTACTTTTACTTAGTGATGACTAATACAATGTTATATTTGTGTGTTACAAGTTGAACTTGTTTAAATAAACAGACAACAGTTTTGTTTTAAACGTCAAATAGTTGTTATTGCATGTTAAAGTTATAACTATGATGATGATAATAGGTAACACAGGCGTCGTTTAGGCAACGGGACTAGTTTATTGAACCAGCAGCTTGTGGAATGCGCGGAGGGAGACGGCGGTGTGGTTGGGCCGGTGGATTTTTTCGGCGTGTCTCTGTTCTCCAAGGACGATACAGAGTAAACATCCCGCTACTATTTCAGGAGAGGCCGGCGTGAGTCAGTGCTGATTCCGGCCGTTTTATGGCAGTTAACGGACACCACCAAAACACAACAGAAGTCCCCCTTTACGATAAACTACCACTCTTGTTTACCCTCCCTCTCCCTCTCTCTCTATGTGTGTGTGTGTTTGGAGAGGCATCTATCTGCCCCTCCACCTCCACCTCTTGTTTCTTCTCCAGATGCAGATTGTTTCATGGCCCCTGCGGTTTCAGCAGAGTCCTGCAGCAGCAGCAGCAGCAGCAGCAGCAGCAGCCTCTGCAGACTCACGTCCTCACAGGTTGGCGAGTGGGAACTTGCCTGAAAAGCTAACAGAGAAATTCTTCAGGGCTTAGTGTCGGAGCTGTTCATACAAAAACAATACTTTGAAGAGCTGCTGCTTTTCTCTTCTAAGCAGAATAAAGTCAGGTTGATGATATATTTAGAGAAACACACACACACATATACACACACTCCCCCCATCTCTCTCCACATCAATGTGTGAAGCAGTTTCTTTAAAGTTCACACACGCAATACACACAACTCTTGATGTCTTTTGTTTGTTTTTGGTGAAAGTAGACGTTTTATGTTCTAGATAATGACAAGGTAAATACATTTTTTAATAAAACTGTGGACTCACAAAGGTCAAATCGTGAAAATAAAAGTCAAAACTAAAGTGACAATGACGGATTTAGTGTAAAAAAAAAAAAAAAGTCAAAAAATGCATTTTTTTATTTTTTTTTTTTCATTAAATCGATTTTTTTAATCTCTAAGGGTCATAATTCCTAATTAAGAAGAAACCAACAAAAAAGAAACCATATTTCTACTCCAATAATCTTTAATAATCTGAACATTAAAATGTATTTAAAGGTTGATAAACATCACTTACTGCTTATGTGTTAAACACATGTTTTTCAAAGACATAAAAAAGGAAAAAGGAAAGAGAAAAAAAGAAAACAAACAGCCTGAGCCAAGATAAACCTGATGACATCACTAAAATACCATCAGGTGTTGTTTTCTCAGACATGACAAAGCGCATCCAGGAGACGTTATACAGCTGCTTACTCATGCTCTAATGGCTGCTTTGACATGAAATATAAGGCTCATGTAATGTTTCAGAGAAACACTTGTGTTGATGTTTACTGTAATAATATAATAAACATATCCAGTCACTATTCATTTTTGGTTTTTTTGCTCATTGCACACCATGTACATAATCTCATATAATGAAGAAAGTTGTTTTATTTCTTTATTATTATTATTATTATTTTTTTTTTTTTATTGTTATTTTATTTACTGGCAATATCTTTCTGTATGTTTATATTTTGAATTTATATCCTATTTATTTTTATTTTTATTTATTTTTATTTTATTTATTTATTATACTATTTTATATTATTTTTCAACTTTAAAACACGAGGGTAAATAAAGTTTGAATAACGAGGGAAGATGGGAAAATAATCCAACTGGAAAAAAAATCACAAACTGAAAACTAGTAACTTTTTATTTCTTTATATATTTTTTAAATTTAATTTAAAAAAAAACCAAACAAAAAAAACTCCTGTTTCCGGTTTAAAAACCTCTCCAGTGTTTTTTTACCGCCTCCTAGCGGTCGGCGCTGGTCACTGCAGACAACATGGCGGCCACCATCAGGACATTGTGCTGCTCGGGTGAGTCAGAGGTTATTCGTTAAATTTGCCGTGTGCGCGACTCATTAACGCTTTAAAGCTGAGTTTGGTGGTTGTAAATATATTTTTGTACTTGTCGATGCTTTTTAAAACTTCGCATATTTGGATAATCACCGCAAATACAGTGACAGTCGACAAGCTAGGCTAACGATGCTAACAGCTCTGTCATATGAAGTCGATAGCATCTTTTCAGGTTTTTTTACTCTTTAGACACTTGTAGATAAAAGATAAAGAGATAAGGAGATAAAATGTCAACTCTTATCGGTGTGATCTCACCTGCTGAACACACACAGACTTTAAAACCACACATTGAGGTTTATCCTGTGTATTTTAAGGCAACTAGCTGTGCAGAGAGTTGATGTTTCTCTATTGTTTTTGTTTTTTAAGTTTTGAGGAGCTCCAGCAGACACTTCAGCACCACATGTGGGGTTCAGGGTGGAGAGAAATGGAGGAAAGAGTGAGTTCACCGTGTTTGCATTGTGTTTTTACACTCATGTTATTGTGTTTGCATTAGACAAGTGACTGTTAAATACGTTCAAATCAGTCTCAACTCATACAAAAAAAAGTCTGGAGTTTGTTGTTAATGTACACAGAGGTTCATGTTTCAACTATATACACTGGGGAACAACCTCAGGGTCCATGTAGCTCTTGTCTTACAGTGTGTCTGTTTAATTGAAAACAACCCAGTGAATATGCACCACTGAACACTAAACACGATGGTAATATACACGTATCAGTGAGTGAGGCTGTTACTTTGTTTCATATTTTTTGAGGTTGTGATTAATGATAGTCACCGTTAAATCCAAGGTTCAAGTCCTTCATCATCAGACGTTTTATGCCTGTTATGAGATAATATTCTTATGTCTGTCTGTGTATATATATTATAGTTTTAGTAGTTCATGTCGTCTGTATGTTTCTCTGCACATTCCCCTCTTTGTTCATGGTCTTTTCATGTTGTGCTGCTGTAAATCTATATCTATAAAAACAATACAGACAAAGAGTGAGAGGAATAAGAGCCCATCAGCTCATGTGGATCTGCTTGCCTGTTTACATCTGCATGTATAGAAACAATTGACTGGTTTATTAAATCCTAAAAAACAAAACTAAAAGACTTTTTTATGAGAAACAAAATGTCAAAAGGCTGCAGTTTGAAATGATTCAAGTCTCATATTATTTTCCTTCTGCACAGACGGTGAAGTAGAGAAGTTTGTTTCTGATGAGGATGATTATTTAGTACAGGATGGAAGTTTAACACAAAATAAACAAACAACGACAAGAAGATGTCAGATCAGATACAAAGACGAAGATGTCAGTAGACGTGGTCGTGTTCAGTGTGTGTGTGTGACTGGGGCAAAAACTTACGACCGAGACGTTGAAAGAGTCTTCATAAGGTTATTTAATGTGACTGAATAGCGTAGCTAAAATAAATAAAAGTAAAATGGAGGCAACAGTAAAGGAGAGTGTATCTACATCACCTACCGTTGGTTTACAAAGGAAATTAAATTGCTTAAATCTTGAGAAATCCTGTTCGTTTGGTCTCTTAAGTTCATTATTTATGTTTATTTTTTTCATCCTGGAGTGTTGAAACAAACCATTACGACCTCCTGCTGACACATTTTATATTTTTTAACCCGTCTTGTTTGTAGACACGGACTTGCTCGAAGCGGCACAGAGTATGGACCTCTGACAGACCTGCCTGACTGGTCATTCGCAGGTATCTATCTTTCTATCTTTCTTTATTTTATTTTTGGTCAAGTTTTTGGTAATTTGGTGCATTTTAAGCGACATTATTGATGATTTTGTTTGCGTGCTTGTCTATTCTCTGTGGGTATTATATTTGTCTGGAGGCTGTAAATGATGATGTAACTGTGTTAATATGTGATTTCATCAAAACATCATGTATTTCAGTCTCTGCTGCATCTTCTCTCAACCTGCAGTGATGTGAGAAAGCTGCGTCAGTGTTTTTATAAGAAACGTCACACACGTTAAAATGTCTAATTAATTCTGTCGGTTGTTTGTTTTTAAACAGACGGACGACCAGCACCACCAATGAAAGGTCAGCAGAGAAGAAAACAAGAGAGGGAAAATTTATCCGTGAGTATCACACTTTTATTCTAATTTATTTTCTGATTTTATCCTAATTTTGACTCTTTGACACTTTTTCCTCGTTCTCACAGAGACGTATCGTGATGCTGAACACGGAGGTGGACAAAGGAATGAAGATGTGGGAAAAAAAACAGCTGAAAGCCACAAAACTGGAAGAACACAAGAAGTCTCTGTTATTAAAACCGAAAGGGAAGTTATTAATAAAGAACAAGTCTCAAAGTTAGAGACACGTTATCGCCATAATCGTATCACGATGTCCTTATTCCAAATAACATGTTGATATTCTACCTGTGGGATATATTTATAAGGATGTATACTTAATTATAATTTTCACTGATTTCTGAAAATAAATATTTGTTTGTTTTTCTGTTTCTGATTTACACTTCGACTACGTAGTTTGATATTTTTAGTCATAAAACGTCGCGTTAATGTCTCTCATCTCCCACTAGAATGCAGCATTTCTCCTTCGAGGCAAAAAAATGAGCTCAAACGCCATTTTGTCTGGTGTTTGGTTTAAAGAGGGGAGGGTTTTTTTTTTTTTTTTTTTTTTTAAGGAAGGGAGGAGCTGGCAAACATAAAGTAGCACTGATTCAGGACCCTCACTGTGTTTGAGTGAGGGTATGAGAGTATACACATATGTGTATATATACATACATATCTATATATATATGAGAGTGGAGAGTAGTAATTCACTGTTATTACTTGTTATTACGAATGTTTCGAGCAAAGACCACAGCAGTCAAAAGGCTTTAAAAAATAAAAAAGAAGCAAATCTTATGTGACACCAGCACGAGAGGAGAATAAGACCAATCAGATTAGTCACATTTTTACTTTAATTAAGATTTTTGTGTAACTTTTTGTTTTTTATTTTAAATTTTCATGATGCATCTCAACTAGAAAAAAAAAAGCAGGAATTTTGACTGTGCCGTTCGTTCTGCAGCCTGACGTCTGGAAAGATGATTATCCGGCTGCAGCCTGAACAGTTTGGCTGAAGTCTTTGTCCCACAGTAAAGTGATATTTTCTGGTATCGGCTCAAAATTTTTTAAGCTGGGAGGGAAAAAAAAAAAAGTCTTAATCAAAGCTGCAGAAACACTTGTCCCTTTTATTGCATCATCTAATTTTCAAAGCAGAAAAAAAAACATATATCAGCTGTGCGTAGTTGGCATGGTAACTGATTGTTTTAAAAGAAATGTCTTTGTTTTTTTTAGGCAAAAAAAAAGGTGCTCGGATCTTCTTTCGTCAGGTCTTTTATTTTGAAAAGTCACCCAGTTTTGATGTGCAGGGACGCCGTGCAGCTGTGCCTTTGTAGAGTCAGCACTAATTTACAGTGACTTTGACTTTATAAACAGACTATTTACAAAATGAGGTAAGCCTCTCCTCACCCCCCCACCTCCCTCACCAACCCCCCTCCACTTGCCCTCACTTTTCCTTTCTTCTTCAGGTTTTTCTCTCCCTCCATCTCCCTTTTTTCTTTGCCCGGGTCTTGTTGCAGACTTCAGCAAAGCCCCACTGTAATTAGGGCTGCTAGCCGCTGAGTTGCAGATTCTTTTCGGTGGAGATGGGAGTTTTCTCCACCTCCCTCCTCCTCCTTGTCTTAACTTTTTACTTTAAAAAAAAAAAAAATAAAAAATTATACAGCTGACCAAAGGAACTGACTTTGTTTGTCATGTGAACATAAGTGTGGGAGGACGTTAAACAGACCACAGAGGGTGTTAAAGAAAAAAAAAAAAATGTGTCGTGAGATTTGTGTGAAATGTCAATATAGTTAACAAAGTGACACATTTACACACACATCCTCACACCTGGACGGTCAAAGAGAGAAATGCAACCCTCTCGTTCTTTCTCTTGACTCACCATCTTTTTCACATCCTGCCTTTTTTTTTTTCTGTGAATGTCTTTCTCCTCCTCTCATCCTCCCCCATCTCTTTCCCTTCCTCTTTTCCTGGTGTTGTTTTGGTTTTTTTGTGAAATGAGAACCAGATGTTGCTTATTGTGCAGAAGTCAGCGACGGAGTTCGAGAAGGAGGGAGGAAGAGGAGGTGGAGGTCGTGGGTGGGTGGGTGTTTGGGGGGTTTTGGTGAGGTCAGTCTGCTCGGATTGAGGATAAAGTGAAGGATGAGACATATGTGGCAGCTTTTGAGGATTAGCTGACAGGCCTGTAGTTTTTCTTGTTTTTTTACCCTCAGACCAGAAACAGGGAGGGTTTTCTTGGCAAACTGAACCATGAGGATGAAGTTGCAGGAGGATGGGCAGCGCCCCTGGTGTGGAGTTGGGTCTGATTCAGCAACTCTGACTACTTCCTGACCTGGGTGGTGTTCCTGGGGTCTGGGGTACTTTTTGAACTGTGTATGACTGTATGCGAACTGGCACCGTGGGCTGTAATTATTCCTGTTTGTGTGCGAGATGGATAGTGAACCACGTGGTTTGTCAGTATGTGGAACATTTATTTGACCCGTGTGTCATTGAAACATCATTTTGACATCAGCAAAGATTAGTTTCACTCTTGTTTTTAACGTCAGATCCAGACTGGAAGTCAAATATATCACAATATATTATTAAATGGCTGTTAAATTAGATGGCTATCTACTTAATTCAAAATGAAATATGCAGTATTTTCCTCTGAAATGATGTACATATTCTCAACTAAAGTACAAGTACCTTAGAAATTGTATTTAATCACAGTACTTAAGTAGATGTATTTGGTTACAAGAAGTTAAAATAAATGAGAAAATGTGGAGAGAAAAAAAATGGCTGTTAAAGTAACAGAAAAGTTAAATCGTGCCATAATGTAGGTCACCCAAACAAAGTCTCAGGTTGAATTGCAAGCAGCTGTCCTGGCCACTTCCTGCCTGGCATGAAGACGGAGAAGGAGCAGGAGTGCTGAGCCCGATGGTTGTTCCTGCACCGCCCAGCCAGACTGTACGAGTTCAGCATTAAAATGGCTGACAGAGAAAGAAAGAGAGATAAATAGAGAGAAAGAGAGAAAGAAAGAAAAGAAAAAAAGGTGTAGAAACCAACATGGCTGCCAACGAGCTCATCTGTATTCACCTCTGTGATCTACAAGACAAGGGGAGCAGATGCTTTGGCGCGTGAACTCTGTTGCACCTCCAAGCAGACGTCCACATTACTGTACACAGCAGCCAGAGCTTAGAGGAAAAAAAAAAAAAAAAAAAAA
The DNA here is from genome assembly GCA_016801845.1 of Polydactylus sextarius. Classification (NCBI taxonomy): domain Eukaryota; kingdom Metazoa; phylum Chordata; class Actinopteri; family Polynemidae; genus Polydactylus; species Polydactylus sextarius. The sequence continues at coordinate 9,871,343 of CM028929.1, forward strand.
ACAGCACCGTCTGACACAGTCTGAGGAGTTTTATGTCTTTTCTTTCCTCTGCCTCTTCTTGATCCGCGTCATCTTCGACAACCATTAAACACGACCGTCTCTTGTCTGACAAGTCCTCGACATCAGTGTGAGAAAAAACGTCATTATTATACTTTATAGGTCCCATAATAACCTAATTATCTCCCAGGGGAGGAACAGTAAATACTTAGGGAAGGTTCCTGGAATCAACTATATAATCTGGTTGTAATGATACATGGAGACATTAGTAAATTTGTACCCAGGCAGTTAATTAAATCCAGTTAAATACTTGTGTAAATAACAGCATCTGTTGCCAAAGTGGTGGACGTTATCCAAGTGAAAAAAAATCGGTGTGGATAAGAAAGGAATTCCTCAAACCTTCACAACCAGAAAAACAATTTAAGTGTAGATTAATATGAATTCATTGAATATTTTACCAATTTACAGTTTTCCAGTTAAATTTGCTTTTAATATATTAATAAATGCTTAATAATTAAGTACTCTGTGACCATATGGTCCAATACTTTCACAACCTTTAAACCCCCTAATAATAATAATGATAATAATAGTTATTATTATTATTACTAATGTCTCATAACTGATCTATAAAACACACAACTAAAATACCATATAATTACCTTTAACTATTAATCATGCATGCTGCAGTTACATTTAGAAACATTAAACATCCGTTACTGAAGCTGTGGAGCAGCAGAAATTTGTCTAAAGAGACAAGAGATCAGTCAAAACAGTCACTGTGTATGAGAAAGATCCACTGAGACGAATGGAAACACCAGGTGACAGAGGAAGGCAGACGGAGAGTTTGGCGAGTGTAGGAGGAAAGTGGACGACCAGATGCGAGTGGGAAAAAAATAGAAAGTTTAGTCAGGTTAGTTTACAGTATATTCATACAAGCGGTGCAGACGGGACACATTTTAATAATGACGCGAAAATGCCTCTTTTCACTCGATCGTAACATTTCCTGCTTCTACTACGACCAAAAGCAGCTATAACTGATGCTAGTTCATATCCAATTAACTGAGAAATGGACAAACTTGTCAATAAAAGATCAGATCAGCACCAAAATGTAATTGATCCTTCCTACAATCTGTATTTTAACGTCTTTCAGCTCATTGTTTTGGTTGTGTAATTTCCCTTACTAACCACTGGGGGTTTCACAGGTTTCTCAGTGGAAGATTTAGTAGTTAAAGGTTTGGTTGTGACCAAAAACAAACCAATTAAAGAGCAAATATTTGACTTATGTAGCAACTCATAATGTAATAAAATCATGAGCACATAATGTAATAACGGCTTTTTTGCGTAATATAATAATGTAATAACTTGATACATTATAAGCCTTAAGGCCTATTTATGCTTTACGCAGGATACGTATATGGAGACAGACGGGCCTTTCAGGGAGCTTACTGATGCGTAGTGATATGCAGCAAACGGTGTAATACCACCGGAAACCATAGGGGCAGTGTTGCGCAGTATAGCTCAAGTGTGACCAGCGAGACGAACATAGAAGAAGAAATCTCTGCTCAGGTACTGCAATTTATTTAACGGCCACTCAGACCACCACCTTCTACTGCGCTGCCTCTTTTTATTGCTTTCTAATAATGTGCTGTGATCTCCTTCACCGTCGCCATGTTTGTTACTGTTTGAAACGTCAGAGCTCTGCACTGCCCTCTAGTGGATGTGTTGTTAACAACCATCCTGACACAAAGTACGCATGGGGAGTAGGTATTGATGTTTGAAGCAGATGTAGGTATTTACGTACGTAAGTGGAGCGTAAATGGGCCTTTACTTACGACGGCGTATTTGGGACATGTATACCGTACTTTTCAGACTATAAGGTGCACTTAAAATCCTTTAATTTTCTCAAGGCCTTACAATCCGGTGGCCCTTATGTATGAATTCTGGTTGTACGTACTGACCTCGACTGATTTTATGTGGTACACGGTGATCAAAAATCTGTCAAAATGTTTTAGTACGACTTTGGTAAACTACGAAGCTGCACCGCTTGATGGATTGTCTGAGCAGTACGGCTACCGTAGTCAGAAACCTTGAGGAGTAATACGTACTGTGCTTCAACATAATATTACGGTGTGTGTATAAGGACTTATCTGACTGTTTTGTTTCGCTTAATGGACTTTATAATCTGGTGCACCTTATAGTCCGAAAAATATGGTATTTTTTTTTTCTGGTAGGGGGTAATATTCCAAGAAAAAGTCACAAATTTATGAGAAATAAAGTCAGATATTTGTGACATTATAAAGTCATTATAAAGTTTTTTCCCACAAATTTCCGACTTATGTCACGGATATGTGAGGGATAACGTGGTGCGAGGTGGTCATTCTCGTGGAATGACCATGTAGGTTCATTATGTAAGAAGTTATTACATTACACGCTCATTATTTTTTATTACATTATGAGTTGCTACACGAATACTGTAATTAATTAATTTTTCTTTCAATCTCATTAACAAAAGTTATTGTTGTTTCTGCTGCCCCCAAGTGGCCAAAAAATCAAAGGCTGCTGCTTTAAGGAAAGTACATTTTGAGTTTAAAGCTGCTCTTTTTTATTTTAAGTAAAAGTGTTATTAATAGTCTTTTGATCGTTAATTGAATTAATGTATTTTCACATTGACTGTTACAACAGTGATGTTTTTAGGGACTTTTAAGACAATATATCCATCTTGGCATGTTTTAAACGCTGGAAACATTTACTTGTTTGTTTGTTCTGAACCAAAATTTTACCAAAGTTTACAAACTTAACTTGTTATTAAATCTAATGTAATAAGGAAAATAGAGAATAGACTATGATCTGTCCTTTGGAAAAGACAACACACAACAAAAACAACCTTCACAGGTTAATATCCTGTTGTTATAAATCACTTTTCATATCGTAACACACACTGAAATTCATATTTAGTCATATATAAAATGTGATAAGAACTTTTACACTAACATTTATGTGTTAAAGTAGTTTAATTGTTTTTATTTGTGTTGGAAAATGTTATCTACATGAAAACAAGGGGGTTTGAGACTTAACCATAATTGCACACTAACAAGATTTCCAACTATTTTCCTTTTGCGCTTGTGCTTGTTTGTCCCAATCTTGTGGTTTACCCAGGTTATTGATGTTGTTGTTTACTGCTACACTCACAGTTTACAGTGTGTGAAGAGTTAAAAGCTCCGAGCGTGAGGGAAGATGAAGAGGGTTAGGGGGAGGGAACGAGGCAGAGAGAGGAAGAAAGAAAGAAAAGAGCAAAAACAGACCAGAGATACTTGTGGTGAGAGGAGGAGTGGTTTAAGACTGAAGCCTCATAAAATGAACAATTTTGCAATGGGTGAGGAAATAGACAGGGAGGGAGTGGGGGGAGGGATGTAGGGGGCTGCTTGCTGAAGGATTTTTTTTTTTTTTTTGATGGAGAGCTGGATAGAAATATGCAGAGGGAAAAAAAATAAAATATCTCCCTAATAAAATCATTTCTCACTTCTGTCATCTCACCTCTGGTTTCTCACTTCTTTTTCTTTACACGATTTGTTTTATTGTATTTTTCTTCACACGTTTTTTAGATTAATTTTAAAGCCAGGGGCGTCGACTTCTCCTCTTTGCAACACACACACACATACGTATATGTTGTATAAACACAACACACACACACACACACACACATGCAGACCACAGCTGGGCCCGGCCAAGAGGCTCAGATGTTTCAAGAATACCAGATGCTCAGCTGGAACGCACTTCTCTGAAAAAATGTGACCGTTCTATCACTTTTTCCAACTCGTTCCTCAAACACATGACTGTTGGCCGAGCGTCCAAAAACAACCAGCAACAGCAACAGTGTCCAGACTTCTCCATCTGTGGCTCCTCCTCCACCGGGAGGTCACGCTTCGTCATCGCTTTGTCTTTGTTTCATCCTCTTTGTCTTTGTCACTGTAATAATATCCCTCAGCTCCTCTTTCTCTCCTTGACACAGAAATCAGGATCATAAAGGGTTAAACAAGGCGGGTTAGAGGAGGTCACTCTACATTAGCACAAACAAAGAAAAACACGAAGAGGAAAAAACACTTGAGATGAGCTGTGGTTTCGTGTGTTTGTACATTTCTTAATGTTCGGGTTTTATATCATTTTTTTTTGGAACATTACACATGGGTGGAGATTTTTTCTTTTCAAATAAATGTTAATAGTATAGAAAAGTAATTGTTGTCAAGGTAACAATTAATGAGGATCCAAATAAATAAAAAACAATGAAACCACACTAGACAACAAAGAAACCGTTAAAATTCTTGGTTTCAAAAATCGTTTGATTTGTGTTGAAGGACGTTGTTTTTCCTCCCAGAACAACAAGTGCAGATGTTGATGTGCAGATGTTGATGTGCAGATGTTGACCTGGCACATTTTCAAAAATGACCAGCATATAAACAGTTTAATGTTTACCAAGAATCAGTAGTGAATCAGAAAACTTCCCACTTAAACGTGGTTCCAGATCAGTTTGACGTTAGTTGTTTGATAATCTTCCTGTGAAACAAAGTGATGTAATTTCCAGTGGATTATTTGGTTTAATTGGTTTAGATCACAACACTGTGTCCGTGTGTGTTGAACTGAGGTTAAATTTAAAAAAAAAAAAAAAAGTTAAATTAAATGAATGAATATGAATACTTTTTTGCTTCTTTGTTTCGCAGCGAGTTTTTTTTTTTTTTAATAAAACCAATGAGAATGAGGACGATGGAAAATATGTTCACATCATAAACATGATTAATTCACCTCCAAATAACTGTGGGGAAAACCACAGGCAGGTGACATTTATTTTGACCTGCCTTTAACTATTTATACACACCATATCATGTAATAAATAGTTTATAACACAATATGTCGGTATTAGTTACTATAAAGATATTTCAAAAGTTTATTAGTAATTTTTATCCCACAAAACTTTGACTAAGTGTGAAAACCTACATATATGAATATAATAATGAATGACACCAGCTCAATACAGTTGTAGGCACATCTTTAAATCTGCTGATAACACTGTTATGAATCATTTACTAAATGTTTACAACGTGTTTATAAATGTTTAGTAGGGGAAATAAATGATTAAGCTTTACTTAAAGTGATCTGGAGTCATTTGAACCTGCAGTCTATTTCACCACGAATACAAGTCAAACACCTCATCAAGAGATATTTTACGTTTGTTGAAGTAATATCAAGTTTGACCGTCTTTTGTTTTCACAGCCAAATAGTTAACTATGAAAGTAAATGGGGCAGCCAGCCAAACGTGTCTAAATTATTATTTTTTAACTGCTAATAAAGCTCAAAATATCACTTCACTTCAGCAATAGCATGAATAGGGTCCATAAACAAATAACAATAAAGATAATAAAATAAAAAAACTAATAAATAAATGAAACAATAATGTACAGAAACTGAAGTACCGATAACTTAAAGGTCATTTATTGTTCTCATCGTTGTTGTGTAGCCTTCAAACTTTTAAGTGTTGTGAAGCGATTCATCTCCAGAATGCTGGTGGGTGTTGAGTTTCACATCGACCTCTTGTGAAATCACATGATGCTCTTCTGTTGAGTGTTTACTTTCGATGACACACAACAAGCTTGTTGACGGTGGCAGTGATAATGAGGATTTTAGCTTCAGGTAGCTTCAGCCTTTAATAGCGAGCTACAAACAGGCTTCCAGCATAGTGTCTCGAATATTATTGGAGGTGTGCAAAGCGTGTAGCACAGTGGACCAGTCACAGTTGTTGTGGTCTGCATCAACTTGATGCATAGTCAGTGAATGTTGGAGGTGCATGACGGGCAACACAGAGGATCTTGGGACGGGGCTCAAGTTGCACAAAGGCTCTGATTTGTGATGGCATCAGTTCGACAGAGTAGCATAAATTGGGTTTTAGTAAGTGAACCGAGAGTTTATTGAAAAGAGTGTTGTACAACTTACCCAACATCTTATTGTCATAGCAACTGGTGATGAAGGATGTTCCAAATCGGCAGATTCATCATTTTCCTGAACAACCGGCTAATATGTCCATGAAGATCAAGGAAAATGATGAATCTGCTGATGTGAAACACCCTTCATCGCTATTCAGTATTTATTTATTGATAAAATATTTGCTTTTAGAGGGGAATCTTTCCAAAATGTCCATAAGTCTATAATGTTTAAGTGTTTTTGTGCATTCAGATGAAAAAGATTCTGAAAAAAATTGATGACCGTTTGTAGAAAATAGTTTAATTTCACTTTATCTACTGAAATACAAAAGTGAAAACAGGCAGGAAAAAAATCTCATTCCATTTTATTGATATGATCATCATTATAAATATCATTACCATTATCATTGTTATTATCTAAATCAATCGATTTCACCTTCAATTTTGATTTGTGTAAAAAAAAAAAAAGAAAAAAAAAGAAAAAAAAAAAGAAAAGAAAACCTGAAAAAAACTGAGCACCATGTGTCAAAGTTCATAAATAGCATTGTTTGTTATTCTGTGCCAACGTCTGGGTAATTTCAGGTGTTTCTGAACCAAAAAAATGAAAAAAAAAAAAAAAAAAACTAAATTCCCTGAACTCACATTTACCCTCTGATCTGATCGAATTCACCACACGTTGAATGTAAACTGGGATTCATTTCCATTCTTCATTGTCATGTTATGCCTCTGTCCAGCAGGACTCCAAATGACAATGTACAAAATCAAAAAGAAAAAAAAAAAAAAGAAAGAAAGAAAGAAAAGTCATTATAACTTTACCAGGAGAACAATAATAACAATAACCATACTTATAATAATAATAACAACAAAAAATTTCCCATTAACAATGATAATAATTACAAATTGCACCATATTGTTGGAAAATGTACCGCTCACTGACACGTTATGGACAAGCAGCTCGGATCCAAATCGGCAACAAGTGTAATGGAATGTTTCAAAATAAAACGTCACGTTTTATTTATTAATTAAAAAAACAAAACAAAAAAATGTTTTTATTTTTCTTTCCCGTCTGACTGCTTGCACTGAAAGAGCACTGAGTTGAATCCTGCAGCTGAGTGCGGATCCATCTTTGATGAGGAAGCGGTGACAAACAACCTTGTGTGTAAAAGTTTTTTTTTTTTTTTTTTTAAAAAAGATGTAATTCTGGTTAAACAAAATACAAATCATAAATCAAATGTTTTGCATGTTCAAAATCAACACTAATACTTTGCGTTAGAGACGAGTTTTTACACTCAGCTCCTTTAAATCCGGACAAATTTGGGTGATAATAGCAGCTGAAACAAAACTTTACTTTTATTTTTTAGTATAAGAAGCCAAAGTTCTCAAATGTTAAAGGTCCGAATAGTACGAGTACTTTTCTTTCCTAAAAGTGTCTAAAAATCAGTAAAATGTGATTTAAATCTGGGGCTTTAAAAAAACAAAAACAAAACAAAGATACATTACTTAAAAGAAGTCGAACCCTATTACTTAGTGGTAGAAAAAATACTGAATTTAAAAGCAAATGTCATATTTAAACAATGTTTTTTTTTTTTCAGTAAAACAACAAATCAAAAAGTAAACAAAATAAAAGTAAAACAAAAAAAAAAAGCCACATTGGATTTGACAGCAAATATATTCCAGAGCAAAAAAAAAAAAAAAAAAAAAAAAACCAAACTCTTAAAAAGAGATGATACATTTCTCGGTAAAAAAAACCCAAACTCAAACTGAAACACAGATTTCTACAAATAAAAAAACAAAAAAAAAGTTTCTGGCAGTGAAACTAATGAATCAGACAGCAGTTCAGCTGGAGTCGTCCAGTTAAAGTAGAGGGAGGAAGGAGGGATGTTTCTATTCGTTGTTTTATTGTAAAACCTGGTGATGTGAGAGAGGGATGTTGGGAGCGAAGTCGATGAAGATGAGTCTTTGTATATTTCCCTTATCTATGTGAGACTGCGGGTATGTTCTTTAATCTCTGGACACAGAACAGTACATGTAAATAGTTAACATACAAATACACATTTTCCTGATTTCAGTTTCTAGGGCCTTTTTTTTTTTTGTTTTGTTTTGTTTTGTGTTTTTTTTTTTTTTTTTTATTCCCCTCGCTCTTTTGTGGCACATACAAACCACCCAAATCTTTACACATCGTCATCTTTCTATCCACCATTTTATTTTCCTCCAGCTGCGCTCCTCCCTCCTCTGTCACTCCTCTTTCTCTCTCTCTCAAGTTTCCATCCATCTTCAGCCGGCCCTCGCTCTCTCTCTCCCCCTTTCTCTTTTTGCATAGTCTGTCAATCGCCCATCTCTTTTTTTTTTTCTTTCGTTCTTTCTTTTTCATGTTACACCTTGTCCAGGAGGGATCTCTGGCAGTAGAGGAGGCGCCGGGGTGTGCCGTACTTCCTGAAGAACAAAAGCGCTCCCAGAGTGATGATCACCAGCACCATTAACAGTAGAGGGATGACCACGGCCACCGGCCCCACGCCGCTCTCCGAATCCTCCACTTCCACGATGATCACATCCTTCTGAACCTTCGTGATCGGGTCATCGCTTTCGCAGCCCATCCAGTCTCTGAGCACGGATTTGGGGTAGCCGGACTCCACCTTCATGTACTGGTTGTTGAACTTCCAGTACTTGTTGTCTTTGTAGAAATACGTGTAGGCTGAGGAAAATTTGAAAAGCAAAAAAGTTAGTTTTTTTTTCCTTCAAAATCTAACATCTAAAAGGTTCAGTTTTCTAGAGGAGAAACTCACATCCGTCTTCACTCATGATTGCAGCTTTGATGTTGTCCGGTGCTCCGCTCCACATGCTGATTGGTTTTGGATATCCGTTGTCCACTGTGCGTGTCTGCTCGTTGAAACGGTAGTATCTGCAAAAAAAAAAACAACAAAACAAAACAAAAAATAAACACAAAAATACAACCATTAACCCTCAGGGAACTGAACGCATTTTGGCTGTTTGGCCGTCTCTTTTCAGCACAACTTCAGCATAAAACGTCAAGTGATCATGTGATCATTGACCCGTAAAGGTTAAAGAACAAATCAAATCAAATTAAGTGCTTTAATGTTTCTCTATCTGCTCAAGAAGACAAGGTTGGAAAATTCTCAATAACCTCAACATTTTTAAAAATTTCTGGCACAGAAGTTATTTGTGTTGAAAATCTATACTGTCTCGTCTCGTGCCCTTTAAGGGTTTAAGTGGTTCAAATTCTTTGCCGTCTCTACTGTTAAGATTTCTAAATAAAGGCCCCTAAAAATATGTTTTTAAAAAAAGATGATTTATGTTGCTACTGGGGATAGAAAACAAAGTATGAGTCAGAGACATAAAATGTTGTATTTTCAAAAAGCTCAAAGATAAGTACCAAGAGTTATAACAGGTGTTTATTTGAGGGAAAAGGGATTTAAACTGAGCATGAACGCTGCAGGAATGTTTTATTTTGAAAGGCTGCACGAATATTAGAAGTGTAAGAGGTAAAGTAGGAGACAAAACTCACTTAGTTCCTCTAAAGAAGTACGTCTGTCCTGTTGGTGTGTAGAAAAGAGCAGCATCCAGCTTGTCTTTAGGTAGACCGCTACCCAGATCTTTCAGGCTCTTGGGGGAATCCTTGTCAATGGTGGACTCACTGAAAACCCAGTACCTGTCACCTGAAGATTTATTCATGAAAATTGAAAACAGAAAAGATGAAGGATCAGAGGAGACCGGAGATCAAAAAGACCGGACCAGACGTTTTTTTTTTTTTTTTTTTACGGTTTACACATGAAATTCATCCTCACTGCGCTGAAGTAAGATCTGAATCTGGTGTAAGTCTGATCTCAGATGGTGGACCTACCCTTGAAGAAGACGAATTTCCCATCATCCCTTTCGTAGGCGGCGCTGATGTTCGAAGGCAGACCTCTCCAGAAGTGACCGATGGGCATCGGGTATCCTGGCAAGACCTTGTTGTTACGCACGCGCCAAAACCACTTGTTCTGCAACACGTTTAGAGATTATTTTAGTGTTTTTTTCACTTTTATGACAAAACACAGATGGATGAATCCCATTTAGCCTTAAATACAAACCTTAAATACAAACTTCTCTCCTCTGAGGACAGCGATGGTGTCAAAATGTCCCTCGCAGATGTCTGGGCTGTTACCCGGTCTGTTGTCGGGTTTGGACGCTGTTGGTTTAGGAGGAGGAGGCGGAGCTCCAGACTTGGTTCCTGTGGTAAAAGTGAGATAATTAAATTTGTGAATAACGTCAAAACTATTCTTGTTTGTGTGGGTTTGTTTCGTCAAACAACCCACCGTAAATGGCCTGGATGCCTCTGCGGTCGTCGCTGGGGAGCTGAAAGTTTTCGGTATCGAACCACTGGTAGAACGGAGCCATGATGGCAGACGGGTCGTTGGAGTGCTCCAGACCCAGAGCGTGACCCAGCTCGTGGACAGCGACCAGGAAAACGTCGTTACCTTCACAACGAGAGAAAAAGAGAATTAATTTATCTAGTGTCAGTTTATCATTGGCGCTGCTGTTGGTCGTTTCTTCCTCTTTCTCTTACCGCCCTGGTCGTCGTTTCCCGTCGTCCACGGCTCGGCGAGATCAAAGTGCGTGTCGCCGCCGATGCCCTGTCCGGGGAAGTAAGCGTGAGCCAGGAAACCACCTTCGCCGTCGAACGGCGTGCTGTCTCCGTGGAAACCCTCAGCGAAGGAGAGCATGATGTCGGCGTACTTGTCGACTTTGCCTCGGATGTGGCTGTAGGGGATTTCTCTGAAGGTGAGAGGGATGACGCTCTCCCAAACCTTGAAGGCTCTTCGAATGGCTTCGTACGTGGCTTGTTCGCCGACCTTGGGAGTGTAGTTCTGTATGCTGTTGTAAACAACAGAGATTCATAGTAAACATTTGTTTATCTGACACTTTTCAAACAAAAAGATACTTAGTCTTTCAAAATAAAAGCCTGAATGCCATCAATCTTTAGTGACAAGTCTTTTTAAATTAATTTGCGCTCAACTGATGAGAGTTTAATCAAAAATAAAGCCAAATTAATCTAAAATTGATTGATTGAAGTTGATTTTTAAGCATAAATATCAAAAGTTAAGTGGTTTTCACTTCTAAAATGTGAATATTTGCTGGTTTTCTTCCACACAACAGTAATCTAAAACTATAAAATCAGGTTGATTGACTGTTTATTCTTGTGATTGTACAGCGAGTGTTTTCTGACCTGAAGGTCACCTCAGACTTGTCCCACTTCAGACCCTGCACAGCGTATCTCTTCCTCCTCAGGTTGGTTTTCAGCTCCGGGCCGAACTTGTCAGGGACGCCGCAACGCGGCCGACTCATCGCCCTGGCAACAACAAAATAAAATTTGAGTTAAATATGAGCTATGTAAAATATTTCTCATTTCTTTGAAGGACACATTTTTTCTTTGACTCTCTTTGGAGGTTATTTTAAAACTTGTGAAAAGTCGTCAAACAACCTCCAGACCAGATATGTCCAAATATGATCGGTACCACTCACGCTATCGTGCTGGCGTCTATGGAGCCGGTGACAGTCAAACCGTAAAAGCTCTGCATGGCTTCTATCGCTGATTGGACGGACTTTGGTGAGCGGATGGCCTGGGCTCTGACGTCACCTGGAGGCAGGTAGCCATATTTCTGCAGCCACGCCTGAGACAGAGAGAAAGAGAACAAGAAGACAAACAGACATGAAAATGATGTTTAATTATTTAGACTCTGACGAAAACTTTTGTTTGTGGGCGATGCGCTAAAAGTAACTCCACCTATAAGTGATTACTGACTTAAAAACTGCATGACATTATGATGCCATTACAAACAAGTGTGACACAATTAAAAGAGCATATCCTATATCCTGTAGATGGTTTCATATATCTATTTTCAGTCTGTCATAACAAACTGCAAAGAAGAAACACATCAGCTGCATTTACTTTGAATATATCTTCCAGATAGATGAATAACCAATGTGATAAAAAGTGGCGACAGTCACTGTTGGTATTCGCTAAATATTTATTTCATTATTTCCTTTTATGGTAAAATAGAAATCTTTCTGAATGAGTTTTACATGTTAAAATAACCTTGACATATATTTAAAAAAACAAGAAGATGCTCTTTCTTATCTATTACACTCTAAAAGCCTTACAATGTTTGGAGAAGTTCTGGTAGGACTTTATATTTCCATGAAATACAATATACGATGAAAAAAAAAACAAAAAACAAAATAACTGGGGAAAAAAGAGTTTGACTGGTTTCTGCGACACATAATTGTTATTTCCTTCTTTCTGTTTTACTTTCTTTGTGAATTTCTCAGTCCCTCAAACGGTTCTCAGTCAGGCATGCCAGAAACAACAGGAAAACCACCTTGAAAACACCTTCGAAAACATCTTAGTCAAAAAAAAAAGAAGGGTTTGGCCGCTTGTATGAACCTGCGGGTGTTTGCCTCCTTTCAGACACTTTTAGTGCTTGTTTGGACGTGTTTCCCCGGGGCTCAGATGTGCAATAGAGATGGCATGATGGATAAGGAGCACAAAGGGTGTGTGTGGACATGAGTGGGTTATTATGTGCCATGTTTCCTTGTTAACCTACACGCTGCAGCAGCAAAGACACATTGACGTGACGCGGCTGCGGCATCATTGTCCCATTTACAAACTCTTTAAAAAGGCCGACACCAAATCGTCACGTCTCCTGATTTATGAACTCATTAGGGGCAAACTTTGTTGTGGGGTCATAAGGAGAGATGAGAGAGGAACTGAAAGCCAAATAAAACACACAGTCCTTTAACACTGATGTCATTTTAGTCACAGTGACCCAGAGCTCTGTCTAGACTATTGCAGCCAAAGACAACTGGCGGTCATAACGCTGGAAAAAAGTAACATTTTCAGCAACATTTGGGTTGCTCAAAGCTTAGGTTTAAGATCTTCCCCCGCCGCTGTCTCTGTCTGTCTTCATGTCAACCAAAACCACCACTATTTATCTTTACACATGAAAGGCCAGCCTATTCTTTCCACTGCCTGCTGCTGGTGGTCTAAGACTGGACCGTGGCACCGTTAAAGGAGTAGTTCAGCGTTTTGTTATAAGTGTTAGATGAGATGATTAATATGTTGTCCATTAAGCACAATGCTTAAAGGGTTGCTATACAAAAACTATAGGTATATATAGGTTGTACAGATGCATGCTAGCTGTTCAAGCTGTTTGCAGTCTTTAAGCTGAGCTAACCAGCCCATAAATACACTGTAAAACTAAAAACTTGACTTAAGTAGCTAATTGCACTGAAACCTGTTGACTTATCCTGTTTAAGTTTTTACACCACATGAAACTAAACCACTTAAGTTGTATTAACTAACGCTTTTGAGTAAAGACTGCTAATGTAAATTTGGTTCACATGTAAAGTCAGTTAGTTTGGGTTTGTGTAAAAGTGTAAAAGTGCTATCGATTTTATCATCTTTTGAGCTCTTTATTGGAGTTATTTAGGTTTAAGGTCATGTTTAAGTGTGTGTTTCCAGTTATATAAATATATATTGATGTCTGCACACACAGAGTTAACACAAAGTTTCATCTCCACCACAAATTAAGTCGGTGGAATTACCCTGAATTCTTTCGTTCTTTCATCTAAACCTCAGATATCTCTCTTGTTCCACCATTATAGTGCTGCTTTTCTCTTCAAGAATTCCTCCTGACAAGTGAAAAAAATAGGGTAAAAGCAGGGAGGGAGGGAAGGAGGGATGGAAATGTAGCAACTGGACAGAACTACCTGCCCCATACACTGACTGTGCACACATAGTTACTGTTAGTCATGTGGTGGGCAGAGAGGCCAGAGAACAAGGTTCACTTATGAGGACCAGCAATGGTGGCAATGTATCCCCAACTCTCTCTCTCCATATCTACATATCACACCTCACCTCACTTCTTTAAGATTGTACCGCATTATTGAAACATCTAGTCAATTTATCTATTTGTCCCATTACTCTTTTTTTTTTTTTTGGAGTTAATTTGCCACTAACACCGAGCAAATTTACTTCCTCTGCCTCTCTGCTGAGAGCTGCTAGTGTGTCCTGTGGCTCCAGTGTGGTGACGCGTCTGCTTCTATAAAAACACTCCCAAGAAAAGTCTCCCCCACACCGTCAAGACCTCCACTTCTCTCCTCCAGTCTCAAACTACTCCACACCACCACCACCACCACCACCTCCGGCTGGGGGACGCCAGGTATCCCAGCATACACTCCTCTTCCCTCCTCCCTGGAACTCCCAGCAGCCGCCATCAAAGCGTCTATTTATTGAGACTCGTACATGGCTGGTATTGTTGGCGTCGGAGTACCAAGGTTGCTCGCTACACAGCCATGTGTGGTCAAAGGGCTGGCTGCTGGTTTGGTAAACATACCCCTGGGTCTGTGTTCAGTGTGTGTGTGTGTGTGTGTGTGTGTGTGTGTAGCGACATGAGGTCTGAATGTATAATGAACAGGCAGTGAAACACAACCAGCTTGATGTAAATGTGGTTAAAACAGGTTGTTTTGGTGGAGTTGTGTGATGTATACATGTATTATGTGACCCTGCTGTGACCTTACTGCCTTATGTAAAGCTGATTTTAGATAATCCTTTTATAATTTGTGCCATTTTTGTAGCTAAAAATGTGATTTTGTTTTTCTTGTAAACATTTGCACCACTGGTTGGACAGAAAATGTCACTTTTAAGCTTATTTTCTGACTTTTACTGGATCAAATGATGAACAATTTAACTAAAAAGACTAACATAACTATTAACTAGGTAGGTGGACAGCTTCCAAAGCGCTATAGGATACCATAGATGTAGTTTTTTCCCCTTTAATTGAAGACTGAAGCACCTAATCCCTGAAAATATATTCAAACATAGCTGTGCTGGCATGTTTGGGAGAATAAAAATACAATTTAACACCATTTCTTTCTACTATTTGTTCAACCTGGACAGTTTTTTTCCTTGCTGGGGTGATACCTGAATGTTTAAATGATTAAAACACAGCAGGAGCTCATGTACTTGTGACTTAACATCGCATGCAGCGTGCATGATGTGTCTCAATGTCCGGTGACACATCACCAGTCAATTAGGTTCCATCTATTGTCACACACCGTTACTCACATTCACATGAGAATGTGAAGCTCAGTCATGAAAAAAATCCCCTTGTTCTTTTATAGATTTGTGGTAAAAAACAAAGAAATGATGGCATTTTTATGTGAAGCAAAACTGCCATTGCATCAGTAAATGTGTCAAAAAGAAAAGAAACTGATGATGATGTGACTTTTTTTGTGTGCAGAGCTGCTTGTGCAAGTCTGCTGTGCATTTTTGCCCGTGTATACATTTTTGTTTTGCTCTAATGCATTTGTCAAACTAAACTAAAGTGTGTTGTTTTGTGTGTGTACGACAAAGCTGCCAAGTGTCAAAACACTATTAGTCTGGAGCTACTTCTTGGAAAGATCCAAAGCTTTTTATTGTAAATCTGTTTTTGTTTTGTTCGTTTTTTTTTTTTTTTTCCCATCTGTAGCTTTAAAAATGAGCTGGACATTTTATTTCTCCTCTATAAATAAATGTCTCACCAGGACCGAGGGATGAAAAGACAAACACACACACACACACATTAAGGAGTGTGAGGGACAGCAGAAGATGATCTAAAGTGCAGAGTTACATTAGAGTGGGAGAGGTAAAGACATTAGAAGGACGAGCGGTAGAGAAAAAGCGGGCAGAGCGAAAGAGTGTCGGAGTATGGCTGAATTTAAATTTGAGCGACTGAGTCAGATGTTCCTCTCGCTCGGTGCCAACGGAAAAAACAGAGAATTCGGCTCATGAGGGGCTGAATCTCACATCGCCTTCGTTTCTTGGCTCTTCTGACCCACTTAGCTCTCACACCGGCGCTGTGTAATATTATTTCTACATTTGCATTTCTACTGGGTCAAAGGGGTCAAATAATACGATCATTGGACGGTTTTATTTCGCTTGATGAAACCTTTTTATACTGATATCTGCCAGTAGTACACTGTTAAAACTCTGTTACACTGCAGGACTGTAATACTACACAGATTACAGCTTTGAGGTACTTCTACTTTACTCGAGTACTTGCATTTCCTCTATTGGGAAACATTTAAAAACTTTGGCTGTAAGTTACTTTGCAGGAGAATCCTTTAAAATAGAAGTGTTCAAAATAGACTTTAACTTTATTAAGATGCATTACATCATTGATTTATCGTTATAGACCATATACATGGACCATCTGAGTCACCAAGTTGCAAACAAATCTATTTACCTTGTAAATCCTGTTTTGTAAAGATCCATTCTGCATAATGAGACCTTTAACTTCAGGTACTAAATGCATTTTTCTTTGACTTATGTAAATGTTTGAATGCCTTCACCTGTAATGGACCATGTTTACGTGCTGGTATTGCTGAACACTTCGTCTCTTTTTTTTTCTTCCCTGTTAAAAGCTTATTTACGTGAGTTTTCCCTAAATCTAAACTGAGGGTTAAAGGAAAGAATCTTACGTTTTTTATAAAACTCCTAAACTGATTGGACTTTATTTAGTCCAATAGTTGTCTCAGAGACACTTTAGCAGTGTAGGAATAAATATTCAAAGCCTTCACTTAATTAAGTAGAAATACCATCACAAAAGGTCAAAACAGTATTAACTGCAAAGTATCAAACTTTTCAGTAGGTACTGACTTTTAGATCATTAATGGTGCATTAAGACGGTTATGCATTGGTTCACTTTATAGCTAGAACTATAAATTAATCATGTAATTAAAAAAACTGAGCTGTCTCCACGACAACCGAGTGAACTCCAGCGATTTAAGACTTAAAAACAAATGTTTATAGAGCAGAAGTATAGAAAATGGAAACATGTACTTAGTTATGTTGCTGGATTTTGACTTTACTCAACCAGCTGAGACAAAAATGGTTGAAAACTACGGTAGAAATGTATCTATGGTAACATCAGGGTGGAAACTTTCTGTCTTTCTGTCTCCTTTGTAACTGAGGTGAGCCATTTTCTTAGCTGTGCGGTAAAGATAAGCTTCCTTTCTCCCCTTGAAGTCCATCGGTTTCTCATTAAAACCATTCCATGTGATTGTTTTTGACATTTCTGAAGTGACAGCCGCTGCGTGTCAGAGCAACGTGCTCCACATCTTGAGCAAGGCTCTAACCTTTGATGCTACATCAACAGCACCTCAAGTCGAGATTGAGTCAATCGAATCCAGATGTGTTTTGACCAGATCTGCTGTTATCACTGGGACACGTGTCTCCAGATGCCAACGGGAAATTCAAAAAATTTAAAACACCTTTTTTTTTAGTCTGATAGGAAGGTCAGGATCCTGTTTTAGATCCTATTGTTTTTATTACTACCCACTTCCTTTGCTCACAAGGCCCGACTAAGCATTTTATTTACATTAAAAAAAAAAAAAGTTAGACAAGGCAAAAGGAGAACGAAAACAGATGTGAGATGGTAAAAGGCTACTCATTGCCACCAGAAGAGGTTTCATATTCACTTAGTGTGTATTAGGTGAGGTCAGACAGAGATGTTCAGATGTTGAGCAACACTGGCCCAACACAAAATTCATCTTAATTTCAGTTCCTCTGTGGCAAAAAACCCCTAAAAACAAACTTCATTGACGTCAATGAAACATTTATGTCACAGTTGTTATTTTGACTTTGTTTCTCCTATCTCTGCTTTGCTAGTTTAGTCTACTTTCTCCACACACAGACAAATGTCTATCTGTTGATCACAGGGTTCATATGCAGCTTTCAGGTGATGTCATCTTGAACCCATAATTAAAGCTTATTCTCCTTCTGAATCAGGACTGACTGGTATGTCTGACAGCATCACAGCAACCTGAGATAAAAACCTCCATCAGTAGCAGACAATACATTTATTATAATTGTGATATAGCCTGAACTGAGAGGGGTTTTTTGTGGTATAGATATACCATTTGATATAACGCTGCGGTCATGTTGGGAGATATTATCCTACAGCTGCTAAAGACGACGCTGCAGCAAAAACAGTCGTGTTTTCTCACGTTGTTTACAGACATTCATCACTGAGTTGGTGCATTCGCCACAGGAGGGCCAGAGGCCTTGTGGCGTCTTATAAACTGTCTGACTCTTGAGTTATCCGCCATGTCTGGCTTGACTCACACGCCAGTAACTTGTGGTCAGTGACTAAGGTCCTCCTTCATTAACTCATGCATCCTGCGTCCTCTGAACACTGCGGCACAAAATCTTGAATGTTTTTCTTTGAGGTTTTTTTAGCGGATGGACTTTTTTGGTCTGCGAATCAATTTCCTGTGACATTATTGGATATTAGTGATACTTCCTGTCCTGTTTTTTTTTTTTTTTTTTTTTTTTTTTTTTTTTTACAAACTAATCTGTCATATGTGCAATTCTTGTCAGTGACTTAACACTGATGTGGCTCTTTAAATGACCTCATTAAACACCCACTGGTTGTTATTGATGTTATCTAAGAGTTGAACTGAAGAGTTCAGGGATGAAGGGCTACCTTTAGAGCAAATCTATCCGAAAATGGGCCGAGACCAGAGGCGCCCTGGCTGCTCCTACCCCATCATTTATGAAGCTGCACGAGACCTGATGACAAAATATGTTGTTCAGATGAGACTCAAGAGGCACCTTAGTGTCTCTGGGCCTCAATGCTCCCAGATGGAGCACCTCATGTCCGGCTTGTTGTGAAGGCAGAGTAATTTCCAGGCCTGCTGTCTGTGCAGGCGGATGAAAACCATTAACCCACCCTCCCCCATTTCCCCTCACCACCACCACCACCCCACTCCCTCTCTATTTCTCAGAACAAAGCAGCTCAGCTGAGGTTTTCTAAACTGTACACTGCCTCTGCATTTCTAGAGCCCCCTCCTCCTCCTTCTCCTCCTCCTTTCAAAAGCCACAAAAGTTTAAACTCATGACATTTTTTTTTCTTGGGATGAAGTTTCATCTCCGGTTACTGTTTCTACTCAGATGGACTCTTTTATACAGCTCTTATTGGAGAGACAGGGCTGTTTGAGGGAGGAAGAATAAACATGAGGGGGAGAGTATAAACAGTCCTTATGCTGTTGCAAGAAAAAGAGGGGAGGAAAAAAAATAGAAAAACACTCCAGATTACTGTAACAACACAATCACATCTTAGAAATCCAATAAAATAAAACAGATTTATATCAGAAATGTGAAGCGACACCAGGAATGTTGCAAAAAAAAAAAACTTAATTATGACAAAAAATGACAAAATGTTGATACTTTATAATATGATGCATGGTCAAAAATCAACTCCTTCAAGTCTTTTAATGCCACTTACCTCGGCTTGTAGTACATTTGCAGAGACGGAGGTAAAACCAAAGCAGCAGAGACCACAGGCCAGGGTGAGGAGCTGGGGCAGCATTCTGGTTTCTGTAAACTACCGCCCCCCCGAGAAGAAAAAAAACCCTCTAACTTCAAATAAAACTCACTTTCTATAAATGATCCCGCCGTCTTGTACAAAAGTATCAAAACGATATAAATCGACACAACTCCGATATATTTTTGTGTGTGTGTGTTTTAAAAGAAGAAGAAAAAAACGTGGCAGGAAAAAAAAATCGATCGTTGTCGTATCCACAACTTTTTTTTCTTTTCTTTCTGTCTTTCTTTTTTTCTTCTCTGCACAAAAAGTGACTCCCTCAGAGTTAAGTCGACACCATCAGCATGAAACCATCAGGTGGCCGCGACAGACGCTCAGCTGATGTTGACTAAAGGTTCATAGTTTGGCTTCGTTTGTCTCCTTTGGTGGGATTGTCTGCAGAGCAGCGTGTGGACGTGGTCACATAGATAGAGGGAGAGAGAGAGAGAGAGAGAGACGGATTTTCCTCTGGGTCCTCCTCCAGATGTGCAGACGTCACTTTTATCACGACCGCGTGACGACAGCTCCTCAAATTCATCAAAACATCGTACAATTATTAAGATATATATTTTTTTGTAAGAATAAGGCCGCATTTACGTGTAAAAGTAAACTGTAGTAGTAAAAGTAATAAAAAAGTAGTAAAAATAAAAAGTTTTTTAACTTTAGGATTTTGTTTCCAACTTCAGGACATCATATCTATCTATCTATCTATCTATCTATCTATCTATCTATCTATCTATCTATCTATCTATCTATCTATCTATCTATCTATCTATCTATCTATCTATCTATCTATCTATCTATCTATCTATCTATCTATCTATCTATCTATCTATCCGTCCGTCCATCCGTCCATCCGTCTATCAGTCTATCAGTCTATCACAACTACTCTGGAGCCAATTGTTGAACATTTAACTTACACAACAGAGGTAGAGGAAGAGAAATTTAGGCCTCCAGGGAGCAGAAAGCAGTGACAGTGAAAATGGACCCTGTGACACCATTAGATTTAATAATACCATTGTTGCTAAGGGTGTTTATTTTTTTTTTTTACTGCTGTAGCTGGAGAAAGTGGCTTCAGCTATAAAAAAAATGTTTATTCAATAAATCAGTGGCCATGAGATGAGTGAGCAGGGAGGAGCAAAAACTGCATCCAGGATGTCAAACTCTTCTGTTAGATGAAGTTACCTCGCTTGGCCTCAAACTGTTAGTTGTTTAAAGAAGAATATATGGAAACCTTATAAGGTCAATCTTAAATATATCTGAGACGTGGGCATCTAAGCTGTGATAGATATAGATCTGCCAATTGAATTTTTCCATACTTGCATAAATAAAACTGTGTGCATGCATGTGACTCTGACACATGATAAAGACAAGTTAAGTTAAGTTAAGTTAAGCTTAACTGACCCTCGGAGAAATTTATCTTGGATATTCAACAAACACACACACTTAGTTGTTCCTAAGTCCTAAATACTCATCAATGTAATATAAATATTTCTTTTGAATGTTTAAAGTAAGAGCACTCCAACCTGACCAAGAATAAACACTATAATAAAAATATTAATGCCTTTATAAAAGAAAAATGTTCAATTCTTATACTTAAGTCTTCCAGTTGAGATCACCTTGTGCAAACGGACCCTTATTTTCATCTGTATAATACATATGCAGATTATTTTTTAATAGTTATTTCAAAAACTATTTTAACATAATTATCATTATTATTATTATCATATAGGTATTTCCTCATACCTATATTTCCTATACCTCATTATATTTAGTTTATTAAATATTTCAAATAGATTAAAATTCCATTATTTGTCCCATAGTGGGGGAATTATACGATTACAGCAGCATGAAGATGCACAAAATATTAAATAGATTAGAAGATCAATAAATAATAACTGGAGTAATGAATGATATAAAAAGTGTTCAGTGTATCGACATGTTGTTATAGTTTATGTATTTAAAATACATCGTGTGTGTGCACAATATTTGAATAAATATACTCAGTTACTGTCCTCGTTTTCAGTTTTTTTGTTAATTAAAACTGATGTTGGACACTGACACCTTGTGTTAAGAAATAAACATTTCAACTTCCAAATATCTTTTAAATATCTGGTCGCTGTTTGTGTTTATATATTTACATGTGGATATATTAATTTATATGTATTTATTAAATAAGAGTAGTATTAAATACAAAATATTTGATATAAAGTAACGTTTTGTGTAAATTCTTATGAATGAAAAGAAAAACAAATTGACATCACAAGCCCCGCCCACTTACGTCATCAGCTAAAATATACGGAAGTAGCTCGGGACTTGTCAACAAGAAAGGCCGACTGACATGGTAACGTACTCGGCTCTCGCCTCCTTTTTAACAGCGTTTTTCTTATATTTCCACCTCTTCTAACCTACATGTTATGTTTTAATTGGATACTGTAACGTTAAATGTGTCGCCGTAAGTCGTTTTTTTGCGGTGTCGCGGCTTTTAAAGACGCGAACAAAACGAAGAAAGACGTCAGGATGTTAGCCGCTAGCTCGTCAGGAAGCTAGCTGTTAAACCTCTAACGAAGACGAGCGGCGGCTCGATCCGTCCGCCTCAAACTGAAACTAACACGAAACCTCATGTAGGTACAATAGCTGAACTTGTGGTTAACGACACGACGTGGCAAAGTATCCGAAGGAAACATTTTGTTAGTTTTACTTCGCTGTGAATAATAGATCGAGCTTAGAAAAGGGTTATTTTTAGCTCGGAAATGGTGTCGATTCTGGCGTCATTGTTGAGAAGATTATGGGAAGGAAATCAGCGTGTGTGTGTGTGTGTTTGTGTAAACAATGTGTTAGAAAACAAATAACTTAAACATCCAAGACCATAACCATGTTTATATTTCCTGTACGGATAAATCAAGCTATTGTATTGATAACAATCGTAATTATCACCAATGTTTCTTGGGTGAAATAAATTAGAAAAAGGCAATAAATTAAATTAATTCTTACACTGTACTATTAAAGTTAATTTCTGCTCATTACTTTCTAGTCTTTTGGTTTGTAAACAAAATAAAAACGTCTGTCAAATGTGAAAATGTTTTAATGCATTTAAACTTCCCTTTTTCTGTTCAGCTAGTTCTTAAAAATGCAAATATCTTTTATAATTAGCATCGTTGCACGCTTGGACGCCATCAAATATTTACCTCGAACTGTAGAAGCTGGAAACAGTGAATTATTGATTATCTGTTCGTTGACCAGTCGATATAAATAGACCCTTGAGACGGTTTCAGCTCTTATTAAGTGTCCACAGTTAAATACAGAGAAGAAGAGGTTTTTAGACATGTTTGTGCTGCGCTGGACATACGGGGGGATGAGGATGTTGAACTATGAATTATTGTTATTATCAGTCTGTGTTACTAATGATGATTTGGTCTGATATTTTGATTATAAAATGCGTGACAAATAAGAAAATGAACATTGCAGTGATGATCCTTATACACAGCTATCATATTAAAGAGAAGATGTTTAGTTGCATGTGTTTGCCGGCTTATTTCCCGTCAGAGTAGGAAGTGATTGCTGTTATGTGGTTTAATGATTGACTAGGTTTTGGCTGACATTCGTCTTTTCTTTCACTTTTGCAGGTGAAGTCTTTCTGAACAAAACCTCCTAAATGGCTCCTCTCTGACATTTTGTTTTTCCTCTGTTTTAAGTCTTTAGGTTTTTGTTTTTTTTGTTTAGTTTTTTATTTTGTAATTTTTTTTTAGAGGAGAAGCTTTATCACAATGACAGTCACTCACAGCTTATGTGCTCTTTTGGTTTTTACCATAACAGGTGAGTGAATACAGATAATTTACTTTTATGTTGTTGTGTTATCTGTCCAATGCGCTTACTTTACATGTTTATAAAGCAAAGGTTATTTTTACACTTTTCATGTCATATGACGTTTAAGATCTCAGGCAGCTGTAGTGATTAAACACTCTCCTGACTTGTTCTGTTTTTGCTTGTTCCCTCTACAGTGTGCAGTCGATTTGAGCCTGCTGTGTGCGCTGGTAAGGAGACAAACAATCTGTTATTTATCTTTTTGTTATGTGTTTGGATGTAATAAAAGGATTTTTCAGTGTCACATTCTTGTTTCACACTTGAAAATAAGTGTTTGAGCTAAAACATTTGCCAATATAATGGTTTTACAATGTCTGATGAACCATTTGTCTTTAATCTTGTCATTTCTCAGCTCACTGTGGCCATTCCCTTCAAGTCTTAGACAACAAAGTGGGCGAGATAAGGAGCTCTGCTTACCACAGCTGGTCCTACCGCTTTGGCTCCACCTACGACTGCTGGATTATCAAGAGTCCGGACGGACAACCCGTTGTCCTCAGGTACAAAATACAGAGAGGATTTTGATATATAAAGATACACAGGAGATATATTCTCTGATATAATTATAGACTTAATAGAGCTGCACATCAGGTAAATATTTGCAGATTAGTTGTGCATTGTATTGTCTGTTCTTCTGATGTGATAACTACTGGAGCACTGTGGTTAGGAGGGGCATCGATCCAGAAAAAATAATTTAGAGACTGTTTATTGTTACAATAAGTAGACAGGATGGTCTTGTACTACAGTTGTAAAAAAAAAACAGTGAAATGTTTTTCTGATATATGACCGTTATTAATGCCCATTGTTTGTCTCAAAAAAGCTGCCCTTCCTCTTTAAATAATGTTGTCGACTCTAATATCCTTCTCATTACCAATCCTCCCGTTTTTCTAATTTTCTAATATCTGTGTTTCAGCTTCACCCAGTTCTCTGCGCGTTGTAAGAAGGAATGGGTGTCTATAAAATCATCAACTGGTGGTGAGCCGGTTTTTCTTTGTGGCTCCAAGCTGCCGCCACCTATGGAGTTCCCAGGAGGAAATATTACAGTGATGCACCACTTCCTCCCTCATCTGTTCCCCGTGTCATCGTTTCTATTGAACTATGCCATAGGTACTTTTGCAAAATGCTGTGTTTTTGTACCTTCTCAAAGAACAAAAAACAAAAAACAAATGGTCTGGCGGTTTTGCTGCAAGTTGCTGTTCTTTTTGTGTGATTTTAATTTGTTTTATTTACTCATCTTTCCAGACATGGATGAATGCCCAGAGACGTCTTTTGAATGCCCAGAGGGACGTTGCCTTCCCCTCTCCTGGCGCTGTAATGGCCAGGTGGAGTGTCTCAACAAAGGTCCCGGCCTCGGCGCCGATGAACAAGGCTGCAACGGAGAAATGGAAACCCCAGAACCTCCGAAGCACTACAGCACACAGGCAGAAGACACCAATAGGGAAATGGACACAGAGAGAAATCACAACAAGTTCCTAGATGAACATATAGACGTTGATCGCATTCAGAATTCAGACAGGTCGTCAGAGAGAGATCCTGAGTCTGATCTGTGGGCTTTGCTGAAGAAGGAGGCGGAGGAGGAGGCAGAGGTGGATCGAGAGCAGCCGCCTCAGGCTCATAAGGAGCTCACTGTGACTCCCACTCCCATTGAGTGGCCTTGTGGCGGGGTTCTACAGAGCTTTTACGGGACCTTCTCCCCTCCAACCATTCGGGGTCCTGCTTTGTACTGTGTCTGGACTCTAGATCCTCATGACTCCAGGCCGCTCAGACTGGATCTACAACGGTTGGTGCTGGGACCTGGGGATAGACTCACCGTCTACAACAGAGAGCAAGGCAAAGGAGATGTTATTAAAATTGTAAGAAAATTCTCCAGAAAAATCTTAATTTCTTTTAAAAACAAGTCATAGAAAACAATCTTCTTGGTAACACCATGTTCATTTGTTTTCCTCAGATAACCAGCGCTTACAATTATAAATCGGTCCAAGTTGAGTCTCCCACCGGTCTGCTGTCGTTGACGTACGAGACGCTTCCTGGCTCAGAGGGAAGTGGTTTTAACGCCACTTTCCATGTTGGGAGCTACTGTCCTCCATGGGAAGGTCGGTGCGGCGGCACGCTGGGAGGTTGTTTTACCCAGGAACAACGCTGCGACGGGAAATGGGACTGTCCGGAGACAGGGAAGGACGAGGAGGGATGCAGGGGCTGCAGTCCGAACCAGTTTGCCTGTGGAATCTCGGGACAGAGAGGCGGTGGCGTCCAGTCACTTCGCCAGCAGGCCGGTGTGTTACCCGGTCACAGAGAGATGCAACTACCAGCTGTACTGTGCTGATGGCAGTGACGAGAGGGACTGTACCGTTTGCCAGCCGGGAACTTTTCATTGTGACAGTGACAGGTCAGTATGAGTGTTTTAGTCTCGATATTAATGAAACAATCTTACCTTTATCCCAAACTATAGCACATATGAGTTAGATAGTGTCTTTAGTCGCCATAGAGTTATAGATGCTTTAAATTGTAACAATATTGAGCACCGCAGCGTCTCGGTATTGAAAGTTAAAAGACTCGGTATTGATTCAGTCTCAACCTACACTGGGGAGGAGATGCACTTATAATTTAAGATGTGAGATGTTTTTTTAAATGTTCATGTTCACAAAATATCCAAGATTTAGCTGAGCGTCTTTCAGTCAGTAAAACTTATATAACAGTAGGTCTAATTGTTAATTATTGACTGATGTGATATTAAATCATGGTCAAGAAAACTAACTTTGTCTCAACTCAGTTTTGACCCTTGAAAGACTCAGTCTGGACTAATGTGGTCTCGTCTCCACCACTAGTACCACCTCAAGTACAGGATGTTCATTAACACTTATTTTTGTTATTCAAGAAGCTTATGTTTGTTTATATGTAGATTGTTTGTGTGTTTATTGTCGTCAGGTTAGTTGTCAGGTGTGTCTTGTGTTCAAATATCCTGTGACGGTGTACGATTGTATCTGGAGATGTGATAAAAAAAAAACTGCTGAAATTAATAAAAAACCGTATTCTAATTATTTTTTATTGTTGCGTTCAGCGTAATAAAAGTGTAGAATGAAACTGTGACCCAGTTAGAGCTATTACTCAGCAGCATTCAAGACAAATAACATTGCTTTGTTATGTAATAAAAACAAGTAAACACAGACAGACATCATCTCAGTCAAGGAAGCAAAACATTTACACTTTGAATAAGATTAGAATAAAACTGAATAGTTGAGTTTACTGTGTGTAAAGGATGAAGATACAAACATTTAAACACTGAACCACTACAGCAGTATCTCATCTTGTGTGGTAGTCAGTTTTATTTTGGTTTATCACACAGTATCTGCATTTTTCTGTGAAATCGAATCTCTCTTTCGTATTATCTCTCTCCTGCGTATTCTAACACACTCGCACAACCGGTCCTTTGTATCTCCTGCAGGTGTGTGTTTGAGAGCTGGCGCTGTGACGGCCAGGTGGACTGTAAAGACGGCACGGACGAGCTCAACTGCACCGTCACCCTGCCCCGCAAGGTCATCACCGCGGCAACAGTCGGCAGCCTGGTCTGTGGACTCCTGCTGGTCATCGCTATGGGCTGCACCTGTAAACTTTACTCTCTACGCACCAGAGAGTACAGGTAACTGTTATGATTACAAGCTTTTACTCCTTTTGAGGTTGTTTTTGTTTATTTCTTTTAAATTCGAATTAAGGATTTTTTTTGTGATCACATCAGCCAGATTTATAAGAGCTAAAACCTCCCACAACACAACCAGCCCACATCAAACAAACAGGTTGCTGTTGTAAACAGACAGATTCCCATGTGCAGTTTGTTCTCCTCTTAACTGTCCGCAACATCTTAAACGAAGTCAAAACATTAACTGCGTCTGTTTTTTTTCGCAGCATGTTTGCTCCAATCAGCCGTCAGGAGGCGGAGCTGATCCAGCAGCAGGCTCCACCGTCCTACGGTCAGCTGATAGCCCAGGGCATCATCCCTCCAGTCGAAGACTTCCCCACAGAAAACCCCAATGAGGTGAGAGAGAAGAGCATCATACCAACTAGTAACTGCTTTTAAGATAAACATGAGTTTAATATCAGTATCAGATAATCAATAATTCCAGCTGATAACTGATCTTTTTAGTGCTATTAACGTAGAAGTGAGATATCGTACAATGCCTTCTTTACTGAATTTAATTCAGTCAGTCATAAATTACAATTATTGTCTGATGTTTCTAAAACTGACACAAGCTTATTTGTGTGGTATTTGAATTTAAAGCATGTGGCAGTAATGTGAAAACAATTTATGAAAAATGCTGAAAATCAAAGCCCTTGTTTAAACTGTGTTAATTTCGTTCAAGCTTTAAATGACTGTTTAAAATTCATTTAATGCTGATTCTGTATGAAAAAGAGAGTATGGGGGAAAAAAAAGTCTTCTGAAAGAATGGGAGCAATGATGATATGTTTATTCGTGGGAGAAGAGGCCCTCAGCCACACTGAGGACACTATAGTTCACAGTGGCTCTTGTGTCATCCATCTTAAAGTCATGTGCTCCAGTTTTATTAATCCTCCGGCTGCAGGACGAAGTAGGAAGAGTTAAGACAAAGCTGTGCTGTTACAGTGCGAGTTCACACTGAGGTGCTTTATTATTAGCTGGTGAGGACAGCTGAGGTGATGGAGCACGCGCTCTTTAATCTAATGGCTCTATGAATTCAGTATAAGTAGTTATTTTTTAAAGTTTTCTAATTTCCATTCTCCATTTCTTCCTCCGTGTCAGACCTCGTCTCTCTCTCTGAGGGGAATTCTCCAGCTCCTCCGTCAGGACGCAGCCAACTCGCCACATCGCAGACGCCGGCCGCGATTCATCCGCCGCGCCGTCCGCCGCATGAGGAGGTGGGGTCTGATCCCCCGACCTCCCTCCAGGCCGACCCAGGCGTCGAGCTCCAGCCAGCAGCAGTCAGACGCCGCTCCCTCCGGTCAGGAACCGGCTCACTCCACTCCCACGAGCTCGTCGTCGGCCGTGGAGGCGGTCAACCAGCCGGTGCCTCAGAAACTTGGCTTGTTGTCTCAGTCAGAGCAGCAGCAGCAGCAGCAGCTGGAAACGCTGCCTCCTCTACTGCCGCTGCCGCCGCCGCCTGTCGCCTCCCCACCTCCTCCTCCATACGCTCCCCCAGCTCCACCCCTGGCCGCTCCACACTCTCTTCCAGTCGCCGTCCCTCCGAGCAGCCCCTCTCTGGCCTCCATCTTCCACACACTGGGCCTGAGTATCTCCTTCTTCAGGGCGTCGCCTTCTTCCTCCTCCTCCACCAACTCCATGCCCCTTTCCGCCTCCCCTTCTTTCTCCTCGTCCTCTTCAGACGACGAGGTGCTGCTCATCCCGCTGTCTGAAGACACCACTTCAGAGGACGACGTGCCCATGCTCACCTGAACGACTTCCCCGCTCGCCCAGTAACCCGTACCCCAACCTCCTTTATCTCCTTTACATACTTATAACTGAAACCTAGTCTTTCCACAATTGTTTGAACTTAAAGCACAGGAGTGGCTCACAGCGAGACTCGCCCTCACTGTGCAAGTCTGGTGCCTTTTTGAAATCGCTTTGAGTTGGATTCGTTGACTTTACGGAATCAAGTATTTGACAGTTTTTTTTTTTTAAAGACTTCCTCAAGAAAGTGTAAGTTTTAGATGATAAGCATGACTAACGTTTGTTCGGAGTGTAAGTGTAGGTGAGTATTGGTTGTGCACTTAATGCTGGGCAGCACATTGAAGGTAAACTTTTGCACAGAAGAATCTTCCCTATCCAGATACTGAGGCAGGCTTACTGTCGGATTGAATGATTAAGAGTTTTTATGATGGAAATCATTGTGTTCGTATGGCTGCAAAGTGTGTGAATGCATTCGCATTTTAGTCTTACACAGACAGTGGAGTATGTTTGTAGATGTGGATTGTCACCACATACTTCTGCCACTTGCATCCAGTCTCATAATTATATCACAGATATTATAGAGAAGAAGAAATAGAAAAAAATCATTTCCCCTATTTAAGTGCCTTGTGAAGGAGTTTCCTGTAGTTTGCTCGAGGTGTTTGAGATGATTCCTGGTGATGATAACACACCGCACACGAAACACACAGAGGCACGTTTTTTTTCCTTACATCACAGCACCCATTAACACATCAGAGACTTTTATCACACCATAAGAAAACTGCATGTCTACTCTGCAAGCTGGCAATAACTTTTCGGGACCTCCCCCACCCCCCCGACCCTGACCCCGACACTATTTTAGTGCACATTGATTGCAACTTAAATGCGTGTTTTTAAGTACACACACACAAACAGGTGTACACTTCCTATGTGAATGTATGTAATCTACAAAAGCAAATGTGTCAAAAGACAATCTCTTAGGTGCCTGATTTTAGGATGTGTGTGTGTTTGTGCTTGTGTGTGTGTGTGTGTGTGTGTGTGTGTAGTAGTGTGCACAGGAAGATGAGGCGCCCTGGTGATGTAAATGGGGCTCCGAATTCACAAAATAACCTCAACTTGAATCTTCAGCCCCTGAGGGGAATTGCATTCTGTCACATTTTTGACACAACAAACTTGTGGTGTGCCATTTTTATTGTTGTACATTTTTATTGTGTTTTTATTTCAGCAAGTTACTTATCATTTGTTTTTGTTTGTTTTTTTTTCTGTTAAAATTGTTTTTTTTTTTTTTTTTTTTTTTTTTGCTTTGTTGAATGTATTAGAGTCGATGTGGAGTAGCCGGAAGTTTTAAATTTTCTCTGTAACGACTTAAATAAGAGAGAAAGTGATTTTATGATTTATTAGGGTCAACTTCACTGTATATAAGTAAAAAAAAAATGTGGCTGAGATTAAACGATTTGCACTTTTAGGGTTTGTGTATTGTGTTTTTGTGACCGACGCCTCGGTAACGGAGGTGAAACGTTCGCTGCTTTGTGCTTTGTATTCAAAACGTCCCGTAGAAACTAACACTTCCTCTTCACAGAGCTCTGGAGCACGGGATAAAAAGTGAAAGCAGGGAAAAGGAAGCTGTTTGCCTCAAGACTGAAGACAGAGACAAGGTGGAAATATTGACGTTACATTAATCCGCAAGGTAATTTCAATAACAGCGTTTAGTTGAAAGTTTGATGCTGTAGGAAAGTGATTGTTCTCTGTTTGAATTGACTAAAACCTGCTCATGTTGACTTTTTGTTCAATGCTGGAGATGGAAAAAAGAAAGTTACTAAAGAAAATCACTAATTTACCATGTACTCTTTGTATAAAACAGGCACAATATGTGAGACATTTTCTCATTTTTCTTAATGTGGAAACACTAGACACAAGTTTATAAATTCTGAATTGTTTTGATTAATGCTAAATATTTAAGAAATGTTTTTTTCCTCAATATGCCGAGGCTAATGAATGAGGAAACTAAACAGGTTGATCTATCTTGTCTTGTTTATTTGAAGGAAATATGCAGTGTTTTTACATCATTTTTGTGCTAAAATAGTTTCATGTTTTCTGTTTGAGTTTTGCAGCAACTTGAGACAGTTACCAGACACATTGTAAACTGGGATCCAGACAAGAAAGTACAAAAAGTTTAAGTATGAACCGTTTGTATGTAATTTATCCAGTAAACTGTTTTGTCTTTATACTGCTGGTGCACAAATTTGTGTTAACATGAAGTTTATAAAACTCACATAAACTCTAATACTCTATGTACTGGTGTGATATGATATGATTCATCACCACATGTCACTGTTGTGTTTGCACATCTGGTTTTATGATGGGAAATCATCGTGTTCGTATGGCTGCAAAAGTGTGTGAATGCATTCACGTTTTAGTCTTACACAGACAGTGGAGTTCATAGATGTGGATTGTCACCACACACGCCTGCCACTTGCAGTCTCATTATTGTATCGCAGATATTATAGGGAAGAAAAAAAAAAAACTCACTTTGCTGCTTTGTGCTTTGTATTCAAAACGTCCTGTAGAAACTAACACATCCTCTCAACAGAGCTCTGGAGCGCAGGATAAAAGGTGAAAGCAGGAAAAAGGAAGCTGTTTGCTTCAAGGCTGAAGACAGAGACGACGTGGAAAGATTGATGTTGCATTAACCTGAAAGGTAATTTCAATACCAGACAGATAGAAAGGTAATTAGATAGACAGATACAATATTCAACCCAAATAATGGGCACTGGCATTTAGTTGAAAGGTTGATGCTGTAGAAAAGTGATTTTGCTCCTGTAGCAGACACATGGATACTCTATTTGAGCTGAAACCTAAATGTACTTTTTACTAGAGAACAGGTGCCGGTTTGATTAATGCTAAATATTTTGAATGTGTTTTCTCAATAGGCTGAGGTTAATGAAGGAAGGAAACTAAACAGGCTGACATATCTTGTCTTGTTTTATTTGAAGGAAATTGGTGTATTTTACATCATTTTAATGTTATAATGGTTTCATGTTTTCACAAAAGGATTTTTGCAGCAACCTGAGATAGTTACAAGACGTGTTGTAAACTGGGCTGCAGATGGGAAAATACAGAAACTATATGTAATTTATCAAATACACTGTTTTCTTTACATCCTGCTGGTGTAGAATTGTGTTAACATAAAGTTTATAAAACTCACATAAATTTTAATACATGTATTGGTATAATATGATATGATTTGTCACTACATGTCACTGTTGTGTTTTTACCTCTGGTCAACAGGCTGTTAAACATTTATTTGAAATGTTACCATCATAAAGTTGAGTTAAATGGGATCCACAGCAGCCAGGAGAAACATCACGCTGCTGTTCCTGAAACAACATCTTCCTCACTGTGACCTTTAAATAGGTTCCAGCCATAATTATGGTTTTACCTCCGTCCCAGATGTTCTGGGTGGGGATGTTGGTGGTAACAGTGGTGGCTCAGCTTCCTGGAGCTCTGCAGAAATGTATCTTTGATGAGGTTCAATCTCAGGTCAGAGCGGTCAGAGCTGCACCCAGTTACCCAGACAGCCCACCCAACGAGCCCTCGCTCAGACCCCCGACGGGGAAAGAGCACCCGCTGACCTCTGGACGACAAACGGGTCAAACTGGAGGACGGAGAACCTTGCCTCCGTTTGACCTCGCGAGCAAACAGAAGCGCAGTCTGGGAACGACGACTGTGACTGTGCCTGCTCCTCCACAGCCAATCAGAATCCGCACCTGGATTCCTAGAGAGAGCGACGACCTATCAGACACTGAGAAAACCAGGTTGACGTCCGCGGTGGTAGAGGCTGTGAGGACGGTGTCTTCTCTGCTGTCAGGTGCAAAACAGATACACATACACGTAGATACATGGATACATATACACACAGAGATAATAATATTGATCTTTTTAATAGTGAACAGAGTCGTGGGACCGTTGCTGCTCAACAGAGACGTCAACAAATACTGCAAGTTTATCTGGAGCAACTCAAAAGCCACAAACTACAAGAGGTGTGTGTGTTTGATCCAGATGTGGATGATGATGTTCTTGTCTCTAAAAGAAAGACCTCAGTTTACTGTTTCTGTTGTGTCTGTTTGACACCCTCCCACATCACTTTTTAAATGAATCTGCATTGAAATTATCAATAAAATACTTTTAAAATGATTAGTAATTATTAATTGGTCACTGGACACTGTTAATGAACAGACATGTGTCATGAAAATGGATTTAAAAAGTCATTTTCTTCCCTCAGATGTGGTCGAGCCAACAGCAACTACAGGAACGAGACGTGTCTGGATGTGACAGTAAGTAAGAGTCTGGAAACAAACATATGCTGTGTGTTCCTGTTTCTGCCAAAGATGTGACGCCTTCTTGTTTTCCATAAACAGATCCCAGATGATCACCTGGCTGGGTGTGATATTTACTCAGATCCTGATTCACCTCACAGGACAGTTCTCAGACCTGAAGGTGCTGGACTCGCTGACACCGACTTCCTGCTCTACCTTCACATAAAATCCACCAACAAGTGTAGAGCAGAGGTGAAAATCTTTGATGTCACAGTAAAACGTGTTCATAAGTGAAGCTTAATAAGAAGTTAGAGGTTTTTAAAGATCTTTTCCTTGGCACCCAGCCTAACGTGTTCGCCTACGCCGTCCACTGCCAGACAGACGGCCGCGGTCGACCTGTGGCCGGGGTGGTGGTCATCTGCAGGGACAGACTGACAGAGGCAGCATACGACCACCAGGCAACAATACAAGTACAACTTATAAGATTAATATTTTTGGCAGCTGAAGTTTTTAATCACAGACAGCTTCGTTAAAGTTTGTTGTCGCTGTTTTCCAGACTGTGATCCACGAGCTGTTTCACGTACTCGGTTTCTCTAAAGATCTTTTCCACACCTGGACAGACTGTTCCTCCTCTTCTGAAGGTTTTAAATAAAGCACGAACAATAAACTGAAATGGTGTAAATATATTGACAATCGGTCAGAAGACTGTGTTTATTTTTATTTTCTGTACAGGAGATGTCAGATGTTCACCTCGAGGCAAAGTGATTCACTCTGATGGATCAGGACAGATGAGGATTTACACCTCATCTGTCATCTCATCAATGCAGAAGCACCTGACATCGACAGATCCTGAGCTTGGGGGTCCACTAGAGAACCTGGTACGAACCTGTTATGAAGTCAAGGGTTGAGTCAGCTAGAGTTGGTTCAGTCAGAGGCGTCCATCTCCTTGTCTGTTATTGGTGGAAAGCTACACTGTTGTACGCTGAAGTTTTGGCAAGACTGTGGTGTGTTGGCAGTTACATCAGGCAGTATTTAGTTCTGGAGAGATTGTCTGATTAAATCACTGTATTTCCAAACATGCAAACATGTTCTGCTAATGAAGCTGCTCCCACTATCTCCTGGTAAAAACTATACTTGCATGATCTGCGACAGATTGGTTACAACCAGGGGTTCAATAAATAAACCTTCAACAAATAAATAAATAATCTGACTCATCATAGCAAAGATGTTAGTAGAAGTTCAAGTCACTGACTAGAATGATACTCAAGTAAAATTCTTAAAGTCTCTAGTGTTTACTGTACTTAAATGCGACAAGTAATCTATATTTAATTGTACTTAAGTAAAGTAGTACATGTAAATACTTTACATGTGAATACATGTGAACTTTAAAACATGGTCCAACAACAGTCTTCATTGACAATGTCTTAAGCCTGAACTAAAGTATAAAGTTTTCTGTTTGATATTGATTTTTGTTCAAGTTTCTCCATCCATATGTCCTTTAAGATGGAGCCTACATCAACCCTCAAACATGGTGTTGATCTAAACAATCACAGGTCAATTTAGAGTAAACCAGAGCAGTAGAGAAAACACCACATTTACTTTACTCTGATTTTTGTAATGACACTGAACATTGAAAATGAGTAAAAGTATTTGATTAAGTTAGGAAATGTACTGAAGTAAAAGTAAAAGTTGACGGAATTTAAAAAAAAAAAAAATCAAATAAAGTACAGATACTGCAAAAACATACTTAAGCACAGTAGTGACTGCATACAACACTGATACTTAGTGGCTCTGATACTAAATCTCCACCTCTCATACTGTCCTTCGTCCTTCAGGATGTCCCTTCAGGCAGAGTGTCCTCTCATTGGGAGACCCGGGTCTTGCGGGGCTCCATCATGGCAGCGGTGCTGGGGGACCCGACCACGGTCCGGATCGACTCGGTCACTCTAGCTGCGCTAGAAGACACAGGCTGGTACACAGTCGACCTGAGCCGCGCCCAGAATCTGGTCTGGGGTGATGGTAAAACTGTGTAGATATTCAGTGTAAACACATATGGAAAAGCTACATGATTGTTATTAACAGAGGAATTTCTAAAAGAAAAATAAACACATATGACTTAAGAGTCTTTTTTTGTAGGTGAAGGAGCCATGTTTGGTTCCCTGTCAACCTGCCAAGACAACTCCTCGTCATTTTTCTGCACTGGCAGGTACGTTTTATGTTGTTGATTCATTTAAAGTTTAGAATTAGTGACTTACTGATACATTAACCCCTCTTTTTCTCTGTAAGTGGCTCTGGATGTCATTTTCTTCACCTCCACAAGGGGACGTGCCAGACTGATCCATACCTGGAGGGATGTAGAGTGTTTAAACCTTTAAATGATGCGGTAGGTTTTATTTCCTGCACAATATTACTCAGATAATAACTGAATGGGAATATTTTTTTCTAATTTTCCACTGCCTGAAGTCTTTTACATCTGATATTTAATTTCAAATCTGCTTTAACTTGTAGATTTCCTGTTGCAGCGCCACAGTGTCACTCATTTTCCTTCACCTTTTGTCCTTCAGAGTGAATGTTGGAAACAGGACAACAGCAGACAGACATCTGGAGACGACTGGAGCGGAGAGATTTTTGGTTTCGACAGCCGCTGCTTCTTCTCCAACTTGACCAGACGGACACATACACATGTATGTGAATGTTTGTCACTTGTGTTTCCTTTTTCTCCTTCTTCTTCTCCTTCTCCTTCTTCTTTCATGTAACATTGTTTTCTTCCTTTCTGTTACAACCAGAATCAGTCTTTTGTGTTAAGCAGCTCTGTGCAGGGCTGCTGTTACAGACACAGATGTACTGGACCAAACCAGTATCACATTCAGGTGTCTGGTTCTGAGTGGACTGACTGTCCAGCAGGGGGCACAATTCAGGTAACATGGCTGATTGAATGCTGTTGATTCTTCAGTAAAGTCAGGCTGATTTTAAAACCATAAAACTGATTTGTAGTGTTAAAATCCTGATGAAGATGACATGAAAGTACATCGTTTCTCTGGACTACTGCTGTAAAAAAAATTGTCATCTGTACATTTCTTGTAGATATTTTGTTATTTAAGGGAACGTCATGATAAATGTTCAATGTATTGGCTGTGTGAAGAAAATAATGACCAATAAATCTCAGTTTTACCAGTTATATAGCTTATAATGTTAAACATATAATTTGTAAAGTAAACAAAGCACATTCACATTCTTGAAAAGTGTAAATCAAATTATATGTTTATTATTTGTGGCAGTGAAATGTGTTATTATTGTGGACTACAGTTTAGTGAGAGGTGTTTCTATTTGTTCTGATTCGCATTAGTGGACTAGATTTGCATTAGTTAGGTGCATATCTATAAATCAAGGTGATGCAAGAAAATAAACTTTCTATCTCTGGTATTCAGAATAAGTTTATAATGATTTTACTAATGTCTACATTATCTGCTTGTCTTTACTGTTTCTAATTCACAGATAAAAGGATATCATGGTTTAGTTTTCTGCCCTGACAGGAGGTTTTGCTTGTACCCTGACATTTCTCCTTCCTCAGATGATATTAATACATTTCCTGCTTCTTACACAAGGCGAGAATAACTAAAACATATCATTCAACATCCTTGTTTAATATTGATCTGTAACTAATAAACAGCTTCCTTTATTGTTGTTTTTTATTCAGAGAGCCTTATGTGATGGTGACTTCAGCTCAGGATGGGAACTTGTTGACCCTCAGACCTCCTATAGATTTCACTGTAGTACCAGTGCTGTGTGTCACAGCTGCTGTGTGTGTCCTGGCTGCTCTAGCAGTGTTTTACAGTAAATGTTGCTCCTGCAGCATTAGGATCCACACTGTCCCTGAGGATCACAACAACCCTTAAAGAACTGTGACTAAGGATCCACATTGTGTTTCTTACTGCAAATCTAATTCTATAAGATGCAGATTGTTATTTGGTTTCTTAAGTGCATATATCTACAGAAAGCATGAGTGTGGATCCAGGACATAACCACAGATGTGGACATTTTCAAAATTTTAGAAGCTGTTTTTCACCCATCTGAGTCTTAAAAGTCTCAAAAGAAGGGACTTAAAGTGTCACATCAAGACTGTAATTGAAATAATAGTCAGTAGGTGGCACCATTGCTAAAACTATAACAAGCCATAAACTGGAGAGGTTTGAGACTGTGTTGAACATCATGTCACTGAATAAACTTATCTCCATCAATCCATCCATCTGATTCGCTCTGCTTTTTTGTCTTTTAATATTAATATTTAATTATTTTAATATTTTAATATAATGCTGTGTTTTTTACAGTGTCAATGTGAAGAGTGAGGGAATGAAGCTTTCATCTCTTTTAAGTATTTAGAGTTTGCCAGAGTTGGAAAGTATGTCATTGTATTTATATGGTTTTACAATTTGCCCAAACCTATTTCATAATCTCATCACTATATCACAGTTAATGTAACCATTTATTTTATTTATAAAATGCTGCTTTACATAGATATTCATCACTGCTAAATCAAAATTATTCAAACAGAGCAATATATATATATATTTATATGATAAATATTATATATTTATTATATATATTATATTTATATTCAACAAAGACAAACAGGCCAATCTTTTTTTTAAAAAAGAAAAGAAAATGTGGACTTTAAATTGTTTATGTGATGAAAGGTGTGATGTTCAGATGATATATGATGTTTCTGTTTTATTTTGATAAATATATAATTTTGAACCTTTCTGCTCCATTAAGTATTTATTCATCAATGCGTTTATACTTTTTTGACAATTAGATCATAACATTTTATAATTTCATCACAATATTACAATTAATGTAATCATTTATTTTATTTTGGAAATGCTGCTTTGACACTGTTCTTCTCACCTCTCCACTTCTGATATTTGCTAGATATTACACTACTGCTAAAACAAAATGAAATTATTCAAACAGATCGAATATGTAAAATTGTTTTTATTTTGTGAGAGGAGCTTGAACATAGACAGAACAACAGAATAAAATATTTAAAAAATCAAAATCACTACATTTGATAACAATGAAACAAGACAATGATTTATATTGTGAAGCCACCTAAATCACTCCTCTGTGGAGTCTCAAAACATATGAACATATCACTCTTTTAATCAGTAGAAATTTCATTTAGAAGTGGATGTTTGAAATCAGAAATTTACAACTTTAATTCAGTTCACTAGGCATTTTAAAACACTATCTGTGCTAAGACTGTAAAAAGCTCAGTCTGTCAGTATATCAATCAGGTCTCACTCTCAGTTGTATTTCCTCCAAATAAAATTTCTTCCAATTCCATTTCTTTCCACACAGGTATGGTGGTCTGTCTGGGGGCAACTCCACTGGAGCATGGTATAAAATAATAGCTTGTTTCCAAACACTCTTCAGTGAGCTTCAGACACACAAAACAGAACTCCACCTTACATCGAGGACAGGTGATATTTTTACAGTTTCTTGTGTTATGTTCCAGTATTTGGCCACAGGTGGGACATGCACGGATGGAGGGGCAGCCAGTGACCCCCTCTACATCTTCGAAGGTGATCTCTGGACAGGTTCTCAGTGTTTCTAACAAATTTGTGCAGCCGTCATTTCCA
Source organism: Polydactylus sextarius (assembly GCA_016801845.1). Classification (NCBI taxonomy): domain Eukaryota; kingdom Metazoa; phylum Chordata; class Actinopteri; family Polynemidae; genus Polydactylus; species Polydactylus sextarius. Next base: position 9,909,941 of record CM028929.1, read on the forward strand.
CAGCGGTCTGAACGTGGAGCAGGACCTTTCCACTTTTTCAAACACTGCCAGCAGAATATATAGATCTGTTTTTCTCCGCTGTACACACTGTGCATTTAACACTGAGGTTGTTGAGATTCTCTCTCATCACACAGGAATTACAGCCAGGACACTGACGAGAAAACATAAAAGAATTTTTTAAAAAACTATTCTATTTACACTGATACCAGCAAATAAAGTTTTCAGTTGTTATAGCAAAGATACTTACTGATTTTATATCCAGTAAATTCTTGACATTGCCAAGCATTTGTTTTTGGAAGTCATCATTTTCCTCAGGGGTTAAAAGAGCCATTTTACAAACCTCCTCGAATAACCACTCAGCATCACAACCAAACACCCCGCAGACAAATCTTCTTTCACCCTTTAGATCAAAATCAGAGTATAATTATGAGTTAAAACAAACAAATCTGCCCACCTCCACCATCACCACCCCTTAAACCACTCGTATAATGTAAATGTAAACTATAGTATAATATATAAACTTTGACATTCCAAATGAATGCTATAATATCAACTCATTAATATCATACCTTGTCTAATAACCAGCGACAATGGTTGGTGAGAGACATGGGAGTGACAGCATGACCGCAGGACATCAGTGCTCTTGGAGACTTGTAGCCAATACACAAAACTAGATACACAAGGAATAAAAAGCATGGTGATTTGCCCTAAAGAGTTAGATTAAAATATCTAGACATAAGTAAAAGTTTCATCGTAAACTTACCGTCTAATTCATCCTCTCTTTCAACAAATGTAAGTGTTGGGTCCAGAGGATCATAACATTTCTCTGGTTTAGTTGTATTTTCACACTGTTGTTCGGTTTTGTCATTTATCTGCAAAGAATCTGTCTCATTCCGTGTTTTTTTAACGCCGTGGTTAATTTGCTGCAAACTTGTCTGATTTTGTTGTCCAGTGTTTGCGGATTTCTGCTGCAAGTTAATCTGATATTTCTGCTGCGCACTCGACTTGCTGCCCATCTTGACTTGTCACATATGACACTACTAGGCTTAATGGTTTAAGCTCCATCGACTGCTCCACTAGCATTGTTTCTATGAAGTCATGTGATGTGTCGACGTAAGTTGTTTTTGTTTTGAAATCGTGACAGACTGGGATGACGATGATGATTAAAACCCCGTTTTATGCTCTGACTTTTCTGTTTTAGTGGTTCATTTGTAGCACGATTTCAGCGTCTACAGACACATTGTCAAACTACAGGCTGCGATCAAATGGGGATCCAACTCAAAGCAATTGGACCCACGGGAGACGAAAAGATTGTATATATCTGCGAAACTGAAGGCCAGATGCAGAGGGTGACTGCAGGGAAACTAGCAGAGATACTTAAAGAAGAACTACACACGCGTGGGTACCGACTATTTTCATTTCAAAATATAAATATCACACGTTTTTGCATCGAAAATGTCACTAGTACCCCTCTAGTGATGTATTGGTCGTTAACATGATGCTCCTGTTTGACTGCACTTTTACCACAGTTAAGACAAGTACGATCTAAATAAATAAATAAAACAAATAAACAAACAAACACGTAAACAAATAAAGCACTCAATTAAAGTATTCAATTTACAGAGTTAGTTAATTCTAAATGAACTTATGTGCTGATTGAAAGATGCATTCGTATAATATTTTCACAGGTGCAAGCAATTTTCGACAGTTATGTATGGTTGACCTTTGAAGACCTGGATACCATGTAGGCTTAGTTGACTCACACAAGTTTGACAAATAAATATTAATACTGATGACAGAAAATATAAAATGGAGCGTCTCTGCTTTATGTTTGACATAACAAATGTTTTGGAGAAGTGAAACGTACATATCTATTTTGATGTCTTATGTCTTATATTATGACTTTTTTAAGAAGCTGACATCCGGTTGGTATTTGGAACAAAGATCCTAGAGGAAAAGACCCCTCTTGTGAAATATGGGATCAAGCACATGTCCACAGTTCGTGCAATCCTGCTACTGCCTGGAGGAAACTGAGGAGATCGGTGTGATGCAAAGAAGAAACCCAACAACAAGACCACAAATTAGAGCAGCAGAATGTTGAGATACTAAAAACAAATAAAAAAAATGCATTACCTAAATCAGTACTTTCAACTGTCTAAACGTGTCTTTAATTGCCTCTGAGGAAGTTCATTGTTGTGCTATCAGAATCAGATCACAATCAGTTTTAATAAGTTAAGTGGATTTTCGACACCAAAAAAGGGAAAAATATGTCAAAGTTATTAAAACATGTACATGTGACAGACATCTAACCATAAGGTTGAACATTATTTATCAAAAAACATCTGTTTATAAATGTTCTATCAGATTAAGTTTTTAAAAGGGGGGTATTTAAACACAAACTTAATTATAGCTTCCCACCAAAACAATTACTCACAGCTAAGTTCATGCTTGCCCATAGTAACATGAATACTTATTCAAATATATAAATATAAATTACATATATATACACTGATAAACAGTGCAAGGGAATCCCTCCAGCAGCCTAAAACAATAGCAGCTTGATACAACAAAGGTCCAGAACCCACTTGAACCATCCGTGAATGTAATCTTTATCATAGAGAATAGTTTTAAGTTTAACCTTCAATGTAGAGATTGTGTGTATTGTGAATCTTACAGGGAGTCCATCAAGAGAAGCTAATATAACAAAATACGATCCTCTCAGTACATGTGCTGTAGCATTTAGGATCAACTTATTTTAACACTCTGACTGATAATAGAGAAGTAATGTGTTAGCCCAGCCAAGAGGTAACAAATGCACTGATTGACTTTTTAGCATCCTCATGGGGCAGGAAGTTTGTAATTCTTGCGATATTGTGCAGTTGGACAGGGCTGCCCAAGAGACTTGTTTTATATGTAAAATTAAGGACTTTGACTACCTGATTGGTTAAATCTAAATTCATAGGTAAATACCACTAAATAAAAACTGCACAGCAAAAGAAGCTAAAATGATGCGTCCTGGTGCCTAAATGATGCATTTATAGTCACAGTGACTTTTGAGTGACTTAGACGGTTTCATTAAAGAGGTTATTTTTTCATTCTTTAACAAGCTGTCTTTTTTTAAGTGGGGTAAGTAAGTAAGTAAGTAACATTTATTTATATAGCACTTCTCACAGAGAAGACACACAAAGTGCTTTACATGGTTAAAATACAGAGTAATAAATACATACATCCAATGACATTGAAAACAAACAAATCACGGGGAACAATCTGGGAAAGTCTGCCTAAAAAGGTAGGTTTTTAGAAGCTTCTTAAAGCACTCAATAGATTCAGCAGCTCTCAGATCATGCAGTAGAGGGTTCCATAGTCTGGGTGCGGCAGACTCAAAGGCTCTGTCACCTTTTGTTCTTAATCTTGTGCATGGAACTAGATTTTTAACTTAATCCACTGATAATATCAGATATTTTTAGATTCCTAGTTTTACCAGACAGATGTCTGGTTGTGAGTTTTCTTGTCAAAGGTATGCTGTAGGGCAAGATGACCAGAGTGGGTGGGTTGTTGAAGAGACTGCAGTTAACAGTCATTGTTTAATGAAAACACTTCTTTCATGTTGCAAGCTATGTGGTGTGAAAACCTCGATTGTCCATTTTGACCTGATTTCACTTCATACTCTTTGCACACTACTTATGAACACCCGTACACTGACCACAAAACTTTCCCTAACACTTCAGCATGTTTATCTTCATTTGAGCAGAAAAGCCCATGAATATTTTTAGCGCTTTAGAAAAAATAATCTTATTGGAACATACAGAGAGAAGAGAAAGCCAGTGTAACTCAATGACCAAACTTATCAATTTTGTCAAAATGCACAGCCAACATCAAGGTTTTAGTGTGTGTAGATTCTCATTTGTCCAGGTCATCACAAAGTGTAAGGACATCTTGCTTGGCACTTTGGGAAGGACCCCTTCAGTGTGGTGCAAGAATATGAAAGAACACCAAGTAAAATCGTGGACTACAGGAACCACAACCTCAGATGCCCATAGCACAAACTTATATCAACCAGCATCTGCCTAGGCTCCACAGTGAAAGTCCACTGGGCCAAAAAGATGAGACAAATTATCACTGAACGGCTGTAAAAAAAAGGCCGACCATCTCCTATTGAGACTGTCATCACTTTTGCCTAGGGTGACCTTGCAGAAGGTCACTGAATTCATTGAGAAGGCCTAGCTATCCCAACATACCAAGGCCAAGGAAAAGCAAATCCCTGGTCCAGAGCTAACAACACCGGGAGAAAAGAGGAACTCAGCTGGAGGAATAGAAGGCAACACTGCTTCAGAGGACACACAAAACAAATGAGTAAAGAACATTTCAGACAGGGACCTCACCCAAACAGAGAAAGAAGTCTTACCCAAGGGACTCAATTTCGCCATAATGCCACAGCACTTACCTATGGTAGATCTCGTCACTGCAACTGAATCTGTCATCAGGAAAACAAACTTACTTGAAACTGAAGCAGAACAGTTGAGGTTGAAGGTGTCAGCAGCCCTCTCCAAACCCTCTTCCAACTTCACCATCCAGAAAAGGAAGTCAGTGGTTGCACTGAGCAAAGAACAAAACATTACCATCCTTCCAGCAGACAAAGAAAGATGCACAGTTGTCTTGAACACCACAGACCAAGGCCGCCGCTAGTCATTTGGGTGCCATAAGCACAGCAGCTTTTCGGTGCAGATTTTGATGCAGATTGGTGTAAATTAATACTTTTTGGAAAATGATCTGGTGTGAATGAGAATATTATTGACAATAGAGAGGGGGTAATAGCCATTTCTGTAAATATCTAGCTATGTGTAAACATGGTATCAGAGTTATACTCAAAGTCAGAAGTGAACAGAAATAGAGACAGTATAGTGCTCTGTGGTCTCTGGTGTCTGCCCACAGCGGATACATTTACGAACACCACTCTCCAACAAAACTGAAGAAGTGTCTTGCATGAAGGTAAAACACATCTTCAAGAAATTATAAGAATCCAGTTTCCTTAGATTCAACTATGTCACTTTCAATCAAAAACAACAATAAAAAAAAGCTTTTTTTTAAGGCACTGCATCTCTTAAGATGTCTAATGAGAATAAATTAGAGATGCAAATGATCAATTTAGAGACACAGAGTCTCGTCAAGAAATAGTCTGCTGTCTGGTATTTTAACAACCTTCTCACAAACCCCCTGAAAAGTATAGCCCCAAGTTAAGAACCACAGTGCAATAGAGAGTAATGTGTTTGTATGTGGTTGGTTGCAAATTCCTTTACAGTAACTTTAGCAAATAAACACTCCATCATTCATATTTATGATATTTGAGTTAAGTTGCTTAAGAACAAGTGCAACATGACAGATTAGTTAAAATTATTTAAGCACAGTGGCTCAAAATTGACACATTAAAGACACAGATTGAACAGTGTGAAGTATTCTAGTCAAAATAGTTATCTTTAGAATTCACACAGAGGTGGACATTTTTGTCACATTCATTATTTGGGCAATGCAATGGGAATTCATATTCAATATTACTTTTGTGTATTTGTGTTCTGTTAAGTTCACCAAACTTTTTCAAAATCATTAATTTCCAACAATGTGGAGTAACAGGTGATGTTACCCTACTACTTCTCAGTTCTAATGTTGGCTGATGCCTTGGCTGTGATACATGGTTGTGGCATTTGGACACCAAATTGTCATTGTTGTTTTGGTTTCACATCAGTACAAATCAGGGAGTCAACCTAGTATCTCATCTCCAGAAACTCTCACATGTGCATGTGAATGAGGACATTCATTAAACCTGATAGTTTGTCTATGTGTGAAAATGTTCTCACCGTGATAAAATCAAACCTACGCTATGGCATGCAAGTCAGGCTGCGTTGGCATGTTTTACAGATCAACTTTTATCTTTGAGATAGTGTTGTGCATTGCTCATAACTTCATATCATTGTTCATATCACGTCAGTATTTCCTAAAAAAGAAACTTTGCCTTATCTGTAAGAGCCACTTTCATGTTATGTAAGACAGGATACTTTTAACTCTTCACATTTTTTTAGTTTCATTTCCATTTAGTGATCTACATGTCAGCCTAAAAAGTTAGGAAATTCCTATCAAACAGCTATTCTGAAAAATTATCATATTTTGGCTTAGGTCATGGATGCTTGATTAAAGGTCAAGTGCGTCCATGATTTCAAAATCCTCATCAAGCCAGTGCTATGTATGTACAGTGGTGCCTTGACTTACGAGTTTAATTCGTTCTGTGATGAAGCTCATAACTGAAATTACTTGTATGTCAAATCAATTTTGCCCATTGAAATGAAATGAAATGCCATAAATCTGTTCCAGACTACCAAAAAAACACCTCAATTGTTTTTTGTTACATGTTTTGGAATAAGAAAAATGTACTTAAGGCACAGCACGGCGGCACAGGGGTTAGCGCTGTTGCCGCACAGCAAGAAGGTCCTGGGTTCAACTCCCAGGTCTCTCTGTGTGGAATTTGCATGTTCTCCCTGTGTCTGTGTGGGTTTCCTCCAGGAGCTCTGGTTTCCTCCCACCACCAAAAACATGCAACATTGGGGATAGGTGAATTGAGCATACTAAATTGCCCCTAGGTATGGATGTGAGTGAGAATGGTTGTTTGTCTGTATGTGTTGCTTGTCTATATGTGGCCCTGTGATGAGCTAGTGAGTACGGGATAAAGGGGTAGAAGATGGATGGAAAAATTTACTTAAATAACAAATACTATATTAAAACACACTACAATAGAATGTACTGCAATTAAACTTATTTTATTAAGTATAATGTACAACATTTAACTTGGAGATCAGATGACTTGAAGATGCTGATGAAGGTGGAGGAGAAAGGCTGAACTGAATAACTGAATCTTATTTGCTGATTTTTGCCCTTTTCGCCACACTTTCCTCACTTTCTGCGAACCACTTAAAGTGAACGAGAGAGACGGCTCATATCTTAGAGATTTGTTAGTTGGGACATTCGTAAGTTAATGTACCACTGTATATCTTTGTTTTTAATATAAAGTATTACAAAATAATTTCCGTCACCTTTACTACCTATTTCCTCTACCTTTACTGATATGTTAACTCAGCAATTCCTCAGTAATTCATGATATAATGGTGAAAAGATGAACATCATCTGATTATTATCAAATTCTCTCACACTAAAAGAATCTTTAAATTGCAGTTCAGCATTTACCAAAGAAACTATTGCGTTTTCTCATAAAGATTAACCTCAAATATGTGAAACTGAAGATAAGAAATCTTGTAATTATATATTATTTCCTCTTGATAATGAGATGCTAGATAATATTTACATATATGTGATTTTAAACAAAATGACATTTGTTTTTGTCTCTGGTGACTGCATTGATTTTCTGTAACTATTATAATATGGTCTATGCCTGAAGAACCTGTCTGGACCCAGTCTTATAATTTCCTGTTTTATTTTGAGAGTCACTTGGTGGTAGTCGCCCAGTGGAGAAATTTCAACATTGCAGCAGCATATAATCAAGAACATTTACTCCCTGCACCTTTGTGATTTCCTCCAGTTTGGTTGCCTGCTCCACCCTGGTTGGTTTCACCTGTGTCTAACACTCTGAATGTCCTGTGTGACTGCTTCTACTCATTTTGTTTCCTCCTGTTTTCAGTGGATTTTTTACGTGCTTTGGATTTTAGTTCCTGTAAGGTAATAATAACAATAATAATAATAATGTTTCAACAAGCCAGAAACTTTAACTTGAAAAAAAGAAGATACTGGATGGTTTATCAGTGTCTCTTTCACTTTCAGATAAAAACACTGGCAGCCACTTTGATGTTAACTGACTTTTTTCTATATAAATGAATGAATGAACTTCTCCACATCAAACTCACAGGGGGTGGAAAGCTTGTGACAAATTCAGAAGATCTTATGGAAAAAGCTGCTGAAAAACAGGATGAATCAAGTAATGTAGATGAAACGATGTACTGTACAAGAAGTGAAAATATGGAAATATTTCATCATCACAGAGAAGAAAGATGTAACTGGTGCTATTTATTGTAAATAATGCTATATATATATATATATATATATATATATATATATATAGTTAGTCTATATTTTGCTTAAGCCAAAAAAAAAAAAAAAAAAAAGGATAAAGAATTAACTTAGAGCAGTAATAGAAATTATTTATATTTTGAATATGATCAAATATGATTTCTATAGCAACAGCAATGTCATAATTTTAACTAAATGACATAAAGAAAATAATGATATCTTTAGGAAATGAGTCACATGAATATATAATTGTGTTTTTTTTTATTCAGTGATGAGGTTACACTACTAAATTATATAAATAAATAGTGGTGCACCTCTATTCATATATATGAATAGCGGTAGTGTCATGACATCGTTTTCTTCCTTAAGATTCTAAGACACAGAAAAGTCTGGGATGTCACGGTCTGAAGAATCAAGGAGCCACATGTTACCTCAACAGTGTCCTTCAAGTTCTGTACAGGACACCTGGGATCCATGAGAAGTTTGGAGGGTAGGTGATACGGTTCCTGGCTCCTCTAGTCAACATGTCAACAAGTCCTTGGGCAAATATTGAGCCCCATATTGCCCCCCAATGGCCATATCAATGTATGTACATCAGAAAATCCTAATGAGAGGTGTGTAATATGAATGTGATCTATAGTGTGAAGCACTTTAAGTGTTCTCAAGAAGACTAGAAAAGTGCTCTATAAATGAAGTCCATTTACACACATTTTATAACATCTGTTCTATCTGTAGTAAAACAAACTAGAAGAGAAATTTAATTTTAAATTTAATGTAAAATAGCATAGTTAAAGATTATTTGGGGTTTTTCTTAGTCATTTCAAACCTATAACATTATTGAGTGTATTGAAATAGGCAGTAAACTGTCAGTGACAAGCTACTTTCTCACTAAAGACCAAATACAGATGTGAAGCTGAAAACCTTGTTCAAAACCCTGACGAGTGGTACATGTGGAACAGAAGAGATTACAACAGCCTTCGGGATTAAAAATGGTAACGTGGACAATGGAAAAACAGGGAAAATAAGCCAAAAGCAATAGACAGTGGAGATGAAAGTGTTAAATTATCGGTGCTAAATTAATTGATCAAATGCTTTAGTTAAACTGATTTATTCAATGAAACGTATCATTTTATAGTTCATGAACAACGTGATGCAGCTGAATGTCTGCAGATGATCTTAAGTCAAGTTAGCAAACAAGTCTCTGATGTGAGTATATATCAACTCTATGATGTTATTTACAGGTAAAACAACAACAATTAGAATGATGTGAGGTAAAAGTCCTTTGTTGCTTTTCCAAAGGCTTTTCCTGGGGCAGCTGAAATATACAACAAAATGCTCCAACAATCACATCATCAATGAGGAGACAAATCCATTCTGGATTCTTCCACTGTCACTGAAAGATGCTGACAATACAGACTACAGTGTGGTAAGAAGCAGCCAACATGAAGATCACTAGATCACTGCTGTTATGATAGCATGGCTGTATTACTCCAATTTATTATGATTATGTTTATAGCAAAGAAGTTTTGAAAGGATCTTTGAGACAAAACATTACCATGGAGACAACATGGTGTACTGCCAAACATGTGGAAAGAAAACAGAGGCAACAAGTGTGAGCTTGGGATTTAAGTTCTGAAAATAACTACTGACAGGTCACATTTATATTGGATGTAAGTTTTATATATATTAGTGACAATGTATGTTCATTCGACAATCTGGTCTTTGTTGTGTTCTACAGGAATGTGACATGGCAGAATATCCTCAGATGTTGATTGTGCTTCTTCAGAGATTTGACATTGACTACTCCACAATGTCTTATGTGAAATCACATCGCTGTGTGGCAATATCACTCTTATTAACAGTAAAGGCAAGTAACTTAACTTGAATACATATGAATGATGTAGTATTTTTTTGTTGTTAAGGAATTTACAACCATCCAACCACATACAAACACATTACTTTCTATAACACCGTGGTTCAGTGGGTTTATGGAAAGGTTGTTAAAATAAGGGACAGCAGACTATTTCTTGAGCCCTGGCCTGACTTGACTGTATAGAGGCTTTGGTACAGATTTTTCAACAGACTTAGAATTGATACGTGAACTTAAAAGGTACAGCTAGGCAGATATTATTACCTTTCAACTAAATAACTAAGACATTGAACTTGAAATGCAGTAATGCAAAGCATTACATATCTGGTTGTTTGTAAGAGCACCAAGCAACACTGTTGCTACAAATGAAAGATGAGAATTGATCATGTTAATGTGTGTCAACATACTGACACTTGACACTTGATGCAGCGTTTATCTCTGATACTGTCCCAAAGTAATGAAGCTGTAGAAGCAGTGACAGACTGGTGAGCTGGAATTTGGGCAGATGCCAGAGGCTGCGAGCCTTCATGAGCTGGCTAACCAATTGCAGGGCCCATGGTATCCCAAAAACACCTCTTACGGCCCACTTCTTTATTCAGTTTTATAGCCATCTGATAGTCAATCATCTCCAAATTCTTCATATCTATTAATGCTGTAAACTCATCACCACAGGACATATTGAATCTCTACATTGCACTCATGGTTACCCTCTACAGTCACCAACTTTTACATCAGTCTGCATTGTTATGTAAAGAAATGTCTTGTTCAGAACGTGCATGGTTGGTTGGTTTCTATTTGTTTGCAAAAGTTAAAACGAAGCAATGCCTCATGGGAATGTCAACACAGACTTGAGTAGAACGTGTCGGCGTCTGGGTGGTTGTTGGAAGTTGGAGGCTATATAATATACGCTAAAAAATGCGGCAAATTGACTGATTTATTTTTTTAAATTAAGTGCAACTTCAGCTAGCACTAGTGCTAAAACTTCTAGCACCAATGTTAGCGAAACATCAGGACCCGATCACCAGTTCACTGTGGTCCCCGGTCATTCCATCCATCTTCTACCCCTTCACACTCAACCCACAGGGAATTTAGCACGATCAATTAACCTATCCCCCAAAGCCTGTATGTTTTTGGACCTACGCAGACATGGGGCGGACAGTTAAACTCCACGCAGAAAGTGATCCAAATGAGGTGATCAATATTATGGCAGCCCTTTTTATGGCTGGTTTAAACATAACACTCATAACCTGCTTCATACCAGGTTAAGTTTGCATCATAAGTTATCATGGTGATGTAGACAAGATAAATGAGAGCCATGATTGTGAGACGAGAGACTGTAGTTTTAGGTTCAACGTACCTCACTAACCCACTGTTGCCAAAAAATACACCCCTCTAGTGATCAAAGGTATGAACACAAATATGCACAGACATTGCCAAGTTGCTCTTGTAAATGTTTTTAATAGTTTGTTTTTAAAAGCCTTTTAACATACATAATTCTATATTGCAGAACAAAATGTACAAATGTTATGGGATGGTGGATCATATGGGCAGTCTAGGAGGTGGACATTACACAGCCACTCTGCAGGACAGTGAGAATAAGAGCTGGTACACGTTTGATGACAATTCTGTCAAAAAGGTTATAATTATCATTTCAAAGTCATTGGTATAGCATGCAACTAAAAATATAAATATAAAAATATAAAAATACAAATTTAACTTAGTTGAACTTTTTCTGTTGTATTTGCTAAAACATGCAGGTTAAAGAGCAATCCTTTGCAAATGACAAGACTCACACGTATGTTTAAATATTATTTTATCATCTTAATGTGTTATCTGATATTGTTAACTGTTGTAAGCCAAGATTAATTTAAATGTTTTGTTGTTCACCAGCTCTAAGACTGTGTATCTTCTCACATACAGAGGTAAGTTTAGTGAAGTGTATAAAGAAATAATTTGATCTATGGCTGTGATGTTGACAGACCATTATCAAATATTGAATCTTCTCTTCACGTCAAAGCTAAAGACCAATCCTCTTTGAGACAATGTGGTGCAAAAAGGTGGTGATAAGGTGGAAAACATACCATTCACAGTGAAGAATTGAGAGGCAGATGAAAAAAGACAAAGAAACAGAATATTTCTGATGAATGTCTCTACAAAACATTGTTTTAGTCCATCAGATGATGTGGAAATATTTAGGTGTGGACCAAAGTTGTTGACCAAGCCACTTAAACGGCCATATCTTCACACTACCATAAAAATCAACTGATAAGTCATATTACTGACATCTAGAACTTGTTTCTGGATGGTAATAATGAAACAGAAATATTTTGTCTTTTCAATTCAGAACATAAAGACCAGGATGAAACATTTAACAGAAAGGGAAAAGAACCTGGAGCCAGGACCACTGGTGAGGAAGAAAATGGACAGATGGGACATAGTGGAGAGGATGAGAGAGAGAACAAAAATGATATGATGAATGATGGGGAGAAGGAGGAGAGGGAGGAAAAGGAAACAACGAAAAATATAGAGGAGAAGAGGAAGGAAGTGGAAAATAAGGAGAAGAAGAAGGAGGAAGAGGATAAGAAGAAAGAGGCTGAAGAAGAGAAGAGGGAAGAGGAGGGAGAAAAGAAACAGGAGAAGAAAAATGAGGAGAAGAAGAGGGAGGAGGAGGAGAAGAAAAAAAAGGAGGAAAAGAAGAAAAGGGAGAAGCAGGAGAAGAAGAAGGAGGAGGAGGAGGAAAAGAAAAATAAGGAGGAAAAGAAGAAAAGGGAGGAGGAGAAGAAGAAGAAGGAAAAGAAAAATAAGGAGGAAAAGAAGAAAAGGGAGGAGGAGGAGGAGAAGAAGAAGAAGGAAAAGAAAAATAAGGAGGAAAAGAAGAAAAGGGAGGAGGAGAAGAAGAAGAAGGAGGAGGAAAAGAAAAATGAGGAAAAGAAGAAAAGGGAGAAGCAGGAGAAGAAGAAGGAGGAGGAGGAGGAAAAGAAAAATAAGGAGGAAAAGAAGAAAAGGGAGGAGGAGAAGAAGAAGGAAAAGAAAAATAAGGAGGAAAAGAAGAAAAGGGAGAAGGAGGAGAAGAAGAAGAAGGAAAAGAAAAATAAGGAGGAAAAGAAGAAAAGGAGGAGGAGAAGAAGGAAAAAAAAATAAGGAGGAAAAGAAGAAAAGGAGGAGGAGGAGGAGGAGAAGAAGAAGAAGGAGAAGAAGAAAAGAAAATGAAAAAAGAAGAAAAGGGAGAAAGAGAAGAAGAAGGAGGAGGAGGAGGAAAGAGGAAAGAAAAAATAAGGAGGAAAGAAAAGAGGAGGAGGAGGAGAAGAAGAGGAGGAGGAGGAGAAAGACAAGGAGGAGGAGGAGATGAAGAAGAAAGAGGAGGACAAAAAGGAGGATGAGAAGAAAGAGGAGAAAGAAAAGGAGGAGGAGGACATGAATAAGAAAGAGGAGGAGAAAGGGGAGGACAAAAAGGATGAGGAGGAGGATAAGAAAGAGGAGAAAGAAAAGAAGAGGGAGGAGGAGGAGATGAAGAAAGAGGAGGACAAAAAGGAGGAGACGAAAAGAGGAGACAGAAAAGAATAGGAAGGAGGAGGAGAACGAAAAGGAGGAGGAGAAGAGAAAGGAAAAGGAAGAGAGGAGGAGGAGGAGAAGAAAGAGGAGGACAAAAAGGAGGAGACGAAAGAGGAGACAGAAAAGAATAGGGAGGAGGAGAAGAAGAAAAAGGAGGAGGAGATGAAGAAGAAAGAGGAGGATGAAAAGGAGGAGGAGAAAGAAAAGGAGGAGGGGGAAAAGAAAGAGGAGAAAGACAAGGAGGAGGAGGAGATGAAGAAGAAAGAGGAGAACGAAAAGGAGGAGGAGAAGAATGAGGACAAAAAGGGAGAGGAGGAGGAGAAGAAAGAGGAAAAAGAAAAGGAAGAGGAGGCAGAGGAGGAGAAGAAAGAGGAGGACAAAAAGGAGGAGGAGAAGAAAGAGGAGAAAGAAAACGAGGAGGGGGAGAAGAAAGAGGAGGACAAAAAGGATGAGGAGGAGGATAAGAAAGAAGAGAAAAAAAAGAAGAGGGAGGAGGAGGAGATGAAGAAAGAGGAGGAGGAGACCTAAAGAGGAGACAGAAAAGAAGGAGGAGGAGGAAGAAAAAGGAAAGGAGATGAAGAAGGAGGAGACTAGAAGGAGAAGGAGAAGGAGGAGGAGGAAGAGGAGGAGAAGGAGGAGAAGAATGTCAAGTAGGCTTTTTCACTCAGGAAATTTGACCACTTTATCCAACCATGAAACAATGAAAACACACATTCACTATAGCACCTGAAATCTGTGCAGTGGCTTTTGGTCATCTAATCACTTTTATTTTAGCCTCCTAAAGATCATTCAAGAAAACTGTTTCTAATTCTTTGGCTATTTTTTTCTATTAGGTGCTGCTTCTTTTGCTACTTCTGTTGCTGTTGCTGCAGACATAAGTAAAAAAACAAAGCAAGTCAGAAGTAAGTATTCCTCTGTTCTCTGAAACGCTCTTAATTAAAAACCTGAATATAAACCAAAGAAAATAAGTCAATTTCAGATGCTTATGCTCCACTTCAAAGCCAGTGGGGCAGATTTAAGGACAGAGACACTTAGACATCAGTTAATATGTTTATCTAAAGAAATTAACTTGGTTTTCTTCTTCACCAGAAGAGAAATGTCCACGCCCTGAGAGGAGCACATCATGGCTCAAATGCAGAACCCGTCAAATGGTTTTTTTTTTAAGGCTTTATTTCTGGTTGTGGTACTGTTTTATTTCATTCTGTACTTTTTTTTATTAATATTTATTTTATCATGATATACTAAGAAGGGGGGTATACATTCACCATTTATTGTAGCAAATGGATTAAGTGACAAATCAACCAATAACTTGATATCAAAGTATTAAAGTATTACAATTGTATTATGAATCAACTTTCTTGTCTTCCACTTAATGAAAATTGTGTGATTAATTAGTGACAAAGCAAAATACTTGTACATGTGTAATTGTTCTGTATTAAAGTGCAATGTATATATATGTATAATGTGTGTATATATGTGTATATGCTTTAATTCTCACATTTTACATTTTCACTTTTCAAATACATGTAACAAAGTGAATTTTGTTAATTATTATTTTTCACATCGAGAAACAAACAGACAAAACACCGTCAATATCAAGATCAGATTTTATGACAAGTAAATTGACATGTGATGTACATATTTAATTAATCTAACATTATGGCCTTAACTTTACATTATAACCTAACATGAAACACCTCTACTGTCATGTACAATTTAGTCTGACCAGAAGGGGGGAGAGTAGGGTCACAAATAAAAACATGCCCAGAGTTACAGTTTGTTGGTTGTATTTGCCACAACGGTTTAGAGTTTAGAGAGTTCAGAAAACAACATTAAATCAATAACTTTGCATATAAATGTATTTTTTCAGGTCAGTGTTTCTGAATTGCTCATCCAGCCCATTAATCTTTATATATTCATTTTCTTTGACACACAGGGATAGAGGTCTGTCTGGGAGCCACACCACTTGGACAGATTCTGTACGGAGAACTGGTCTGTGAACATTCACGCTTTAGTTTTAGGCAAACAAAACAGAAAGGCACGCGGCAGCGAGGGCAGTCAATATTTTTGCAGTGTTGTCGGTTATGTTCCACCCTCATGCCACATGTGGGGCAGGCCCGGACCGAGGGGCACCTGGTGACGCCCTCCACTTCTGGCAGACTGATGTTCCTACACGTCTGCAGAAGCTGCAGGTCCTTGTTGCTGCAGCCCTTGTTGTCACAGCGGTCGGAGCGAGGGCCCGGACCTTTCCATTGCTTCTGACACTGCCAGCAGAACTGATAGGTCTTTTTCGTATCAGCTGTACATATGGTGCATTGGACACACAGGTTGGAGAGATCCTTCCTCTCTATGCTTGTTTTGCATTGTGGGCACTGATGTGGAAAATAGTGAAGGGAAGTTTTGTTTAAATCCACTGAAAAATAATCATTTAGAACAACCTAATGATAATAATGGACCACTCACTTGTTGAATGTCACAGAACTGTGCAATAGCCAGACGGGCCATCTTCTCCTCAAAGTACTGCATTTCATCAGTGGACAAATCAGCCAGTCTGCGCACTTCTTGGTACGTCCATAGTTTATTGCACTGTTTGGTACCCTCGACCACTGCAGGGCATCTGAATTTGTAATTCCCCTGTAAACAATAAAGAGAAGAACCAGCTCAGTTAAGGATGAGAGAGATCTGTTGGAGGTTCACTGATAAAAAGATGATTACTTCAGACTGTGGCTCAGTTAATTTTATGCTTTGCCAACCAAAAACATGTTGTGTCAACATTACCTATTCTAAATTAATCATAACATAACATTTAATACAGTATGGAGGTGGCAGACAGTATTTCCTCCTCTACCAACAATGCAAACTCTTATTTAATTATCAAATAACACATTTATTAACACTTCTAATGGTGAAAGGGGGAACTGAACTGTTTTGTTTACTGATACTTGTATTTAATTAAAGGATTTGTTTACTTATTTAATAACGTAGTCTGATTCAGTCTATTTTAGTTTATGTTCTATTAAAAGTGAACCCATCCTCTTGTTAATGTGTTATGTACAGCACTCTGGTCAGTGTTAGCTGTGTTCATATGTGCTCTAGAAATACATTTTACTAACTTACTTAGTCTTTTTCCTAGTACAATCAGGTCATTTTAAATAAGAACTACAAACAAACATAAAAAAAGAGTTTTCAAGACATAAGATACCTCTTCCAGCTGGCTGCGACACCACAGAGTTAGAGATTCAGGGGTGACAGCGTGACCACAGGACATCTCCGCTCTGAGACTGACACCATCTTCTTCTGAAACTGAAGTGCGCAATGATTAGTACATTAGCTAAATAAAATACAAAAAAAAAAAAAAAAAGACAATGATACTTACTTAGAGAGGGAAAGCTAAAGTTATTTACTGCACTTTTCTGCCTTCATGCACAGAGAGAAAGAAAATGAATCTTACACACTGGATCCAGGTCGTCCTTCCTGTTGACAATCTTCAGCGTGGTATCTAGTGGGTCGTATTTCTTTTCCAGACTGCTCATCATGATTCTCCTGAGCAGTAAGTTATTAGATTATTAGAAGTTTTTATATAAGAACCATGTCAATAGGGCATCCTGAGTCTTACTGATGTAAACATATTGAAGTTATTATATTGTGTCCTTGAGGTGTGTGTGTGTGTGTGTGCGCATGTGCGGAGGGTGGGGCTAATAGAAGACTATCAAACATCAAAATTTGGATTCAAATGAGTTTTAGAAGAAAGAAACTAAGTGGATGAAAACAAATCTAACATTTGTACACTCCTGTATGTCGACTGGTTCTGGTACCACAAACATATACATTGAGCCTCTATATATATATATATGTGTGTGTGTGTGTGTGTGTGTGTGTGTGTGTGTGTGTTTATGTATATATAGCCTATATACAGTTAGATGGATAGACATGACAACAATATTTCCTCAACTCCTCTCAACTATACGTATATTGTATATCTGTAAGAAACATTAGAGCGTTGGCATTACCAAAAATGAATAATTACAAATAAAAGATATATAAATAACATACAACATGAAAAATAGATGACTAACTTCTATTATTAATCTTTGTCTGACCCTCAAATCTCGAAAGGTATTTAAATGTGGGACACAACTTACATACACACATTTACATTTAACACTGAAAAAAGAAAACTGGTGAAATGTGATGACTCCTTGACAAGTCCTGGTGTTAAATGGAGCATTGAGTTTCTGATTTCCACAGTTGATGAAACAGACATTGTGGTTACCAGCAGGTTTTAACAGCATAACTCTGCTGATATGCACATGTGACTCAACAACAACAGAAACTCAGGAAGTTTCCAGCTGATTTATAGTCACACATGTGTATTTACAGTAAAAAATACCAAGCATCAACCAACACAAATAATAATTCTAGTCACTTTTATTGAAGTAAATGTTACTGTAAGGTCTAAAACTTATCAATCAAACTGTAGACTACTTAAGAAAATATGAATTATGAAACTTATTTAGACAGTTTACTTGCTCATCTCTCACTTAACTTATATCTTTATAAACTGCCTGCATTAAAAGCATCAACAAGAATTTAAAAAAAAGAAAAATAAATCTTACTTTGTTCTTCACAACTTTGATTTTTTAAATGTTTTTTAAGGACTTCCCCTTTGTTTTCAACAGGAAGTTACTTTCTACATCCGCATCTGAAACGACACAAAAAAATAAAGTCGCTCTAATTCGACACTCAGTATTTTTCTGGATAAAGTCTACAATTTTTTAATATATATGTATATATTTTATGTCCAGCTCTGACTCTTACCGAGGTTGGTGTTTATTTTCTTCTTTTGTCCTGATATTCCCGCCGTCGAGCGCGCGCGCTGGTGTCAAAAACGAAAGTGAAAGTAAATGAGGAGCTGGTCAGAGAGGCTGCACCGTGAGTATTATTGTGTCTTTTACCCTCCCATTTTACATCACAACTTAACACTAAGTCATATTGTGGTATCAAACCATAAGAGTTATATTTGTGACACTTTGTTATCGTCCTGTTGTCGTTAATTCTCGTCTTTTTTTTTTTTTTTGTCTTTTTTGCGTCGCGGGGTGATGGAGGTTTGAGAGGCAACTACAACAACATGTGTTTCTATAACATCCAAACACAACAGCTGCTTTCATGCACCCTGTCTTTAGTCAAATGTATGTAAAGCTTAAAATGTCTCGCTGCCTCGTTTATTTACATTAAAAATCGTCTTGTACCTGTCGTTTTGTATGATGTGATGCTGCCGTGTTGTGATTTTTCTTTAAGATTTTAATACGTTATTACAGAAACATTTTAACATTTGAGGGAAGGAGCTAAGTCATTTTTATAAACCATTACAAGTAAATGGTGAATCGTATTGTGTATTTAGGTTTGTTGTCCTTTAACTTCTCCTGTAATGTGTCTCCACAGGATGAGTCTATGTCCAGTCTGAAATGCAACAACAAAAAATACCAAGAGTCTTGTTATTGTTGAGAAAGAAACTAGACAACTTAAAAGTCTCAGGTAAGTAACAGAAATGTAGCTCATATATTTTTGTAAGAGTTATATGATAATATGGAAATCATGATGTGTGTTTTTTTTGTTTTGCTTTAGATTACCATGGCCTGAAAAGTCCAGGGCTCACGTGCTATTTGAACAGCGTGCTACAAGTGTTTTTTATGACCGAAGACTTCCGGTATTCAATAAAAAGGTTTGTAACCTCAGCTCATCAGTAAATGTGAAGGATCCAACAGCAGTTTAGCTGAGTAAGACGAGGAGCAGGAGGAAATAGATATTCCAGGAAGGAAACAGAAGGACACAAACTCATCATCCCACTCTGGCAAAAAAAACTAGAAACACTGAATATTAAAAACAACAACAACACATAAGAAAAATACATAATACATCGTGTAACATTATTAGTATTATAATTATTTCAATCTTGAATCTCTAGAGTGTGATATTAACTCAAACCAGTTTTATTTTTATGCTTTTGCTTTTTGTATTTTTCGCTGCAGTGGAGATTCAGCAAACATCGACAAAAGCCTCGGGGACCTGTTTGCTGCGTTAGAGACACAATTGGCTAAAACGGACGGCATCATAAAACACTTGGAGGTCACAGATGGTAAGTTTAGATTTGGGATGTTTCAGTGCAGTTGTAGTTGCTTGTGTGTTGAGCCAAGTACCAACTCAGAGTGCGGGGAAGATCATGTATTAATGATTCTTGTCTTTCTCACTCCCACATTCAGTCTACACGCAACGAGATGCTGCTGAGTATTATGAGAAGATTCTGCGTAAAATCAATCCAGAGGTGTCCAAGGTAGGAACATTATAAAAAAACAAAAAACAAAGAACTCATAGTTCACACTTCTGGTTCTGACACAACTACAAACTTAACAGCTCAGTAAACAGTATTTCTACTTTAAGTTGAAGTAAATAAAAGTAAAATAAGTAAAACTATACAATCATAAATCACACATAAAGTTTAAATTTTAAAATCCTCTGTGTGACACAACTTTGCGTATTTCTATCTGTAGCATTTTCCTTTATATATGAAATACCCATAAGCACCATTCAACATGTCCATACTAAATAAATCCATCTAAAAATTACAATGACCATAATAAGCTGGTTCATTATCAACCACTCAAATTGTTTTTTTTTTTTTTAATTATTATTATTACTAACATAAACCTAATTGGATTTTTAAATGCCTAATTAGAATGTTTTTTTTTTTACTTCTGGCTAATATGAACATCAAATATAAAATAGAGGTATTTTGTTCATAAAAATATAAATATACATTTAAATTTTTATAAATATTAGCGTTAAATACACGCTTACTTTGAATTGTTTGTGGCTTGATCCTTTATTGTGATCGTCAGCTGGAAGTCATGACAGTAGATTGGCACTTAGACTCACAGTCAGCACTTGTTGTCCATAAAACTTATCATACCTCTCCCACTATATGAACCATTTCCCTGTTATCAATCAGTTCAGTATGTGACATAACTGTTTTTTCTCCTCAACATAAATATATATTGTGCTATTGCCTCCTTGTAGCTGTGAAACTCATGTCAGCCTGTATAATGATTTACTTTTAAAGCGATGATTGTTGGAAGATGACAGATACTAGAAGTATTTAGGTTCTTTTACTTAAAGGGGAACTGCCGGATATTTTAACCTATATCTCATTGTTATAAATCTTTCAGTAATGTCAGTTGGCAAAAAATGAAGCAGTTTGGTTCTACATTAGTGGAGATGTGGCGGTAGCAGTGAGCCTGGTCAGGCAGCTAATAAGCAAAGTGATAGAGGCCTTACCAACATAACACTATGTCTGTTTAACAGAGTAGTGGTAAAGTAACTGTAGAAGACAAGTGTTTAAGCACAAACCTCTGTTGATTTCTGCTGCGTTCATGAAAGATTAAAATAGTTGACATGAGAGTTGACATGCTGGAATGAAAATTACTGATCGTTTTA
Source organism: Polydactylus sextarius (assembly GCA_016801845.1). Lineage (NCBI taxonomy): Eukaryota > Metazoa > Chordata > Actinopteri > Polynemidae > Polydactylus > Polydactylus sextarius. Next base: position 9,930,921 of record CM028929.1, read on the forward strand.
ATATGTGTCAATATATTGAAAGTATATTCTGTAGTTTGGTGAGAGGAACAACGTTATAAACAACAGTATCTTATTCAGATTTTTGGTATTATCATTAGTGCATGGCTGCTTTGCTTTTGTTGGCTTTACTAATATACCACTCACTGAATTTTCATCTCCAACATACGCCCTCATTTTATAATTAACAGCACTCATTTAGGATATCATCCAAAAAATTCATCAGTTCACTGTGATCACTATTAATTCCTTTAAAATTCCAAAGGAGGTGATCAGTGAAATGGCATCACTTTGTATGACTGGTTTGAAGCTGAGACTCATAACCTGATTAAGTTTGTAGAAGTTATCATGATACAAACTTGATCATAAGTTATCAGGCCCTGTGACGAGCTGGCGACCATCCAGGGTGTACCCTGCCTTCACCCGTAAGCAGCTGGGAAAGGCTCCCGTCCCCCAACTTCAGCTATAATTTATTTTCACATGAGCTCAATGTGGCACATTCGTATGTTGTTTTGTGTCCAGACGGATGATTTAGTGTTTTGTAATTCAAGACCAGCAAAAGCTGCAAATGATCTCGTCTGAAAAGCTGAAAGCATTCAGAGATTTTGCTTGAAAAATGTTTTGTTTTTATTGATTATGTTGTCATTGTTATATTTATTTTTATTTTTGTCATGATATTTAAAAATGTCTTTGTATGTTTTGTTTGTAGAATCTTAATTTGTAAAGTAACAATAATGTGGTGGAGTAAAAACATATACAGAGTTTTGATTTTTATCTTAGCTTTTTATTTATTTATTTATTGTTTACAACACCGCTGCTGTACCTTTGTGTGTAGATATTCAGGGGAGAGCTGAATCATAAAACCACGTGCGTCGGGTGTAAGGATGTGAGCAACTCCTGCAACTTCTTTTGGATTTTGCCTCTAGCGATGAAAACTCCACCTGGTCAAACCTACTGCGTGGTATTATGCTTTCCTTTATATACAAATATGTTGTTTGTTTGTTTTTGTTTTCAAATTAATAGAAAAGAGCTTACAGGAAGAATAAATGTACAATGTTTACAGGAGAAAGGGCTAAACGATTTCTTCAAGCCAGAAAAAGTCGATGAGGATAATAAGATCTACTGCAACCAGTGTAATAAAAAGGAGTATGCAGACATTGTGAGTAATGTATTTGTTATTTATCAGAATGTTTATGTACTTTATGTACTTTTGTCTTTGTCTCTTGTTAATGTAGATGTCCTCTCTCTGGTTTAGTGCTTTGAGATGACACAAAATCCAGATATTCTGACCCTCCTGCTGATGAGATTTACTTTTGACTACAAGCGAAAATGCTACGTCAAAATTGACCGCACAGTTGAAGTGCCCCAAACTTTACACGTGAAGGTACGTATTTTATATTTGTTACATTCACAATTTTCCACATTGTTTTCACTTAATGTATCTTTAAACAGGATGTTTTTTTTTTCACCTCTCTTTCCAGAATTGCACATATGTCCTCTATGCTCTGGTCAACCACTTTGGTAATCTCACAGACGGTCATTATACTTCAGAAATTAAGTCTTTTGAAACCGGGGAGTGGTACTGTTTTAATGATCAAAGTGTTCAGAGGGTGAGGAGGCTGTTTTTTTCTTTTATCCATATCAATATCATACGTTTTACAACATTTAGATGACTGTGATATTTTATAATCTGCAGGTCAAACAGCCACTGTTTGGGCCTGGAATCAACTCTGTGAGGTAAATATTACCTACATTTGCTCTGAGGATGGATGTGTTTGAGTACAGGTCCACAACTTTCATTCAGACTAAAAAAAAGTCTCAACAGTTACTGGATGTATTGTGGTGAATTTCATTATCTCCAGAGGATGAATTCTGTTTACTTTCCTGTTTCCTTGATGTTTGACTTAGCACCATCACGAAGTTCAAATTGGTAAAGTCAGTTTTTGGGTTGCTGTGAAATATCTGTACACAAACAGAAACTCCCCTCAACACATGTTTGTCTGTTTTATTGTTTTATGTTTCATTACCATAAGTCTATTTATGCTTATGAGCAAATATTAGGATATTACTTTGTATCAAGACCAACGACTTTATATGATTTTACGGTTATATGGTTTACTTCAATGCCTTAGTTTGACCCAATATCTGACTTGATATCACAGAGGGGATGGGATTTATGAGTAATACTGCGACCAGCCACCAGGGGGAGGTTGAGATCGTGAAAACACACAGATCTGGAAGACGTCTGACCTTATTTTGCCCTCAGATATTATTGAAACACATGGACTGACTCCTTTTTCCAAGAAAACGACCCTTTTCTTCATAATTAAACACAATATTTAATGATGTGTATTTCTCTTCTCAAACCAGGTCCCATTCAGCATACCTTCTCATGTACAGGAGGGGTAAGCAACTACACCCCATTTATTTCATTGTGACTGTGTTATTCATTGTGATTGTGATTGCTCACTTTGACGTGTGAATTTGACGGCCTGTTTTTATTGATATGATAATAATAATAACTCCCATTCTTTGTCTTTGCAGAGAGAACACACAAATCTGAAAAAACGAAAGAAGTCAACCAGGAATCTCATTGTGCACAGTTCAGTGTCGACACTGAAGAAAGATACAGTGAGGCCGAGATCTATCATCATCAGCTGAAGGATGGAAGTTGCAATGGAGAAACAAACATGAAACATTTGAATGGTGAGACGCACAAGAAGACGTATGACGACGAGGATTGGAGGAATCACAAACAAATTAATTTGACGCTGTTAAAAGAGAAAAACTACAGATCAGCAGGTGTGAGCATGTCACACTTAGACACTAAAGCAGACAGACCCAGCTCCAGATCAAGTCTGCTACACAGAACTGTGACAAAGGGAGAAAAACCTACAAGTTTAAGAGTAAACTGCAAAAAGAGTGAGAGCACAGTTAAACAGTCGTGGAAGCCATGAGAGAAGGATCAATTTTTTTGATTTGGACTTTTTGTTACCTTTTTTTTTTTTTTTTTTACCTTTGATACCTTAATTTTTAACATTTTTATACTTTTTAAAGCAGTAAAGTTCCATAGTTTTATTGGTTCTGTGCATTTTGTTTATTTTCTTTTTAATATGGATCAGAATTTTCCATTTCCTATAAAGCAACAAATAATGGTTTTCCATGTGAACTGAGTATACAAATGTATACTTGATGTTAAATGATGTCAGACTGAACGTTTGTGATGTCATGAACGCGTCCTGATGTCAGAAATCCTCGCAGCCAGTGAATCCGTTTCTCTGCTTTATCTCAACTCGTTTATTAACTTTTATTTTTCACCCAGACACTCTGTTAAACTAATTTAAGTGTTAAATTACACAAATATGTTTTATATTTTTATATCTTCACTAATAGTTGTAATTGTTGTCTTCTGTGTTCAGTTTTTACACATAGACAGTGTTTTCTACGGCATCTGTGAAACAGGAAGGTCACCAGGCTAAAAAAAAATATGTGCGACAGCAGCGATGGTGGATGAGCTGAAGGACGTTCTCATCCTCCTGAACAGACTGTGCACATGTAAATGTCTCCATGTATGTAAATAAATATGTAAACAGTTCAACAACATGTTGAGAATACGGTGAAAATAATCAACATACCTCATGAACAGAGCACAGTGAGCACTGAGACAGAGACATAATTGATTTTCAGGTTGAGCAATGAGACTAAAGTTTAAAAACAGATTTTCTTGTGGTTGTGTAGCTCTATCTACAAGTCTATAAGACCTTTCTGCCTTTAAATCCATAACATTTTGACACATCTTTAAAACTAAAATTTTCAGCTAAATGGGTTACACTAGACCGGCTGAAAAAATTGCATTTATATGGCAACAGTTTGTGTATTTTCTGGACTAAATACAGCTTTTATAGATAAATGGATATGTACTTTACTGATTGCAGAAGGGAGACTCTACTATCGGCTAAATACTCTATCAGATAGAGTATATAGCAGGTTATATAGCAGGGCGGGTCTTATCCTGATATTTCCGGGTTGAACTCAAACAGCGAGTTCGTTGTTGCGTCATACAAGACCCTTCAGTTTTTACATTAACTTCTCTCTGAGTCAAACACCACGACAGAAAATCACGGAGAATGATTCAGTTACTGGTTCAAGGCCGAAGAGGAGAGACGATGACCATCAACCTGTGCAACACTTCCGAACAGTTGCGGACTATAACAGTTGGTCAGTTGAAGAAGAAGATTACAGAGCACCTTTCCGATTACGGTAAACCCACTTTGGATTATAAATTCAATCTACACGTGATCGTGACTGAAACAATCTGACACTTAAAGAGTAAATCATACAAGTTCAGGTGTTATGTATTAAACACACATTTATACGAGTTTTATCCATTAGATTGACACCAATATGTTGACTCTGTAGATCCAAGACACAAATTTAATTTAGGTTTTATGAATTAAATTTTTATTGATTTTTTTTCTATTTTTATATAGGAAAATGTATTGAAAATAAAGACCTTTTTCTTGATTTTCGCTGACAAGAGACTGGACGACGACTCCGCGCTGCTGATTCATTACGGAATTCAACACCTATTTACGATTCAGTTAGTGGCATATGTACCAGGTGGTGGGGGCCCTGTGGGAGATGGAAGCACTGGGGACAAAGACAGTAAAAACCAAAGTATGGAAAATCTCTTTTATTTTTAAATCTAATGTTATATCTGTAATTTTTGTGTCACAATGAAGAAGAGGCTCACCTGTTTTAAAAACCATCTGAGAATCTGTCAACACACCACAACTTGTTGATTTGACCTTAAACCCTCACAACAATAATCTGGATGATCATCTCCTAATATGTGAGCAGATACAGTGGCTTTCTTTTGTTTTTTTTGTTTGTAAATATAATGTCAATCAGTTATCAGTATATGCACACTTAAAATCTTTTCTACAAAGATTTGCACAACTTTGTGATCTCGATGGTTTAATTTCACTGTAGGACTTGTATTGACATCTTTTCTATTGTTTTTTGTTGGTAAGATGTCTGTTTTTTTATTTTATTTTTATTTCTTTTACGTAAAGATCGGTCAGTTAGTTGTTCATTTTGTAGATTGTTTTGTGTGTTGATGACCTCTGATTTGTAAAGGAATCCTGATGATGGTTGTTGATTTAATTGGTGTCATTTCCATTAAATTTTCTGTTTTTAAATACTAAATAACTTTTTCAGTCTGAAGTGAAGTCATCAGCATCATTATTGTCCTTCTGTATCTACAGTAGAAATATTTCTAAATCTTTATTACATGTTAAACATCTATATGATATTGAAAGCGATTTCATTTATTACATTTGAATAAATGACACTATTTTTCTGTCATTTATTTAGTCCAACATGTCCAAGAACATGTATTTGTATGTTTGTAATGCACATTCTTAATTGTTGTCTGTTACATGCCCAGGCCGGGTCAGTGTTTTTCTCCCTCTCCTTTACCTATTGACTCCATAGGATAATTGGTGTGATTGACAACCACCTGCGCCTGGCCGTGCTGCCTGGACTGGCCAATCAGCAGCCAAGGGGCCATCTATAAGAGGAGCAGGGCGGACTCTCTCTCTCAGATGTGTGTTTATTCTGGTGTGGCTCTTTGTTTTGTGGTAAGAGGGTATGGGCTCGCTAAGACTGGGGATCCCTATATGTTTATTCACACATCTAGTGATTGTTTAGTTGTTTAGTCCACTAGTTACTGGGCTGTGCCCCTGTATGTTTTGGTTCCACCTTTTGTTAGACAAGGATAGTGAGGCATTTTTTTTTCTTGTTTGATTTCATTGTGAGTTACTGCCCGTGAGACAGGCCCGCTTTTAGTTTACTAATTTCATTTGTTTGGCACACACCCTTTTTTCCCTACCCTCCTCCACATTTTGTGAGATTTGTTTTATTGTAAATAAACCTTTAAGTTGCTTGCACCCGTACCCCTGTCTCCCTCTCCTGCCTTTGGGTGCCCCCTGTTGCCATCTCTTACCCCTAGGAGATGTAACAATGTCATTAACTCTCAGTCCTCAACCTCTATTGGTCGTGTTTCCCAGTTAAGAATCTTCTTAAGGAGTTAAGAAGACTCTTAAGAAGAGGTCCGCTAAGAAGGAGCGTTAAGATAAGAGTGTTTCAAATGCCTTCTTAACGTGCGTTTTAAGATCTTTCTTAGCTGCCTTCTTAACTGGAGCGTAAAGAGCAGTCAATCCCAGAGTAGCTGATTGGATCGCATAGTTAACATAGTAACATGCTCCCAACTGAAGTTCTGCCATAACAAGTGGTGTCTGGCCTGTTCAACAGCATAGGGGCGAAGAGGCTAAGCAGGAAAAAAAACTTTACCTGCCAGGTACGCTGACTGGTTTGTAAAACACTGGTTTTATATATTTATTTGTTGCCAAAAACAGAAGTTGTGAAATCTTCCCAGCCCTAAAAACATCAATTCGTTGGTCGATATCAGGTGGTCAGCAAAGTAAGGTTTTGAGTGATTCAGGTATAAATGTTTACGTCGTTTAATTTACTTTTTAAATACAACTACAAGTTTGTTGCTTTGTTAGTGGAGTAATGTTCCACTGTTGAACTATTTATGTTTTGTTTTTATTGTTTTGAATATGCAGATCAAACTCTGACTCGGAAATAAAAAAATGTATTTACATTAAAATACAATTAAATTAGATTAAAAATAAAGTAAAATACAAAAAATTAGATATAATAAAAATCAAATCAAAAGTAAATAAAATAGAAATAAAAAACGGCAGTCAATGAAAAAACAAAAACAAATAACATAAAAAATGATCAAATTAAAAGCACTTTGCTCTCATACTTTGACCTGGATTAGTGCTCAGGTCCAAGGAGCACAGCTTACTTCTAATATCTCTGGACCACACTGAAATTCACTATTATTGCTTTTATTATCATTGTTAAATTTATCAGCTGCTCACTGTTGGTCATGATCCAGTTTAGTGGACTAAACAACACCTGGAAACGGCGAAGCCTGGAAAACTACAAAGTTTTAGTGTTTGGTTTTTATAGACTGACGAGAACACCTGTTTTAGACTGACGACTGACCTAAAAAAACACCAAAGAGCACACATGAAGAACATGACTGTGCTGTAGCTGAAAGAGGAAATAGTGGCGCTGCTTCACAGGAGCATAGTAATAAACATGCTGAAGCCAAATAGCCTTGAAAACAGTGAATTTATTCTGATGTGAAACAGAAATACTTCAAAAACATCAAGGGTTTCTTAGGACGACATTGCCTGGATCAGTTTACACAAACAGTACAGAAAAGAAGGGACATGTACTTATATGTCACAATTCTCAGCCTTGTATTTCAAGTACAACAAGTACTCACAAGAAAAACAAAAAGATTTGCCAGAGAGATGTTTCTATAAAGAAATATGGTTACAGATGCAGAGAAGTGTTACTATTTCTGCCACACAGGTAAAGTGGTTTGTCTTGGTGCAGCACTGCTGGGGCAAATCGTGTATGCATGACGCTGTAAACACAGAAAACAGAACCGCACCCTACAACGAGGGCATTTGACATACTTACATGTTACTTTGTCATGCTGTAACAGTAAGCCACAGGTGGGACAGGCACGGATGGAGGGACAGCCAATGATTGATATATCAAAGCTAGAGATGATAAGTGGACAGTTTGCCAGTGTTTTCAGTGATTCGTTGCAGCAGCCGTGGTTTTCACAGCGGTCTGACCGTGGAGCTGGACCTTTCCACTCCTTCAAACACTGCCAGCAGAAGTGATAAGTCTTTCCTCTATTGGCTGTGCACAGTTTGCAGCGGACTCTCAGGTCAGAGTCTTTCTTTCTCACCACAGAGGATTTGCATCCAGGACACTGTGATGTGATGTGAAAGATGGTGAGAAGAGAAGAGGGGAAATTGTTATTTCACCACTGAGCACACAGATACAGAGAACAAAAATGACACATTCGATGATACACTTACTGATTTGGCATTAGAGGAACGCTTGACAGCAGTGTTGGAAGCCATAGTTTTTTCAAAGTACTCCCTTTCCTCAGGTGTCAGAAGAGCCATTTTACAAACCTCAGTGTAAGACCACTCTCTGTCACAACCAGGTAGGCCACACACAAATCTGTCTTCACCCTTAAATATGAGTTAATAAAGTACTGTTAAATGTCAAAGTTTGGAAAGGAGCCACAAAGAGCCATTGGTAAATAGCGTGACCAAGTGGTCTAAGGCACTAAAACTATTTCCCTTAATTTCCCATCTATAAAGTATCTATCTATCTATCTATCTATCTATCTATCTATCTATCTATCTATCTATCTATCTATCTGTCTGTCTGTCTGTCTGTCTGTCTGTCTGTCTGTCTGTCTGTCTGTCTGTCTGTCTGTCTGTCTGTCTGTCTATTTATCCACAAAACAACATGCAAACTATTAAGAAGCAAACTCCATTAAACCATAAATGTAACATTATTAAAAATCATCAAACCATTTGTGAATGACAATTATTCATTTAAGTATTTTAAAGAAACTCCATCCATTAATCATCGTCTACCTCATCCAGCAGCCTGCGGCACCAGTTGGTCAGAGACATGGGGGTCACAGCGTGTCCACAGGACATCAGCGCCCGGCGAGACGTGAAACCTTCACACAAAACTGGCAACAACACAAGGAAACTGTTACACGCACTCAAATGACAGGTGATGCAACACAACAAAGACAATGTCTTCTACATCTAGTTTTCAAGGAATCATATCACATCCTAGTAGAAAATGCTACTTACAGTCTAAATCATCGTCTCTATCCACAAACCGAAGCGTTGAGTCGTGAGGGTTGTAACATTTGCCCTGAGCAGCTGTTACATTTGCGCCCATCTCACGTCTTTGTGAGGATAACAGCATTACAACAAAAAGTGAACACCGTGTCTCCTTCACTGGCACGATCAGACGTGGATTTTCTGCTTTGGCTTGTGTTTTTTTTTTTTTCTTTTTTTTTTTTCCCTCCTGCAATCTTTCACTTTCTCTTACACTTACAAGAAGTCACGTGGCACCAACTCTGAATTCCCCTGGTTATATTTATATGGTCATGATCCATTTTGTTTACTCTCTGTGCTTCAACAATAGCTGGGAATGTTTTAATACTTTGGAATTTAAACCATAAACCTAAAAAAACATATGCAACATGCACAAGTTTTAAGTCTGTGTGCAGTAAATGCTTTTCTAAATCTTTATTATTCTTTTATATTATTATATCTTTTTTTTGTTTTTACAGATATCCTCATTGTTTAATGGCCTGGTTCGTACCATCATTTCTTAAATTTCATTATCATTTTAATGTGTTGTGGTTTCATGTGCCTGTATTTTCATTTGTAATTATATAGTAAAATTTGTAATTATTTAGTAAAATGTATATTAAATATGTAATTTCATATTTCAGTTTTTCTCGATTTTAACCTAGCTTTTAATATTTCAAGATTTCAGGAGGTTTATCAACATTTGTGCAATAAAAACACAGCAGTTCAGACAAAGCATTGAAATTCTTAGTCACTACTTATGTCATACTCCTCAAATAATACAACTCTGACAACAAGTCAACCTGAGGTCTTAAGTGGTCTGGATTCTCTTTCAATATATTCTCATTTTTTAATATTATTTGCTTTTATGCTAAAAGTAATGAGCTAATATAGCAACATTGTTTTGAATATGGAGGATGTCTATGTTGTGCCAGACGCTGATGTTAGAACAGGAAGTCTTTCTGCGGTTGAATGAGAAAGAAACATTCACACACAGAAACGTTTGTTTTTAGGTTGTTATACCCAAACTTTTAGGCTGTTTTACTCAAAATACTGTCCAGCTGTTACTGATGAATTCAAAAATGATGAATTGTCCAGAAATTGTATTAGGCTTTGACATGATTCAGTCATATATATATGTATATAGGCATATATGTTTGTTTTTTTAAATTTTCACATAAAAATATCAGTCACCAGCAACATCATCTTTATTAAAACTGCTATTATTTTCCTTGTAAACACGATTATAATAAACTAATTTTGGTGACAATCACCAGGTCTGGTGAATTACGTGATTTCCAACACGTGAAAACAACAACATAGAAAATGAAAGTAACATCCTCTTTTAGTGCACAAACCCAGTCTCTCAACCGTCATTACCATCAAGAGCCTGAAGAGAAAACGTGTTATTTCATGACCAAAGAAAAATTGACAAAATGTGTCCAATAACAGTGCTCAGTCCAACAGGGGTGAGCGAGTCCTTCTCTTTGCCAAACAAGGATCCACTGCAAAGCACGACCGTTTATCAGCTGAAGCAGATGGCATTGAGAACTTTTTCCTCTGTCCCAGGTAAGAAAATATATTTTACTTTCACATTTTTATTAAAATATTGATAATCATGATAATTATTAATTATTATTGTCAATAATAAAAGTCAGTTGTAAGCCGATTAGTCATGATTTTTAATGAAAATAACAAAGAGTAAAAAAAAAGTTTTTTTAAATTTTCATTTACTTCCTTAAACTGTATGTCTAATATATGGTTGCTGTTTTTGTCAAGCCTACGTGTAACTTTCCACATACAACTGAACATTAGTAAAGACAGACTTTAGTGTGTTGCTGTTGTTGTATCAATCAGAAGTTATTTCTCAGTCATGGTTACATAGTCAGTGATAGAACCGGAACATATTTTCAGTCTCTATTGTGTCTTTTTTTCTATGTAGGACAACACATGGATAATGTGAAAGTGTTCTTCAAAGACCAGACGCTGAGTGATGAGTCCAGCTCGCTGTCCAAGTACGGGATCTTGGCCAACTCCGTCGTCCACCTGGTGCTGAGGGTTCACGGAGGATGAGCAGCAGAGACGAGCGGAGGAAGACAGATTACTGTCTCTACAAAAAGAAGAAAAAAAAAAGACAAAAACAAACATAATCTGTCCTAATTTCTCCTGTTTGTTTTGATATATTGTAAAAAAAAAAAAAAAAAAAAAAGTCTTAATCAGAACAGTGATCAAAATGAATCAAATCTATGCTGGATTAATGTGATCACCTGATATCTAATTTATTTAATCCTTGCTTCATTTATCAGTTTGATTTAGTGTTTCATAGAATATATGAAAATTGATTGAAAAAAAATCTAAATGTTAAAATTTTCCTTTGTTCTGAGAAAGATGACCCCAATCTCAACATTTTTTTTGTTTTGTTTTGTTAATAAATGTTATGGGAAATAACTGTTTTCTTTCAACATTATTATTTAAAGAAAGAACTGGCAACACACAAATACATTTTTAGATAAAAAGTTTTGACTTTACTGTAACACTTCAACAATATCAATAAAACAAAAATCATCGTCTTTAAAAGTTAAAAATCCAAATAATTATGTCAGTCTGTATTTGATATTAAAGATATTTTGATAAAGATGATTCATACTGTTGGTGTCATTTAGAGAAAACATAACTATATATTATATAAATATATTTATAATGATATAATATATATTATATAAATATATTTATAATTATATAATATATATATATATATATTATATAAATATATTTCTTAAATAAGATGAATAAGATACACATTGTTGCTGATTAATATTAATCAGACATGATATTCTTTGTAAACATAGTCAATTATTATATTGTATACTGAATTTAAAAAAAAACTTTCTCTCTATCACACACTGTGATGACCCCATTGTGGCTGCTTGTGTGTGTTGACCTGTTTATTGTTCTGTAGCTTGGAGGATCGTCTGTTCATACCTGTTCATGTGGGCAGGTCGACTAAAAAGTTTAATGTCTCGTCCTTCTGGCAGCTTCTCTCTGTCAGCCTGACCTGCTGCAGCCTTTCTCATTGTTTTGTTTTGGTTTGTTGCACAATCTAGCAGGCCTCATACTATATTTCACATGTTTTTTACACACATCACTATTCAATAGTATGTTTATTCATTTTAGATTAATAAATTCCTTTTGAATGATAAATCTGTGTGTGGCCTTGAACCAGGTGGTAACAATCAGGGTCAAGATTCAGCTTAGTTACATACCTAATTTTTTTAGGTGATATGAGGTTGGATTTATTACTGGACAACCTGTGTCCTGTAAGTGTGTTGATCCACAGATTGTGGCCTGGTAATGTTTCCCTGTGTTGCCAGTAAAGTGTTTCGCTGATCGGTATAAGGAATGAGGAGCACTAGCTGGTTCCTCTGACCTTTTATTTTCTTTTAAATATCCTAAACATCCATCTTCTTGTCTGTTAGTGAAAGAAAACCACACTGGTCTTTATAGTTTCGGCAAGACTGTGGTGTGTTGGTACAACAGGTGGTATTTAGTGCTGGGAGATTGTTTTAATGCAAATCTTTGAATTTCAAATCGCACAAACATGTTCTGTGACGCACTTTCTTTTTCACCCACGCTGAGCAGCAACAAAATAGCCCAAGAAGTCGCCATTGGTGTGTTATTCTAGGATTCACCTATAGAGGGTGCTATAAGTCCCACTGAGTCTTTGATTGACTGTCTGATGTGAAAGGTCTGATATATTTAAAATATCTGTTTGATATAAAAATGTTCAACACATCTACATGTCACTAAATCTATCTTATGTACCAATAAAGTAACTTTAACCTTGAAGGGAACTTTTATCAAGTGACAACACTGTTATTAATGATTATCTACTGATGTTGTAATGTCAAAAACAGTGTATCGAGCAGCAGCAGAACAACAACAAAAACATCCTGCCACCTGCTGGACAGATTGAGCAAGACACTGTTAGATTGGTCAGTGTCTCTTTTTTATTTCTCAGAACAAAGGACATAAGAAGCATTGAATATGTAATTTAGTGTAATATTTGGTGAAATGTATTCATGGCAAGTGTTAAATAAAAGGATACATTCTTATATTTAGACTCTTTTCTTCTCTTCAGTGCTCATTGCAGTAACTTGTACTCACTGAGACATGGCAGTGTTAACAAACAAACATGTGTTAAGTATTAAGAATAAATTAGACATTATGTCTTGGGAAAGAAGTGTTTTACTATTACTTATGTACATTGTATTAATAATGTAGGAAATGTAATTTTTTAATTAAAAATTCAATTCAAAATCAAGTCCTTAAATGGGAATAGATACTAATAGATATTATCAGTTTCTGCGTTTGTCATGTAGAAAGTACAAATGAAAGTATTCAGTTTTACAAGAGAGGGAGAGAAGGAGAGATGACACTTTAGAGATGGAGGTAGAGTCATAGTTCATCTAAAACTCAGTTGGATCTGTTACATATTTCAAGTGACAGCGAAATAGTCAGAGAATGAAATAACTGAAAATGTCGTGGTTGAAGGACAGAGTTTGCCATTTCCTCGGTTATGGTTCATCTCAAGGTAAGATGAACTCATGTAGACCAGTCTGTCATTCTTATTAATGTCATAATGAAGACAATTACATAACTTTCACATTTTTAATATTCTCCTACAAACAGATATTAAGTACCACGGCTTGTTGAACCAAGGAGCAACATGTTACTTGAACAGTGTGCTGCAGGTGCTGTTCATGACCAAAGACTTCAGAGAGGCTGTGGAAAGGTCTGTTACAAAACCTTAACCTCATTTAATAGAGTTCAGTTAATCTGAGGCAGCAGTGCATGTTTGTATCACTGATCACTTTATGTTTTTATCTTCTGTAGACACACTTGTCAAACCTCTGACACTGGATATGTTGAATGTGATCTGAAAACCTTGTTTGAAGACCTAAAGAAAGACAAAGCAAAGACCAATAAAATCACAGAGTCTGGGTATTAACAATGGTACAGTATGTTGACACAGAACAATGTGTTGCCTTTAATACAATGTGTTTAGACCTACTTTTGGGGGATTTTCTTCAGAGTATTATCTTCGAACATCTTGTCATTCAGATCTGAGTCCAGTGCACTAAACCTTTAGTCTTTTAAGAGCCACAGATAGAGAGTATCTGATAAAACCTTAATAATCCAGTGCTAAAAGTTATATTTATATTAATCCTAATTTTGGATATATTTCTCAACAATAAATATGGTCACATTTGTTTTTATTTTGTTGAAGAATCATACATTGATGTCTGTTTCCCTCTGTCCTTCAGTGTTTGAGCAGAGTGATGCTGCTGAGTGTTTTAAGAAGATCTTAACTCAGATCAGTCCTGAGGCATCACAGGTAACAACATCATCAGTAATGAGGGGGATGTGTAGGTTAAATGAAAATTAAAAGTTGTTAATCAGTGTCTGTATTTTTGTGTTTCTAGATCTTCGATGGGCAGTTGACACACAAGACCACATGTTCTAGATGTTGTACTGATACTTATGAAGGGTCATTTTGTCATCTTTCTCTTCCACTGGAGGATTCCTGTGTTCAAACCTATAATGTGGTAAAACTGACAATCTTCGACACACTAGTTAGAGTGTCGAACATAGTATGTTTCATTTTTTCATTTCTGAAACTAATTTCTGTCATTTTTTTCTTTGGTGATCAGGATCAGACATATGAACTGTATGCAGTTGTGGATCACAGTGGTGAGCTCAGAAATGAACGTTACTCTGCAACAATTAAGTCCCAGGATGATGAGAGATGGTACAACTTCAATGAGACTGTCACACCGGTAATTGTCATGTTGTCAATTATGATTGTTTACTCTGTAGGTATTTTCTAAAAGACTAGGATCTTACTGACAGTTTGTATCTCCCACAATCTAGTAGCTTCATTTACAGTCATCATGGTGCAAATGTCTTCCTCCTGTTCAGGAGTAAAAAGTAGCCTTCTTCCACTTCTGTGTTTTCGTGGTTTATTGTCAGTTTGTTTTTACATTTTATTACTTTAAACTGTATGCAAAATATCTTTTTAAACTGAAGTGATTTGAATTTATGTTATATGTAGATAAATGTCACTGTTTATTCATTTGGAACTTAAGAAGTCGTACAACTTATATGATGATTGGAGCTACATAATCACTGCAGTTTCTCCCGTAGTCCAACAGAGAGAACTCTATGACCATTATGACCACAGATAATTATTTTCATTCCTTATCATTCAGCTCACAAAAGGTTGAGAACCCCTGTTTTAGACTGACGACTGACCTGAAAAACACCAAAGAGCACACGTGAAGAACATGACTGTGCTGTAGCTGAAAGAGGAAATAGTGGCGCTGCTTCACAGGAGCATAGTGATAAACACGCTGGAGCCAAATAGCCTTGAAAACAGTGTATTTATTGTAATGTGAAACAGAAATACTTCACTACAATAAACAGTATAACCAGAACAAAGATCAAGGGTTTCTTAGGACGACATTGCCTGGATCAGTTTACACAAACAGTACAGAAAAGAAGGGACATGTACTTATATGTCATGAGTCTCAGCCTTGTATTTCAAGTACAACAAGTACTCACAAGAAAAACACAAAGATTTGCCAGAGAGATGTATAAAGAAATACGATTACAGATGCAGAGAAATTTTAATTTTTCCACCACACAGGTAAAGTGGTTTGTCTTGGTGCAGCAATGTCGGAACAAGGTGTGGATTCATGACACTGTAAACACAGAAAACAAAAAGGCACCCTACAACGAGGGCATTTGACATCCATACAATTTACTTTGTCATGCTCTAACAGTAAGCCACAGGTGGGACAGGCACGAATGGAGGGGCAGCCAAATGTGAAAATTGGACAGTTTGCCAGTGTTTTCAGTGATTCGTTGCAGCAGCCGTGGTTTTCACAGCGGTCTGACCGTGGAGCTGGACCTTTCCACTCCTTCAAACACTGCCAGCAGAAGTGATAAGTCTTTCCTCTATTGGCTGTGCACACTTTGCAGCGGACTCTCAGGTCAGAGTCTTTCTTTCTCACCACAGAGGATTTGCATCCAGGACACTGTGATGTGATGTGAAAGATGGTGAGAAGAGAAGAGGGGAAATTGTTATTTCACCACTGAGCACACAGATACAGAGAACAAAAATGACACATTCGATGATACACTTACTGATTTGGCATTAGAGGAATGCTTGACAGCAGCGTTGGAAGCCATAGTTTTTTCAAAGTACTCCCTTTCCTCAGGTGTCAGAAGAGCCATTTTACAAACCTCAGTGTAAGACCACTCTCTGTCACAACCAGGTAGGCCACACACAAATCTGTCTTCACCCTTAAATATGAGTTAATAAATTACTGTTAAGTGTCAAAGTTTGGAAAGGAGCCACAAAGAGCCATTGGTAAATAGCGTGACCAAGTAGTCTAAGGCACTAAAACTATTTCCCTTAATTTCCCATCTATAAAGTATCTATCTATCTATCTATCTATCTATCTATCTATCTATCTATCTATCTATCTATCTATCTATCTATCTATCTATCTATCTATCTATCTATCTATCTATCTATCTATCTATCTATCTATCTATCTATCTATCTATCTATCTATCTGTCTATCTATCTATCTGTCTGTCTGTCTGTCTGTCTGTCTGTCTGTCTGTCTGTCTGTCTGTCTGTCTGTCTGTCTGTTATCCACAAAACAACATGCAGACTATTAAGATTTTGCAGTGGCAGCAATTCTCCAGGATTAAACATCATAAATGTAACATTATTAAAACTATAGACATCAAACCATTTGTGAATGACAATTATTCATTTAAGTATTTTAAAGAAACTCCATCCATTAATCATCGTCTACCTCATCCAGCAGCCTGCGGCACCAGTTGGTCAGAGACATGGGGGTCACAGCGTGTCCACAGGACATCAGTGCCCGGCGAGACGTGAAACCTTCATACAAAACTGGCAACAACACAAGGAAACTGTTACACGCACTCAAATGACAGGTGATGCAACACAACAAAGACAATGTCTTCTACATCTAGTTTTCAACGAATCATATCACATCCTAGTAGAAAATGCTACTTACAGTCTAAATCATCGTCTCTATCCACAAACCAAAGTGTTGCGTCGTGAGGGTTGTAACATTTGCCCTGAGCAGCTGTTACATTTGCGCTCATCTCACGTCTTTGTGAGGATAACAGCATTACAACAAAAAGTGAACACCGTGTCTCCTTCACTGGCACGATCAGACGGGGATTTTCTGCTTTGGCTTGTGTTTTTTTTTTTTTTTTTTTTCCCTCCTGCAATCTTTCACTTTCTCTTACACTTACAAGAAGTCACGTGGCACCAGCTCTGAATTCCCCTGGTTATATTTATATGGTCATGATCCATTTTGTTTACTCTCTGTGCTTCAACAATAGCTGGGAATGTTTTAATACTTTGGAATTTAAACCATAAACCTAAAAAAAACACATGCAACATGCACAAGTTTTAAGTCTGTGCAGTAAATGCTTTTCTAAATCTTTATTATTCTTATCTTTTTTGTTTTTAAAGATGTTCTTATTGTTTAATGGCCTGGTTCGTACCATCACTTTTTTGTTTCATTATCATTTTAATGTGTTGTGGTTTCATGTGTCTGGATTTTTTTCAGGCCAAATACTATTTCCTCTTATTGCATTAACATCTGGCTGCTGATAGAGAGTTGTTTGTAATAATTATTATTATCTATTTCAAGATTTCAGGAGGTTTATCATCATTTGTGCAATAAAAACACAGCAGTTCAGACAAGGCATTAAAATTCATACTTTGCTGCTGAATAAAAACAAGACTAAAGACATGAAAAACTAGGCTAAAATGTAAGAATTAGACAGAAGAAATTCGAGTTAACTGGAGATAATAAAGATTTGACCTGGTATGTCTTACATATTAGAAACTGCAGACTGTAAGAAGACAGTGTCTAATAAGTCACTACTTATGTCATACTCTTCAAATAATACAACAAATCAACCTCTGACAACAAATTAACCTGAGGTCTTAAGTGGTCTGGATTCTCTTTTGATATATTCTCTTTTTTAATCTTATTTGCTTTTAAGAAGTAATGAGCTAATATAGCAACATTGTTTTGAATATGGAGGATGTCTATGTTGTGCCAGACGCTGATGTTATAACAGGAAGTCTTTCTGCGGTTGAATGAGAAAGAAACATTCACACACAGAAACATTTATTTTTAGGTTGTTATACGCAAAATACTGTCCAGCTGTTGTTGATGAATTTTAAAAGTGCCCAAAAACGTGTATTAGGCTTTGACATGATTCAGTGCTGTGACATAGATGTGTGTGTGTTTTTTAAATGTGTAAATTAGTGTAAATTTTCACATAAAAATATCAGTCAACAGCAACATCGTCTTTATTATAACTGCTATTAATTTCCTTGTGGACATGATTGTAATAAATAAACTCTGGTGACATTGCACCAGGTCTGGTGAATTAGGTGATTTCCAACATGTGATAAAAACGATATAAAAAATGAAAGTAACATCCTCTTTTAGTGCACAAACCCAGTCTCTCAACCGTCATTACCATCAAGAGCCTGAAGAGAAAACGTGTTATTTCATGACCAAAGAAAAATTGACAAAATGTGTCCAATAACAGTGCTCAGTCCAACAGGGGTGAGCAAGTCCTTCTTTTTGCCAAACAAGGATCCACTGCAAAGCACGACCGTTTATCAGCTGAAGCAGACGGCATTGGGAACTTTTTCCTCTGTCCCAGGTAAGAAAATATATTTTACTTTCACATTTTTATTTTTTATTAAAATGTTGATTAATAATAATAATAATAATAATAATAATAATAATACCATCAAAACTTATTTGTTGCCAATGGATGATTTTTAATGTCAATAACAAATAGTAAAAATGGCTTTTTAATGTTTCATTAACTTCCTTAATTTATATATTTAATATATGTTGTTTTGTTTGTTTGTTTTTTTCAAAATTGTCAGTTGTATGTGTAACTTTCCACATACAACTGAACATTAGTAAAGACAGACTTTAGTGTGTTGCTGTTGTTGTATCAATCAGAAGTTATTTCTCAGTCATGGTTACATAGTCAGTGATAGAACCAGAACATATTTTCAGTCTCTATTGTGTCTTTTTTTCTATGTAGGACAACACATGGATAATGTGAAAGTGTTCTTCAAAGACCAGACGCTGAGTGATGAGTCCAGCTCGCTGTCCAAGTACGGGATCTTGGCCAACTCCGTCGTCCACCTGGTGCTGAGGGTTCACGGAGGATGAGCAGCAGAGACGAGCGGAGGAAGACAGATTACTGTCTCTACAAAAAGAAGAAAAAAAAAGACAAAAACAAACATAATCTGTCCTAATTTCTCCTGTTTGTTTTGATATATTAAAAAAAAAAAAAAAAAAAAAAAGTCTTAATCAAAACAGTAATCAAAATGAATCAAATCTATGCTGGATTAATGTGAAGATCACCTGATATCTAATTTATTTAATCCTTGCTTCATTTATCAGTTTGATTTAGTGTTTCATAGAATATATGAAAATTGATTCAAAAAAATCTAAATGTTAAAATTTTCCTTTGTTCTGAGAAAGATGACCCCAATCTCAACATTTTTTTTTTGTTTTGTTTTGTTAATAAATGTTATGGGAAATAACTGTTTTCTTTCAACATTATTATTTAAAGAAAGAACTGGCAACACACAAATACATTTTTAGATAAAAAGTTTTGACTTTACTGTAACACTTCAACAATATCATTAAAACAAAAATCATCGTCTTTAAAAGTTAAAAATCCAAATAATTATGTCAGTCTGTATTTGATATTAAAGATATTTTGATAAAGATGATTCATACTGTTGGTGTCATTTAGAGAAAACATAACTATATATTATATAAATATATTTATAATTATATAATATATATATATATATTATATAAATATATTTCTTAAATAAGATGAATAAGATACACGTTGTTGCTGATTAATATTAATTAGACATGATATTCTTTGTAAACGCAGTGTCAATTATTATATTGTATACTGAAGTAAAAAGAAAAAAAAAACTTTCTCTCTATCACACACTGTGATGACCCCATTGTGGCTGCTTGTGTGTGTTGACCTGTTTATTGTTCTGTAGCTTGGAGGATCGTTTGTTCATACCTGTTCATGTGGGCAGGTCGACTAAAAAGTTTAATGTCTCGTCCTTCTGGCAGCTTCTCTCTGTCAGCCTGACCTGCTGCAGCCTTTCTCATTGTTTTGTTTTGTTTGTTGCACAATCTAGCAGGCCTCATACTATATTTCACATGTTTTTTACACACATCACTATTCAATAGTATGTTTATTCATTTTAGATTAATAAATTCCTTTTGAATGATAAATCTGTGTGTGGCCTTGAACCAGGTGGTAACAATCAGGGTCTTGTTCAGGATTTCTAGTGATGAGGAAACGTTGTATTTTCTCCTTGAAAGATTCAGCTTAGTTACATACTTAATTTTTTTTAGGTGATATGAGGTTGGATTTATTACTGGACAACCTGTGTCCTGTAAGTGTGTTGATCCACAGATTGTGGCCTGGTAATGTTTCCCTGTGTTGCCAGTAAAGTGTTTCCCTGATCGGTATAAGGAATGAGGAGCACTAGCTGGTTCCTCTGACCTTTTATTTTCTTTTAAATATCCTAAACATCCATCTTCTTGTCTGTTAGTGAAAGAAAACCACACTGGTCTTTATAGTTTCGGCAAGACTGTGGTGTGTTGGTACAACAGGTGGTATTTAGTGCTGGGAGATTGTTTTAATGCAAATCTTTGAATTTCAAATCGCACAAACATGTTCTGTGACGCACTTTCTTTTTCACCCACGCTGAGCAGCAACAAAATAGCCCAAGAAGTCGCCATTGGTGTGTGTTATTCTAGGATTCACCTATAGAGGGTGCTATAAGTCCCTCTGAGTCTTTGATTGACTGTCTGATGTGAAAGGTCTGATATATTTAAAATATCTGTTTGATATGAAAATGTTCAACACATCTACATGTCACTAAATCTACCTTATGTACCAATAAAGTAACTTCAACCTTGAAGGGAACTTTTATGAAGTGACAACACTGTTATTATTGATTATCTACTGATGTTGTAATGTCAAAAACAGTGTATCGAGCAGCAGCAGAACAACAACAAAAACATCCTGCCACCTGCTGGACAGATTGAGCAAGACACTGTTAGATTGGTCAGTGTCTCTTTTTTATTTCTCAGAACAAAGGACATAAGAAACATTGAATATATAATTGTAATAGTGTAATATTTGGTGAAATGTATTCATGACAATAAGAGGATAAATTCTTATATTTAGATTCTTTTCTTCAGTGCTCATTGCAGTAACTAGTACTCACCGAGATATGAGTGTTAACAAACAAACATGTGTCGAGTATTAAGAACAAATAAGACATTATGTCATGAGAAAAGAAAGTGTTTACTATTACTTATGTACATTGTATTAATGTTGTAGGAATATTATTAAAATAGTCCTTAGTGTGGAATCGATGCTAATAGATATTTTTTCCGTTTTCAGCATTTGTCATGTAAAGAGTAAAAGTGAAAGTAAGAGAGAGAGGGAGAGATGACACTTAATAGACGAAGGTAAAGTCATAGTCCATAGTCCATCATGTGTGAAACACAGTTGATCTGTTATATATTTTAAGTGACAGCGAAACAGTCACAGAATGAAATAACTCAAAATGTCGTGGTTTGTTTTTAGCAAATTTATCGGCTCATCTCAAGGTAAGATGAACTCATGTAGACCAGTCTGTCATTCTTATTAATCTCATAATGGAGACAATTACATAACTTTCACATTATTAATGTTCTCCTACAAACAGATATCAAGTACCACGGCTTGTTGAATCAAGGATCAACATGTTACTTGAACAGTGTGCTGCAGGTGCTGTTCATGACCAAAGACTTCAGAGAGGCTATGGAAAGAAACCTTCAAACCTACAAAACCTTCACCTCATTTAATAGAGTTCAGTTAATCTGAGGCAGCAGTGCATGTTTGTATCACTGATCACTTTATGTTTTTATCTTCTGTAGACACACTTGTCAAACCCCTGACACTGGATGTGTTGAATGTCATCTTAAAACCTTGTTTGAAGACCTAAAGGACCACACAGCATTCACCAATAAAATCGCAAAGAGTCTGGGTATCGACAATGGTACAGTATGTTGACACAGAACAATGTGTTGTCTTTGAATACGGTGTGTTTATATCTACTTTTTGGGGGATTTTCTTCAGAATATTATTTTCGAAAATCTTGTCATTCAGATCTGAGTCCAGTGCACTAAACTTTTCAGTCTTTTAAGAACCACAGATGGGGGTATCTGATAAAACCTTAATAATCCAGTGGTAAAAGTTAGATTTATATTAATCCTAATTGTGGATATGTTTCTCAACAATAAATATGGTCACATTTGCTTTTATTTTGTTGAAGAATCACACATTCATGTTTGTTTCCCTCTGTCCTTCAGTGTTTGAGCAGAGTGATGCTGCTGAGTGTTTTAAGAAGATCTTAACTCAGATCAGTCCTGAGGCATCACAGGTAACAACATCATCAGTAATGAGAGGGATGTGTAAGTTAAATAAAAATTAACACTTGTTTATCAGTGTTTGTATTTTTGTGTTTCAAGATCTTCAATGGACAGTTGACAAACAAGACCACATGTTGTTGTTTGTTGTTGATTGTCATTGACAAAGGGTCATTTTGGCATCTTTCTCTTCCACTGGATGATTCCCATGTTTATAGTGTGGTAAAACTCTGACAACCTGAAATCTTCAACACACACAGGCAAGTACTAGACTAAATATGCAAATTGCACACTTAGTCTACAAGATTTAGTCAGAAACTGATTATATATATACAATCTGACTGAACAAACTTAGTTAACATTTAATAGATAATAAATAATGGTTATCTACTAAACATTTAATCACGAAGGACAAATGATTTGAAGCAAGCAATGAACAAAAACAGTATAATGATGAGCGCAAACTAGAGTATTTTTTGGTCCAGCAGTTGGAGCCACAGCATGCACATCTGGGAGCGGCCACATATTATTATTAATTTGATGATATAATAGATATTAATATAACTCAGATTTAAATCACACACACACACACACACACACACACACACACACACACACACACACACACACTTTATTAAATAAAGATCAATAACAATTAAATTAAACATCAAATCGTGTAGGTAATCAGTAAGAATTAAACAAAAACAGACAAACATATTGTTATTTTATAATATTGTCAGGATATAAACAGTGTGCGTGTTATGATACTAACTGATCAGTACTGATGACAGAACAAAACTGGAATAAAACTCAGTTTGACACTCACAAAAGAAAACAAAATGAAACTGAACTGAAACCAATCTTTACCATAACTAGTCGAGACCCGCCTACTACCGCTGTCTGTCCTTATTTCGACGAGCAAACCGAGGCAGTGTCAAGTGTTGACAAGTGTTTGACAAGAGTTTCATCTTTTTTGATTTTTTAACTAAAATGGAGAAGCGGTATAACCCTTACGACGTCACACTTAAATTTGTGGATAGAGAGGATGAATTAGATTGTGAGTATATAATATTTAAATCAGTGACATGTGTTGTATGTGGATTATATTGTGTAGTGATTCGGTGTTTTCTGTGGTGTTTCTACTAGGATGTGATATGATTCGTTGAAAACTAGATGTAGAAGACACTGTCTTTGTTGTGTTGCATCACCTGTCATTTGAGTGCGTGTAACAGTTTCCTTGTGTTGTTGCCAGTTTTGTATGAAGGTTTCACGTCTCGCCGGGCGCTGATGTCCTGTGGACACGCTGTGACCCCCATGTCTCTGACCAACTGGTGCCGCAGGCTGCTGGATGAGGTAGACGATGAATATTAAGTAGTTGTGGGAAACAGATACGGAATCCAAATCATTTATCAGACTCCCTAAAATCACTCACGAGTCATGGATTTGGCGTCTATTTAACAGAGAGTTAACCTACCACATTTGATTGATATAATCAACAAACGACACCATTCAAACACCTTACATCTCACTTGGCAGAGACACAAATCGTACCCGGCTTGACAACTACTAGTGGAGCAAGCAGAGAAAACTATAGGCATTCATTCAAAAAGGTCATTCACTCGGCAGAGAAACGAAACTTACACGAGTTTTAGTTTCAGTATAGTTTTGTTTCAATATGTACATGTATATGTATACGTATATGTATATGTATGTATAGAACGTGTGTGTGTGAGTGTGAGTAACATTATTATACTAAGTATTGCACATGGCGACAGGGTTATATACAGTGTATTTGTTATTGCACATGGTAAATATATAAAGTCTATATATATATATATATATATATGGTTGTGCAGAGTCCAGCTGGTCTGTTGGTCAGACAGACTCGGACACAGACAGACTGAAGTCTCAGACAAACAGACAGAAGAAGTGTTTGGCCCAACGTGGCCCCACGTTTTAGTTGGGCCAAAAATCTGGGACAAGTTGCCATGGGACAGCCCCAACATGGCACCAATTAGCACCAGCTCGAGTGAAAGCAATTAACCCTGGCGCGCCCGGGCTGGCTCGGCTTTGGCCTGACAGCGTGAAGCCGGCTAGTGTTGCTCCATGTGCTGTGTGCACACGAACACACCCAACATGTTGTTGACGACATGGAGAATTAACTTAAAATCAACCTTAAATTTTAAACTTTAAATAACATTGTTATGAAAATACAGACTTTGTACCATAAGCATGCTCATGTCTTGTTCAGTGATTAATTAAGTTTTCTATTGATTATGTCAGGTTGCCCACCCACAGTGATATGCCATCTATATTTGACATTGCAGCTCTCAAAATAAAAAGGGGACAGATTAGGGAATGGCAATTCTTGTATATACCAAATTATGACTTTTATAATTGTGATTCTAATGAAAGATTTATTTTTCAATGTTTCTCCAAAGGGTAGAGACACATTTGTGTGTGGCCTGCCTAATTGTGACAGAGAGTGGTCTTACGCTGAGGTTCGTAAAATGGCTCTTCTGACAGCTGAGGAAAGGGAGTACTTTGAAAAAGCCTTGGCCTCCAATACTGCCAGGCGTCTCTTTGATACCAAATCAGTAAGTGTTTCATTGTAACTATAATATTTAGTATCTGTATTTGTGTTCTTAATAGTGAAATAATAATTTTCCCTCTTCTTTCACCATCTATCACATCACAGTGTCCTGGATGCAAATCTTCTCTGATGCGAAAGGACGACTCTGACCTGAGTGTCTGCTGCACCTTGTGCACAAACATTAAAGGACGGCCCTATAACTTCTGCTGGCAGTGTCTGAAGGAGTGGAGAGGTCCAGCGCCACGGTCAGACCGCTGTGACAACGACGGCTGCTGCAATGAACCATTAAAATCACTGGCAACCTGTGATAATATCGTCTTTATGTCTGTGAAAGGGGTCTCTGGCTGCCCCTCCATCCGTGCCTGTCCCACTTGTGGTTCATTAATAGAGCATAACAGAACATACTGTAAATCAACTGTCTGTCATCGATGTAAGGTGGAATTCTGTTTCGTGTGTCTGAAGCTCAAAGCAACCTGTTTACTATCTAGCTCTCCTTACCAAAAATGCTCCAGTGGAGTCGCCCCCAGACAGACCTCCATACCTGTGTGGCAGAGGAAATAATGTAACAACACTTGACTTTTGATGTGTTTTCTCTCAAATAATACGTGTATCACTCCTGCATTTTCCTTTCTCCAGTTTTGAAAGTGTGTAATCTTGTGTCTTAAAAGACACATCGAATGTCATCATCTTTGCGCTGTGGTGGTTAGTTTATGAAGTTGTAATGAATAAATCAGATGAATATATATACATATATAGTCATTGTGTATTAATTTTTTATTGTCAGCTCATTTTTATTTTCCTCTCGTAATCCCCAACTTTGCGAATAATAGAAAAAATTTCCCATAAAGAATGCATGGGAAAAGGTGGAAAAATTGCAGTTTTGCAGTTTTTCAAATATCTGCTGCTCTGCCATACTTTCACCTAGAGACATCATTAAAACTTTAAAATGGAGATAAAATTTTCCTGCATTGATGTGGCATTCAACTTTTTTGCTAGGTTGTATACTTTTTGATCAGTCACAGATCAATGACCATGATCAATTTTGGAGAAATTCAGACTTTGTAATAGGTGTGTATGGCGCCTGAATGTTCATGCTAGAGTGAGACAGCTTTAAAAAAAAAAAACAAAAAAAAACAATGCACTAATTTTTTTAACACTGTGCTCACAGCCACAAATTTCACTTTACCCCAAAGTTACACTTGTTGTGTTTCACACAATTTGTCTACCTAAACAAAACGATTTACAGTTTTTGAATTAGAAGCCTCTAAGTGACAAGTGGACAGCCCAACTGTCCAATACGATCCCATATTTATCCAGCCAAGGTTTCAACCAGAAAAGCAGAAATGTCAGTTGTCTTGAACTCACCCAAGTGTCCACATTTTTGACACCAGGAAAAAAACATAAATAGCAGTAGTTCGAGACCTAATCTTGTCTCATTTCCTGCTACTATGACATACACAGACATATGCCTGTGCCTGTGTGTGCATGTGTGTGTGTGAGCAGCTGCCCACACAAGTCGGCAAAATTCATCATGGATAAAGGAGCATTGTAGATTCATACAATATCAATTACTATATTGTATATTGAATTTTAAAAAAGCCCTTTCTGTCTATCACACACTGTGATGACCCCACTCTGGCTGTCTGTGTGTGCCTGTGTGCCCTGTTGATTGTTTTCACAGCTTGGAGGATCGTCTGTTTAAACCTGTTCATGTGGGCAGGTTGACCAAAGAGTTTAAAGTTCTGTCCTTCTGGCAGCTTCTCTCTCAGCCTGACCTGCTGCAGCCTTTCTCCTTCTTTTGTTTGGTTTGTACCATCTAGCAGGCCTCATACTATATTTCCACATGTTTCCTTTACACACATCACTATTCAATAGCATTTTTATTAATTTTAGATAAATAAATTCCTTTTAGGATAATACATCTGTGTGTGGTCTTGAACCAGGTGGTAACAATCAGGAGTTTTCTTCAGGATTTCTAGTGATGAAGAAATGTAGGGATATTTTTTAGGTGATATGAGGTTGGATTTATTACTGGACAACCTGCATCCCGTAAGTGTGTTGATCCACAGATTGTGGCCTGGTAATGTTTCCCTGTGTTGCCAGTAAAGTGTTTCCCTGATCGGTATAAGGAATGAGGAGCTGGTTCAAAGGCAAGACATCATCTCTTTTATTTCATCATCATCATCATCATCATCTTTTATTTCTCAGAACAAGGGACATAAGAAACATTGAATACATAATCTAGTTTGACATTTGGTAAAATATACTCATGACAAGTGTTAAATAAGAGGATAAATTCTTATATTTATACTCTTCAGTGTTTATTGCAGTAACTAGTACTCACCGAGAGATGGCAGTGTTGATAAACAAACGTGTCGAGTATTAAGAACAAATTAGACATTATGTCTTGTGAAAAAAAGTGTTTTACTATTACTTATGTGCATTGTATTAATAATGTAATTTTATTAAAATTAAGTCCTTAAGGTGGAATAGATGCTAATAGATATTTTTCAGTTTCTGCGTTTGTCATGTAAAAAGTAAAAGTGAAAGTATTCACTTAGTTGTGTTTTACGAGAGAGAGAGGGAGAAACGAAACTTTAGAGACGAAGGTAGAGTCGTAGTTCGTCTAAAACGAAGGTGGATCCGTTTCATACTTCAGATGACAGCGAAACAGACAGAGAATGAAATAACGCAAAATGTCGTGGTTGCAGGAGAATTTTAGTAATGTCGGCGGCTCTGGCATGTCTCAAGGTAAGATGCGCTCATGTAGATCAGTCTGTCATTGTTTATAATGTTATTATGAAGACAATTAAAAAAACATTTACATTATTAATATTCTCAGATCGTATAAGGAAGGTGTCCAAAAAATATCAAGTGTGCAAACAAACAGACAGGAACAGGCTGACTGAAAGAAATGAGCGTCACAGAGAAGAGAAGAGGGATGTTAAGAGAGAGCAGGATCATCGTCAAACTACCAAAGTCAACCAGAGAGATGATCAACAGTCGTTTGACTCTCACACGTCTCAAGGTAAGATGAACTCATGTAGACCAGTCTGTCATTGTGTATAATGTTATTATGAAGACAATTACATAACTTTCACATTTTTAATATTCTCCTACAAACAGATATCAAGTACCACGGCTTGTGGAACCAAGGAGCAACATGTTACTTGAACAGTGTGCTGCAGGTGCTGTTCATGACCAAAGACTTCAGAGAGGCTGTGGAAAGGTCTGTTACAAAACCTTCATCTCATTTAATAGAGTTCAGTTAATCTGAGGCAGCAGTGCATGTTTGTATCACTGATCACTTTATGTTTTTATCTTCTGTAGACACACTTGTCAAATCCCTGGAGCTGGATGTGTTGAATGTGATCTTAAAGTCTTGTTTAAAGACCTAAAGGACCACACAGCATTCACATACAAAATCACAAGGAGTCTGGGTATTGACAATGGTACAGTATGTTGACACATAGAACAACATCTTACCTTTGAATACAGTGTGTTTAGATCTTATTTTGAAGTATTATCTTCAAACACCTCATGATTCTGGTCTTAGTCCAGCGCACCAGAATAAACAACACTTCAATTTATCAACAATAAATATGGTCACATCGGCTTTTATTTTGTTGAAGAATTACACATTCATGTCTGTTTCCCTCTGTCCTTCAGTGTCTGAGCAGAGCGATGCTGCTGAGTGTTTGGAGAAGATCTTAACTCAGATCAGTCCTGAGGCATCACAGGTAACAACATCATCAGTAATGAGAGGGATGTGTAGATTAAATGAAAATTAACACTTGTTTATCAGTGTCTGTCTTTTTTGTGTTTCTAGATCTTCAATGGACAGTTGACACACAAGACCACATGTTCTCGATGTCGTACTGACACTTATGAAGGGTCATTTTGGCATCTTTCTCTTCCACTGGTGGATTCCCCCTTTCAAACCTATAGTGTGGTAAGACTCTGACAACCTGAAATCTTCAACATACTTTTCTTTTGTCAGGAGACTAGTAGTAGACTAAACATGACATTTCTAGGTTCAGTTATCAGGTCTACAAGACTTTGATCAGAAATTTCATCATCTGATTGAACAAGCTAGTTAAACATTTCATTAATAATAAGAAATGGTTATCCACTAAATATTTACGCACAGAATGAATTAAATATACTTTTTCAGGTTAAAGGCACTGAGAAGTTTTTTAAAGTTTCACACATGAGCGGAGAAAACCAGCTGTTCTGTGACGACTGTGATGCCAAAGCTGATGCTGCTGTAGTGAGTAATGAGAAAACATGTTTCTGATTTGTGAACATTTGCTCTAATGGTGCAATGATAGCATTATACATTAATGGTATTATATGGGAATTATAACAACATAATAATACATGATGGGGACCTGTGTGTTTCATTTAGAAATATGAAGTAAAACATCATCCAGAGGTTTTGATGTTGGAGCTGAAGAGGTTTAACTTTGACTATCGTTACATGATATATGTCAAAAACTACTGTTCTGTTGATGTTCCCTACAGTCTGCAGATCCCAGAGGTAAATATACTTTATATTTTAATATTTAATCATAGCACATTGATTTATTTAATTCCTGAAACTAATTTCTGTCATTTTTTCTTTGATGATCAGGATCAGACATATGAACTATATGCAGTTGTTGAGCACAGTGGTAGTTTTCGAGATGGACATTACTCTGCAACAATTAAATCCCAGGATGATGAGACATGGTATAAATTCAACAATGACACTGTCACACCGGTAAGACTCATGACTTTTTTTTCACTGTTGTTGTACAAAAATGTTCCAAAACTATAAATCGTGTAACACTTCATGAAATTAAAGTTACATGTTACAGAGTATGAAAAGTATAATAATAATCTAATGCTTGTTTGTTTTTATCAACAGCTTTATTTTCAGCCATTTAAGTTTGCTGACACTGAGAGGTAAGTCTTTGTCAGTCTTTATCTTCTCCCATTATTAATAATAAAATGATCTGTATCTTTTCACATTTCTCTTACTAGGTTTGGAGATGCTTATCTTCTTTTTTACAAGAAAAGGAAAAGTAAGATGCATTCACTGAGAATTTCACTCACATATGTACAGTGGAAATAATTTTACCAAATTGTTTGATAATTTGCCTAAATGTGTTTTATACTTTGTAACCCACATTGTAGCTACTGCAGAGACCAAAGGCATCAGGGAGGAGTCCACCAAACAAGGTCTCGTACCTGTGACCACAGACAATGATGATCAGTGTCAAGGTGCAAAAAAGACAAGTAAGAGAGAGCAGACAGTAGAAGAGAGTATGGACAGAAACAAAGGAACAGGAACTAGAGACACAGTCACTGATTTGTGGAGAGGAGTGGTGATGTCACCTGAACGCATGTATAAAGCAGAGGATCATGATAATGAAAGTTTAGACAATGTTTCACACATCATTAGAGATGGGGGACATAAATGGGACAAAGACCTTCAAACTATTAGTGTGGACAAAAAGAGATATAAGAAAAAGAAAGGACTAGACGTCAACAACAAGGGACAAAAGACTGGAGCTAATAAGAGCCTGGAAGAGTTGAAGAATAGAATAGTTGGTGACAGTAAACAGAAAGTGTCAGGAAATCATGAAGTGTACAAACAGACAGACAGGAACAGACTGATTGAAAGAAATGAGCGTCACAGAGAAGAGAAGAGGGATGTTAAGAGAGAGCAGGATCATTGTCAAACTACCAAAGTCAACCAGAGAGATGATCAACAGTCGTTTGACTCTCACACATCTCAAGGTAAGATGAACTCATGTAGACCAGTCTGTCATTCTTATTAATGTCATAATGAAGACAGTTACATAACTTTCACATTATTAATATTCTCCTACAAACAGATATTAAGTACCACAGCCTGTTGAATCACAGATCAACATGTTACTTGAACAGTGTGCTGCAGGTGCTGTTCATGACCAAAGACTTCAGAGAGGCTGTGGAAAGGTCTGTTACAAAACCTTCACCTCATTTAATAGAGTTCAGTTAATCTGAGGCAGCAGTGCATGTTTGTATCACTGATCACTTTATGTTTTTAACTTCTGTAGACACACTTGTCAAATCCCTGGAGCTGGATGTGTTGAATGTGATCTTAAAACTTTGTTTGAAGACCTGAAGAAAGACAAAGCAAAGACCAATAAAATCACAAAGAGTCTGGGCATCAACAATGGTACAGTATGTTGACACACAGAACAACATCTTACCTTTGAATACAGTGTGTTTAGACCTTCTTCTGTTGTTTTAGGAGCATTATGTTAAAACAACGTGTGTTTCAGATCTGAGTCCGGTGCACCATTTTTAACATTTTTAAGAGCCACAAATAGAGAATATCTGATGAAGCTTTAATAATCTAGTGATTGATCAATATGGTCATATCAGCTTTATTTTGTTGAAGAATCACACATTGATGTCTGTTTTCCTCTGTCCTTCAGTGTCTGAGCAGAGCGATGCTGCTGAGTGTTTTAAGAAGATCTTAACTCAGATCAGTCCTGAAGCATCACAGGTAACAACATCATCAGTAATAAGAGGGATGTGTGAGTTAAATGAAAATTAACACTTGTTTATCAGTGTCTGTATTTTTGTGTTTCCAGATCTTCAATGGACAGTTGACACACAAGACCACATGTTGTCAGTGTTGTACTGACACTGAAAAAGATATATTATCTTGGCATCTTTCTCTTCCACTGAAAGATTCCCCTTTCAAACCTATAGTGTGGTAAGACTCTGACAACCTACGGTTTTTAACACACTTTTCTTTTGTCAGGAGACTAGTAGTAGTCATACATACATACAGGCAGACATACATATACACACACTGAACCTACGCTGACCTGCACTGGACTTCCTGCAGAACATTGCATACAGCACTCATATGTATGCACATATGGTATACAGTGATCTGCAAAGTAGTAACCATCTATTAAATTTATTTTTTAAGCCTTTATAAACCCTCTCCACACTCTTCTAAAACTTTCCAATGCTTCTTATTTTATTTTTAGGCAAGGATTTGCTTATTTTACTGCAAAAATGATTAAAATCTAAAAAAAAAAATAAAATAAATACCTGTAGGCTGCGATATGAATATTCATATACTAGACACTAAAAACACAATTTATCACAACTGCATGAGGTGAGGCTCGATATGGTGAGGGATCACTGCACACGCTGTATATAGTGTTACATCTTACACTAGTCATGTTTGTACATATATGATGCACTTTTGTAAAGTTAAACTGTTTAACTTCAGTAATACATTATTGTATTACAGTAGTAGTATAGTATTACAGTATTGCTACAACACTTCATATGGTTCTTCACTCTGTGAATAACATAACTATTTAGATTTATTTAGCTTTATTTTATTTTGTAGTTTTTTGTATGTATTTATTGTGATGTATTCAATTTGATTCCTTGTTATTACTTCTTTATACTGACTCTGTAACAGTGCTGTTGTGATGCCTGAATTTCCTTCATGAGGATCAAGAAAGGAATATCTTATCTTAGATTAGATTAGATTAAATGTGGCATTTGCAGGTTCAGTTGTCAGGTCTACAAGAATTTGGTCAGAAACCTCATCAGATGATTATACAATCAAGTTACAGGAGCATGTTTGATATAAGAAAACTGCCTGTGCAGGTTGACACCTACTGTATGTGTGTTGCTAGTAATGCCACAGAATTAATTTCACAGGTAAATGACACAGATACATTTTTCAGGTTAAATGACACAGCGCTGAGAAGTTTTTCAAAACTAAAGGAGGAAAACCAGCTGTTCTGTGACCACTGTGCTGCCAAAGCTGATGCTACTGTTGTGAGTAATGAGAAAACATGTTTCTGATTTGTGAACATTTACTGATTGTGTTGCAATGATAGAATTATACATTTGTGACGTTACAAGAGATTTAACAACATAGCAGAGTGTGTGAGTGGAGCTGAGCGGCAAGAATTTCCACTCCCCCGACACGTGGGTGTTCGGCTCCTCCGCTCAAAGTCGCACCAGACCACTCCACTCAATACCACTCCCTGCTCACCAACAGTTTTAATCCCGCTTGATGAAATCGCTCCGTGCTCGCTCAAATTGTTTGAAGTGGCTAACAGTTCTGTTAATTGTTAAAGGCATAAGTGAATTCGGGTGAATTTGTGCATGATCTAGAGTCGTATGGCGTGAGCGGTATCAGAGTGAAACCTGAGCGAGACAGAGTGATCGCTCCAGCCTTTGCATAAAAACCTGTCCCGCACTCCAGTACATTTCGCTCTCTCCGCCACATGCTCTACAACATAGTAACACATGTTGGGGACCTGTGTGTTTTATTCAGAAATATGAAGTAAATCGTCATCCAGAGGTTTTGATGCTGGAGCTGAAGAGGTTTAAATTTCACACTGTTCTGAAAAAATATGTCAAAAACTGCTGTGCTGTAGATGTACCCTACACTCTACAGATCCCAGAGGTAAATATACTTTATATTACAGTGTTTCATCATAACTTATTTCTTTATTTCATTCCTGAAACTAATTTCTGTCATTTTTTTCTTTGGTTGTCAGCATCAGACATATGAACTGTTTGCAGTTGTGGAACACTTTGGTGAGCTCACGAGTGGACATTACACTGTAACAATAAAGTCTCAGGATAATGAGAAATGGTACTACTTCAACAATGACACTGTCAGTGAGGTAAGACTGGTCACATTTTCTTTAGTGTTGTTGTTTATTGTTGTTGTCCAAAGTTGCTCCAATATAATCAATAGTTTTTTCAAGTTACAAGTTTCAGTGTATCAAAATGATTCATCATCTAATGCTTGTTTATTCTTTTCGTCAACAGATTGATTCACAACCATTCAAGTTTGCTGACAAAAGAAGTAAGTCTTCATCAGTCTTTTCATCCTCACTTTATATTTTATTTGATATTAAAATGACCTGTAACTCTTTGCATTTCTCTCACTAGATTTGGAGGTGCTTATCTTCTTTTTTACAGGAAAAAGAAAAGTAAGAGACATTCACTGATAGTTTCACTCACATTTAGTGTGAATAATTGTATCAAATTGTTTGATGCTTTGCCTAAATGAGTTATACTTTGTAGCCCACACTGCAGCTTCTGCAGAGACCAAAGACACCAGGGAGGAGTCCACCAATCAAGGCCTTGTACCTGTGACTACAGACAATGTTGATCAGTGTCAAGGTGCAAAAAAGATAAGTGAGAGGAAGGAGGATGAAGAGACAGTGGGAGGTGTTAGAGGCAGAAATAAAGAAACAGGAATGAGAGACATGGACAATGGCAAGGCAAGGCATATCACTAGAGATGAGGGACATAAACGGGACAAAGACATTCAAACTACGAGTGTGGACACAAAGGGAGATGAGGAGAAGAAAGGACTAGACGTCAACAACAAGGGACAAAAGACTGGAGCTAATAAGAGCCTGGAAGAGTTGAAGAATAGAATAGTTGGTGACAGTAAACAGAAAGTGTCAGGAAATCATGAAGTGTACAAACAGACAGACAGGAACAGACTGATTGAAAGAAATGAGCGTCACAGAGAAGAGAAGAGGGATGTTAAGAGAGAGCAGGATCATTGTCAAACTACCAAAGTCAGCCAGAGAGATGATCAACAGTCGTTTGACTCTCACACATCTCAAGGTAAGATGAACTCATGTAGACCAGTCTGTCATTCTTATTAATGTCATAATGAAGACAGTTACATAACTTTCACATTATTAATATTCTCCTACAAACAGATATTAAGTACCACAGCCTGTTGAATCACAGATCAACATGTTACTTGAACAGTGTGCTGCAGGTGCTGTTCATGACCAAAGACTTCAGAGAGGCTGTGGAAAGGTCTGTTACAAAACCTTCACCTCATTTAATAGAGTTCAGTTAATCTGAGGCAGCAGTGCATGTTTGTATCACTGATCACTTTATGTTTTTAACTTCTGTAGACACACTTGTCAAATCCCTGGAGCTGGATGTGTTGAATGTGATCTTAAAACTTTGTTTGAAGACCTGAAGAAAGACAAAGCAAAGACCAATAAAATCACAAAGAGTCTGGGCATCAACAATGGTACAGTATGTTGACACACAGAACAACATCTTACCTTTGAATACAGTGTGTTTAGACCTTCTTCTGTTGTTTTAGGAGCATTATGTTAAAACAACGTGTGTTTCAGATCTGAGTCCGGTGCACCATTTTTAACATTTTTAAGAGCCACAAATAGAGAATATCTGATGAAGCTTTAATAATCTAGTGATTGATCAATATGGTCATATCAGCTTTATTTTGTTGAAGAATCACACATTGATGTCTGTTTCCCTCTGTCCTTCAGTGTCTGAGCAGAGCGATGCTGCTGAGTGTTTTAAGAAGATCTTAACTCAGATCAGTCCTGAAGCATCACAGGTAACAACATCATCAGTAATAAGAGGGATGTGTGAGTTAAATGAAAATTAACACTTGTTTATCAGTGTCTGTATTTTTGTGTTTCCAGATCTTCAATGGACAGTTGACACACAAGACCACATGTTGTCAGTGTTGTACTGACACTGAAAAAGATATATTATCTTGGCATCTTTCTCTTCCACTGAAAGATTCCCCCTTTCAAACCTATAGTGTGGTAAGACTCTGACAACCTACGGTTTTTAACACACTTTTCTTTTGTCAGGAGACTAGTAGTAGTCATACATACATACAGGCAGACATACATATACACACACAGAACCTACGCTGACCTGCACTGGACTTCCTGCAGAACATTGCATACAGCACTCATATGTATGCACAAATGGTATACAGTGATCTGCAAAGTAGTAACCATCTATTAAATTTATTTTTTAAGCCTTTATAAACCCTCTCCACACTCTTCTAAAACTTTCCAATGCTTCTTATTTTATTTTTAGGCAAGGATTTGCTTATTTTACTGCAAAAATGATTAAAATCTAAAAAAATAAAAAAAATAAATCCCTGTAGGCTGCGATATGAATATTCATATACTAGACACTAAAAACACAATTTATCACAACTGCATGAGGTGAGGCTCGATATGGTGAGGGATCACTGCACACGCTGTATATAGTGTTACATCTTACACTAGTCATCATGTTTGTACATATATGATGCACTTTTGTAAAGTTAAACTGTTTAACTTCAGTAATACATTATTGTATTACAGTAGTAGTATAGTATTACAGTATTGCTACAACACTTCATATGGTTCTTCACTCTGTGAATAACATAACTATTTAGATTTATTTAGCTTTATTTTATTTTGTAGTTTTTTGTATGTATTTATTGTGATGTATTCAATTTGATTCCTTGTTATTACTTCTTTATACTGACTCTGTAACAGTGCTGTTGTGATGCCTGAATTTCCTTCATGAGGATCAAGAAAGGAATATCTTATCTTAGATTAGATTAGATTAAATGTGGCATTTGCAGGTTCAGTTGTCAGGTCTACAAGAATTTGGTCAGAAACCTCATCAGATGATTATACAATCAAGTTACAGGAGCATGTTTGATATAAGAAAACTGCCTGTGCAGGTTGACACCTACTGTATGTGTTGCTAGTAATGCCACAGAATTAATTTCACAGGTAAATGACACAGATACATTTTTCAGGTTAAAGGCGCTGAGAAGTTTTTCAAAACTAAAGGAGAAAACCAGCTGTTCTGTGACCACTGTGCTGCCAAAGCTGATGCTACTGTTGTGAGTAATGAGAAAACATGTTTCTGATTTGTGAACATTTACTGATTGTGTTGCAATGATAGAATTATACATTTGTGACGTTACAAGAGATTTAACAACATAGCAGAGCGTGTGAGTGGAGCTGAGCGGCAAGAATTTCCACTCCCCGCACACGTGGGTGTTCGCTCCTCCGCTCAAAGTCGCACCAGACCACTCCACTCAATACCACTCCCTGCTCACCAACAGTTTTAATCCCGCTTCGATGAAATCGCTCCGTGCTCGCTCAAATTGTTTGAAGTGGCTAACAGTTCTGTTAATTGTTAAAGGCATAAGTGAATTCCGGGTGAATTTGTGCATGATCTAGAGTCGTGGCGTGAGCGGTATCAGAGTGAAACCTGAGCGAGACAGAGTGATCGCTCCAGCCTTTGCATAAAAACCTGTCCCGCACTCCGAGTACATTTCGCTCTCTCCGCTCACATGCTCTACAACATAGTAACACATGTTGGGGACCTGTGTGTTTTATTCAGAAATATGAAGTAAATCGTCATCCAGAGGTTTTGATGCTGGAGCTGAAGAGGTTTAAATTTCACACTGTTCTGAAAAAATATGTCAAAAACTGCTGTGCTGTAGATGTACCCTACACTCTACAGATCCCAGAGGTAAATATACTTTATATTACAGTGTTTCATCATAACTTATTTCTTTATTTCATTCCTGAAACTAATTTCTGTCATTTTTTTCTTTGGTTGTCAGCATCAGACATATGAACTGTTTGCAGTTGTGGAACACTTTGGTGAGCTCACGAGTGGACATTACACTGTAACAATAAAGTCTCAGGATAATGAGAAATGGTACTACTTCAACAATGACACTGTCAGTGAGGTAAGACTGGTCACATTTTCTTTAGTGTTGTTGTTTATTGTTGTTGTCCAAAGTTGCTCCAATATAATCAATAGTTTTTTCAAGTTACAAGTTTCAGTGTATCAAAATGATTCATCATCTAATGCTTGTTTATTCTTTTCGTCAACAGATTGATTCACAACCATTCAAGTTTGCTGACAAAAAGAAGTAAGTCTTCATCAGTCTTTTCATCCTCACTTTATATTTTATTTGATATTAAAATGACCTGTAACTCTTTGCATTTCTCTCACTAGATTTGGAGGTGCTTATCTTCTTTTTTACAGGAAAAAGAAAAGTAAGAGACATTCACTGATAGTTTCACTCACATTTAGTGTGAATAATTGTATCAAATTGTTTGATGCTTTGCCTAAATGAGTTATACTTTGTAGCCCACACTGCAGCTTCTGCAGAGACCAAAGACACCAGGGAGGAGTCCACCAATCAAGGCCTTGTACCTGTGACTACAGACAATGTTGATCAGTGTCAAGGTGCAAAAAAGATAAGTGAGAGGAAGGAGGATGAAGAGACAGTGGGAGGTGTTAGAGGCAGAAATAAAGAAACAGGAATGAGAGACATGGACAATGGCAAGGCAAGGCATATCACTAGAGATGAGGGACATAAACGGGACAAAGACATTCAAACTACGAGTGTGGACACAAAGGGAGATGAGGAGAAGACAGAACTAGACATCAATAACAAGGAACAAAAGACTGGAGATAATAAGAGCCTGGATAAGTTGAAGAATAGAAAAGTTGGTGATAGTAATCAAAAAATGACTGAAAATCATGAAGTGTACAAGCTGACAGACAGGAACAGGTTGAATGAAAGAAATGAGCGTCACAGAGAAGAGAAGAGGGATGTTAAGAGAGAGCAGGATCATCGTCAAACTACCAAAGTCAACCAGAGAGATGATCAACAGTCGTTTGACTCTCACACGTCTCAAGGTAAGATGAACTCATGTAGACCAGTCTGTCATTCTTATTAATGTCATAATGAAGACAGTTACATAACTTTCACATTATTAATGTTCTCCTACAAACAGATATTAAGTACCACGGCTTGTGGAACCAAGGATCAACATGTTACTTGAACAGTGTGCTGCAGGTGCTGTTCATGACCAAAGACTTCAGAGAGGCTGTGGAAAGGTCTGTTACAAAACCTTCACCTCATTTAATAGAGTTCAGTTAATCTGAGGCAGCAGTGCATGTTTGTATCACTGATCACTTTATGTTTTTATCTTCTGTAGACACACTTGTCAAATCCCTGGAGCTGGATGTGTTGAATGTCATCTTAAAATCTTGTTTGAAGACCTAAAGGACCACACAGCATTCACATACAAAATCACAAGGAGTCTGGGCATTGACAATGGTACAGTATGTTGATACATAGAACAACATGTTACCTTTGAAGGCAGTGTGTTTAGACCTACTTTTGTTGGATTTTCATCAGGGTTTTATCTTAAAACATCTTGTGGTTGAGGTCTTAGTGCACCAGTATAAACATAAAGTCTTTAAAGAACCACAAATAGAGAATATCTGATGAAGCTTTAAAAATCCAGTGGTTAATCAACAATAAATATGGTCATATCAGTTTTTATTTTGTTTTTGGGAAACAGACATCACACATTGATGTCTGTTTCCCTCTGTCCTTCAGTGTTTGAGCAGAGTGATGCTGCTGAGTGTTTTAAGAAGATCTTAACTCAGATCAGTCCTGAAGCATCACAGGTAACAACATCATCAGTAATGAGAGGGATGTGTAAGTTAAATGAAAATTAACATTTGTTTATCAGTGTCTGAATTTTTGTGTTTCCAGATCTTCAATGGACAGTTGACAAACAAGACCACATGTTCTCGATGTGGTAACATCATTGACGAAGGGTCATTTTGGCATCTTTCTCTTCCACTGGTGGATTCCTGTAGAAAAACCTATAGTGTGGTAAGACAACACACTTTTCTTTTGTCAGGAGACTAGTAGTAGACTAAACATGACATTTCTAGGTTCAGTTATCAGGTCTACAAGACTTTGATCAGAAATTTCATCATCTGATTGAACAAGCTAGTTAAACATTTCATTAGTAATAAGAAATGGTTATCCACTGAATATTTAATGAACGCATTTGAGTACAATACATGCTACAGACATGACATGACACATATATTTTTCAGGTTAAAGGCACTGAGAGGTTTTTGAAGTTTCACACATGAGCAGAGAAAACCAGCTGTTCTGTGACGAGTGTGATGCCAAAGCTGATGCTGCTGTAGTGAGTAATTAGAAAACATGTTTCTGATTTATGAACATTTACTGATTGTGTTGCAAAAAATCACCAATGATAACAATTGATTACAAAAGTGTAGAGTTTTAAGGGTATTGTGAAAGCACAATAACATGATGGGGACCTGTGTGTTTCATTCAGAAATGTGAAGTAAAGCATCATCCAGAGGTTTTGATGTTGCAGCTGAAGAGGTTTGAGATCCGTTATGACAGATATGTCAAAAACTACTGTTCTGTGGATGTTCACTACACTCTACAGATCCCAGAGGTAAATATACGTTTATATTTTAGTATTTCAACATTTCTTTTTTTCATTCTTGAGACTAATTTCTGTCATTTTGTTCTTTTATGTTCAGGATCAGACATATGAACTATATGCAGTTGTTGAGCACAGTGGTACTTTTCGAGATGGACATTACTCTGCAACAATTAAATCCCAGGAAAATGAGACATGGTATAAATTCAACAATGACAAAGTGACACTGGTAAGACTCATCACCTTTTTCTTCACTGTTGTTGTACAAAGATGTTCCAACAATAAACAGTGTAACAACTTATAAAGTTAAAGTTACATGTTACAGAGTGTGAAAAGTATTAATCATCTAATGCTTGTTTTTTCTTTTTATCAACAGCTCAGGTACAACTCATTCCAGCTTGATCACACTGAGAGGTAAGTCTTCTTCAGTCTTTTTCTTGTCACATTATATTTAGTTGATAATAAATTACCTGTATCTTTTAACATTTCTCTCACTAGGTTTGGAGATGCTTATCTTCTTTTTTACAGGAAAAAGAAAAGTAAGAGGCATTCTCTGACAGTTTAAGCACATGTAGTCTAATTAATTGCATCACATTTTTTAGTATGTTGCCAAAATAAATTTTATACTTACTTTCCAGCCCACGCTGCAGCTGCTGCAGAGACTAAAGACATTACAGAGGTGTCCACCAGTCAAGATGTCAGTGTCAGAGATGTTGAAGATGACAAAGGACAAAAGACTGGAGCAGATAGAAACTTGACAACATATGGCCTCTTATATCCTGAACAAAGAGGCAGTAGTGTGTTTTCTGCAAGACAACATGAGCAACACAGAGAGGAGATGAGGGATGTTAAGGGAGAACAGGAAAAGAAAGAGAACCAGAGAGCTGAGAGTGTTGCAAACATA
Organism: Polydactylus sextarius; assembly: GCA_016801845.1. NCBI lineage: Eukaryota > Metazoa > Chordata > Actinopteri > Polynemidae > Polydactylus > Polydactylus sextarius. The sequence goes on from CM028929.1 coordinate 9,971,954, forward strand.
AGAGAAGAGAGTCGTCACTCAAAACAAAGGGAGGGAAACAGATGTGATTCAAAGCTTTCACAAAAGAACAAGATGACCACCGAGCGAGAAGTTTTGAAAAATCAAATTCATCATCATTTAGCTCAAAAACACACATCACCACCAACTGTGGGAGGAATCTCTCAAGATGGCAGTCAGAGAAGATATGTTAAAATAAATGTCAAAGAAACATCTGATACAAACACAGATGAAGTGGACAATTTGTTCAAGTGTCTCAGCAGTTTAAGTCTGAATGAGTCAGAGATCCTGTAACAAAAGACTTATTGAAAGTATTGAAGAGGGTAATGTGAGAAGTACCAACGTTGATACAAAAATGTGTGGACGGAGCCTGGTGCATAACATAAAAGTACAGAAAGGAGAACAGGAAAAAGAAATAAAAAGAAGAGAAGACCATTTTTTTCTAATAAACAAAAATACTGACTAGATTTCAGAGTTAGAATGAGACAAAGGGTATTGATACTGTTCTCACAATATTGCTTCACTTTCTAGTTTCATCAGTTTGATATTAAATTGTTTCACTTTTATCTTAGTGGTTAATGGTCTTTGGTTGACATTAACTCTTCTATTTCTTTAGTTTGGTTCAGTCAGTTTAGCAGATTGTCTTTGCTTCATTTTGATGACGTAAAACACATCATCACCTGTTTACAACAAAGTGGCTTCAATGAAAATGTAACAACGCTGACAACATGAAATCAATTTGAAATCTCTATTTTGTACAAATTTCATGTTGAATTGTTAAAAAATATATGAATAGATGCCTCTGAGTGTCACATCCAATATAATTTTAATTGAGTGTGAAGTGATACAGGTAAAGGTAAATAATAGGTAAAGGGAAATCTTTATGATGTATGAATATTTGATGTGTTTGTTTTTTCTTATTTTGCTGTTCTTACCTTACAGGTTTCTATACTATATTAAAAAGAATTCATAAGTAGGTCTCTTGGTTTCAGTTTTGTTTTCTAGAAAAGTACTTTACCTTGTTCTGTTTAATCTGTTGCATGAATGATGGAGGACTGCTGCTACATCTATAAGTCATGAACACAATTCTAATTCTATAATAAAGATATTTAGATAGAGATGTTTCATATTTTTTCCTCTGCTGTTGGTGTGACTTAGAGAAAATACAACAGTATCTTTTATCAGCACTTGTGTCACTGAGTAAATAAGATAAATAAAATGTATATGTTGTTGCTGATTCATATCATTCAGACATGGCAGTCTTTGTAAACACAGTATTAATTATTATATTGTATATTGAATTTAAAAAAGAGACTTTTCCATCACTCACTGCGATGATCCCGCATGTTTGTATTGTCCTGTGGATTGTTTTGCAGCTTGGAGGATTGTCTGTTCACACCAAATAGTAGAGTAGTGAGGTATTATTACTTTGTTACTATACAACACTGCTCAGAGTCTCTTTTTTATTTCTCAGAACAAAGGATATAAGAAACAATGAATACACAATCTAGTTTAATATTTTTCATTAATATATGGTGAAATATAATCTTGACAAGTGTTAAATGACAGGATAAACTCTCATATTTGGACTCTTCAGCACAGTTACAAGGGTTTGTGCTGTTGCCTCACACCAAGAAGGTCCTGGGTTTGACTCCTGGGTTGGGCGCAGGGTCTGTCTTTACATGTTCTCTTCATGTTTTTAGAAAGCCAAAAACATGCATGATTCAGTATGGCCTTCGTCTGGGATAGACTCCAACTCCAACTCCAACCCCCTCAACCCCCCCCAAAAAAAAGAGTAGAAATTGGCTGGCTGGCTGGCTGGCTGGCTGGCTGGCTGGCTGGCTGGATGGATGGCTGGCTGGATGGCTGGATGGCTGGCTGGATGGATGGATGGATGGATGGATGGATGGACTCTCTTTTCGACAGTGCTCTTTGCAGTAACTAGTACTCACCGAGAGATGGCAGTGTTTATAAACATACCTGTGTCGAGTATTAAGATTACGTCAGTCATTATGTCTTGAAAAGAAATTATTATTTGGTCAATAAATACGTTAAATAGATTGCAGATTATTATATGATAATTACTTATGTGCATTGCATTAATAATGTTGGAATTTAATTAAAATCAACTCCTCGGTGTGGAATAGATGCATCTAATTAAAGTCTATATTTAAGCTCGTATTATTAAATATATCAATCAAGAACGTTGAAGTTGTGGTTATAACAGGCCAACACTTCACTACACAACTGTCAGATGACTCATATTATACAGTTTCTGCGTTTGTCATATAGCAAGTAAAAGTGAAAGTATTCCGTTAGTTGTGTTTTACAAGAGAGGCAGAAACGAAACTTTAGAGACGAAGGTAGAATCATACTTCGTCTAAAACGCAGTTGATCCGTTTCATATTTCAAGTGACAGCGAAACAGTCACAGAATGAAATAACTCAAAATGTCGTGGTTTGGTTTTAGCATTCCCTTCTGCTCCCGCTCATCTCAAGGTAAGATGAACTCATGTAGACCAGTCTGTCATTCTTATTAACGTTATTATGAAGACAGTTACATAACTTTCACATTATTAATATTCTCCTACAAACAGATATCAAGTACCACGGCTTGTGGAACCAAGGAGCAACATGTTACTTGAACAGTGTGCTGCAGGTGCTGTTCATGACCAAAGACTTCAGAGAGGCTGTGGAAAGGTCTGTTACAAAACCTTCACCTCATTTAATACATTTCAAGTTAATCTGAGGCAGCAGTGCATGTTTGTATCACTGATCACTTTATGTTTTTATCTTCTGTAGACACATTTGTCAAACTCCTGGAGCTGGATGTGTTGAATGTGATCTTAAAACTTTGTTTGAAGACCTGAAGAAAGACAAAGCAAAGACCAATAAAATCACAAGGAGTCTGGGCATCGACAATGGTACAGTATGTTGACACATAGAACAACATGTTACCTTTGAATACAGTGTGTTTAGACCTTCTTCTGTTGTTTTAAGAGTATTATCTTAAAACATCTTGTGTTTCAGATCTGAGTCCAGTGCACCAGAATAAACATAAAGTTTTTTAAGAGCCACAAATAGAGAGTATCTGATGAAGCTTTAATAATCTAGTGATTGATCAATACAGTACAGTATGTTGACATATAGAACAACGTGTTGCCTTTGAATACAGTCTGTTTAGATCTAATTTTGGGGGATTTTCTTCAGAGTATTATCTTAAAACATATTTTTATTCTGGTCTGAGTTCAGTGCACCAGAATAAACATAAAGTCTTTTTAGAGCCACAGATAGAGAGTATCTGATAATATCTTAATAATCCAATTGCAATGTTTTATTTATTTTTATCCTAATTATGAATATGTTGTTCAACAATAAATATGGTCACATCAGCTTTATTTTGTTGAAGAATCACACACTTATATGTGTGTTTCTCTCTGTCCTTTAGTGCATGAGTGGCGCGATGCTGCTGAGTGTTTTAGGAAGATCTTAACTCAGATCAGTCCTGAGGCATCACAGGTAACAACATCATCAGTAATGAGAGGGATGTGTAAGTTAAATGAAAATTAATACTTTTTTTATCAGTGTTTGTATTTTTGTGTTTCTAGATCTTCAATGGACAGTTGACACACAAGACCACATGTTGTCGATGTGGTAACATCATTGACAAAGGGTCATTTTGTCATCTTTCTCTTTCACTGGAGGATTCCCGTGGAAAAACCTATAATGTGGTAAGACTCTGACAACCTGCAATCTTCAACACACCTTTTCAAACACACACAGGCAAATTGCAAACTAAATATGCAAATCGCATACTTAGTCTTCAAGACTTAGTCACAACCTTCAACTGGTTGAACAAGCTAGTTAAACATTTATTAGATAATAAGTAATGGTTATCCAAAATAAATATTTTTAATCACAAAATAAACTGAATATAATTTTTCAGGTTGAAGGCACTGAGAAGTTTTTTGAAGTTTCACACATGAGCGGAGAAAACCAGCTGTTCTGTGACCACTGTAAAGCCGGAGTTGATGCTACTGTCGTGAGTAATGTGAAAACATCTGATTTGTGTATATATTTTTCCATATGTTGTAATGATAGGATTAACTACAACAACAACAGAAACAGTAATGATATTGACAGCTGGTTTGAATAAGTGGCAAGTCTAAGGTTATAAATAATTTTGATCAAAGTTGTTTGTGTGCTGTGATCAGATCTAAGATGTAACTAGAATTTGTCAAACTAATTAAAAATTAATTATTCAATAACTTTGTTCATGAAGTCTGGATTTTGCCTGTCCCCACTAAGTATTATTTTGTTTAAATATGGTTTGGTTTTTAAATATGGGCATCATCACAGCTGTCTTTAAGGTGCTGAGAAATAAACTTGTTTGAACTGAGGTATTAAATATTTCTGGAAAAGAGGAAGCCAGACTATCAAATATGTTGTTGAGAAAGTTACAGGGGGTTGGATCCAGAGCACAAGCTGAGGATCTGGTCTGGGTAAAATTGCACATTTGAATTGTAACACCATAATAACACATGATGGGGACCTGTGTGTTTCATTTAGAAATATGAAGTAAAGCATCCAGAGGTTTTGATGTTGCAGCTGAAGAGGTTTGAGTACCGTCATAGCAAAATTAGCAAAAACGACCGTGCTGTGAATGTTCCCTACACTCTACAGATCCCAGAGGTAGGTATACTTTATATTTCAGTGTTTTATCTAGGGATGTACCAAATCCTGACTTTTGGGGTTCTACCAAAATCCAAAGTACCGAATAGTATCAAATCCCAGTGGCGCTTGCAGGCATATGGCTGTACGCACTATTTGACTACGCAAGAGAGAGAGATTGACAGAGATTGACACATTGTATCTGTCTGTCATGGCTGGATGGCATCTTGTTGTTATATTGTCATGGTATGCCAGTGTTTTTGTCATTTTCTGCTGATAATTGAATCTTAAAATGTGTGAAGGGGTTGGTTTGGTTAATAGTCTAAGTTGTGGCAGAAGCTGAATCTGGTTTAAAAGCCCAAATTGGGTAGGATGTGAAGCCGAAAGCTGGATATGGTGCATTCCTAGTTTTATTATAGCATATTTCTTTTCTATTCCTCAAACTAATGTCTGTCATTTTTTTTTCATTGATGATCAGGATCACACATATGAACTGTATGCAGTTGTGGAGCATAGTGGTTGTTTTACAAGTGGATCTTACTCTGCAAAAATTAAGTCCCAGGATGATGAGAGATGGTACAACTTTAACAATGTCACTGTCACACCAGTAAGACACGTTTTCTTCAGTGTTGTACAAAATTATGCCAGTATAATTAATAGTTTTTAACATTTTCTAAATTTAGAGGTGAAGTTACATATTTCAGTGTGTGAAAATGATTCATCATCCAATGCTTGTTTATTCTTTTCATCAACAGATTTTTACACAACCATTCCAGAAGACTGACACTGAGAGGTAAGTCTTCATCAGTCTTTTCATCCTCATTTTATATTTTACCTTATATTAAAATAACTTGTATCTTTTCACATTTCTCTCACTAGGTTTGGAGATGCTTATCTTCTTTTTTACAGGAAAAAGAAAAGTAAGAGACGTTCACTGATCGTTTGATTCACATATAGTGTGAATAATTGTATCAAATTGTTTGATGCTTTACCTAAATTCAATATTTACTTTGTAGCCCACACTGCAGCTTCTGCAGAAACCATAGACACCAGGGAGGAGTCCACCAATCAAGGCCTCGTACCTGTGACTACAGACAATGATGATCAGTGTCAAGGTGAAAAGAAGACAAGTAAGAGAAAGCAGAGAGAGGAGACAGTACAAGAGAGAAAACACAAAAAAAAAGAAATAGAAACTGGAGATGTAGTCAATGTTGAGCCAAGAGGAGTGGGTGCATCATCTGAACACATGTATAAGGGAGAGAATTGTGACAGTAAAACTTTAGGCAATGTTTCAAACATCACTAGAGATGAGGGACATAAACAAAACAAACACCTTCAAACTGTTAGTGTGGACAAAAAGAGAGATAAGAAAAAGACAGGACTAGATGTCAACGACAAGGGACAAAAGACTGGAGATAATAAGAGCCTGGATAAGTTGAAGAATAGAAGAGGCAACCAGAGAGATGATCAACAGTTGTTTGACTCTCGCACATCTCAAGGTAAGATGAACTCATGTAGACCAGTCTGTCATTCTTATTAATGTCATAATGAAGACAGTTACATAACTTTCACATTATTAATATTCTCCTACAAACAGATATTCAGTACCACGGCTTGTTGAACCAAGGAGCAACATGTTACTTGAACAGTGTGCTGCAGGTGCTGTTCATGACCAAAGACTTCAGAGAGGCTGTGGAAAGGTCTGTTACAAAACTTTATTTGTTTAAATTGTTTGATGAAATTATATCACTCATGGTGTATATGTGTGTATTTTTTTTATAGATCCCACTGTGCAAAAGGGAACACTGAGAGGTCTCTTAAAGCCTTGTTTGCTGCTTTAAAGAAACACACAGCTCACACCCGTGATATCACAAAGAGTCTGGGCATCAACAATGGTCAGTATGTTGACACAGAACAACATGTTGTCTTTGAATACAGTGTGTTTAGACCTACTATTGGGAGTTTTTCTTCAGAGTATTATCTTAAAACATTTTGTGATTGAGGTCTGAGTCTAGTGCACCAGAAAAAAATAAAGTCCAAATAAAGAGCCACAGATAGTATCTGATTCAGCTTTAATAATCAGTGGTTGATCAACAAAAAATATGGTCATATCAGTTTTTATTTTGTTGAAGAATCACACATTGATGTTTGTTTCCCTCTGTCCTTCAGTGTTTGAGCAGAGTGATGCTGCAGAGTGGTTTGAGAAGATCTTAACTCAGATCAGTCCTGAGGCATCGCAGGTAACAACATCATCAGTAATGAGAGGGATGTGTGAGTTAAATGAAAATTAACATTTGTTTATCAGTGTTTGTATTTTTGTGTTTCTAGATCTTCAATGGACAGTTGACACACAAGACCACATGTTCTCAATGTCGTACTGACACTTACGAGGAAGGGTCTTTTTGGCATCTTTCTCTTCCACTGGTGGCTTCTGGTCATAAAACCTTTGATGTGGTAAGATTTTGACAACCTGAATTCTTCAACACACTTTTCTATTGTCAGGAGACTAGTAGTAGACTAAAAATGACATTTGCATCTTAAGTTGTCAGGTCTACAAGACTTTAGTCAAAAACTCCATCAGCTGATTGACCAAACTAGTTAAACATTTAATTGATAATAAGTAATGGTTATCTACTGAATATTTAATCACTAAACACATTTAAGTACAATTTGAACAAGTGCTTCAGAACCAGTTTCAGAGGCAATTGATACATATGTATTTTTCAGGTTAAAGGCACTGAGAAGTTTTTTGAAGTGGAGAGAATGAGCGGAGAAAACCAGCTGTTCTGTGACAACTGTGATGCCAAAGCTGATGCTACTGTTGTGAGTAATGAGAAAACGTTTCTGATTTGTGAACATTTACTCTAATGGTGCAGTGATAGCATTATACATTAGTGGTGTGTTAAGAGAATTGTAACAACATAATAACACATGATGGGGACCTGTGTGTTTCATTTAGAAATGTGAAATAAAGCATCATCCAGAGGTTTTGATGTTGCTGCTGAAGAGGTTTCACTTTGACTATCGTTACATGACATATGTCAAAAACTACCGTTCTGTTGATGTTCCCTACAGTCTGCAGATCCCAGAGGTAAATATACTTTATATTTTAGTGTCTAATTATTGCACATTGATTTATTTAATTCCTGAAATTCATTTCTGTTATTTTTTTCTTTGGTGATCAGGATCAGACATATGAACTATATGCAGTTGTTGATCACTATGGTGAGCTCAGAAATGGACATTACACTGTAACTATTAAATCCCAGGATGATAAGAGATGGTACAGATTCAATGATAACACCGTCAGACCAGTAAGACTGATGACCTTTTTTCCACCTTGTTGTATGAAATTATTCCAGCGCAATAAATAGTGTGACATCTTATGAAGTTAAACGTTACATACAGTATATGGAAAGTATTAATTATCAAATGCTTGTTTTTTTCTTTTCATCAACAGCTCAGCTACCACTTATTCCAATTGGATCATTCTGAGAGGTAAGTCTTCATCAGTCTTTTCATCCTCACTTTATATTTTAGTTGATATTAAAATGACCTGTATATTTTAACATTTTTCTTACTAGATGTGAAGATGCTTATCTTCTTTTTTACAGGAAAAAGAAAAGTAAGAGACATTCACTGATAGTTTCAGTCACATATAGTGTGAATAATTGCATTAAATTGTTTACTGCTTTGCCTAAATTTGTTTTATTCTTTATAGCCCACACTGCAGCTTCTGCAGAGACCAAAGACATCAGGGAGGAGTCCACCAATCAAGGCCTCGTAACTGTGACAACAGACAATGATGATCAGTGTCAAGGTGCAAAAAAGACAAGTGAGAGGAAGGAGGATGAAGAGACAGTAGAAAAGAGTAAAGACAGAAAAAAAGAAACTGGAACTAGAGACATACTCAATGAGGAGTCAAGAGGAGCTGGAGTGTCACTTGAAGACATGTATAAGGGAGAGAATTGTGACAGTAAAACTTTAGGCAATATTTCAAACATCACTAGAGATGAGGGACATAAACAAAACAAACACCTTCAAACTACGAGTATGGAAAAAGATAGAGATAAGAAAAAGACAGAACTAGACGTCAACAAAAAGGGACAAAAGACTGGAGCTAATAAGAGCCTGGAAGAGTTGAAGAACGTTAGAGTCAGTGACAGTAAACAGAAAATGTCAGGAAATCATGAAGTGTACAAGCAGACAGACAGGAACAGGTTGACTGAAAGAAATGAGCGTCACAGAGAAGAGAAGAGGGATGTTAAGAGAGAGCAGGATCATTGTCAAACTACCAAAGTCAACCAGAGAGATGATCAACAGTCGTTTGACTCTCACACATCTCAAGGTAAGATGAACTCATGTAGACCAGTCTGTCATTCTTATTAATGTCATAATGAAGACAGTTACATAACTTTCACATTATTAATATTCTCCTACAAACAGATATTAAGTACCACAGCCTGTTGAATCACAGATCAACATGTTACTTGAACAGTGTGCTGCAGGTGCTGTTCATGACCAAAGACTTCAGAGAGGCTGTGGAAAGGTCTGTTACAAAACCTTCACCTCATTTAATACAATTCAGTTAATCTGAGGCATCAGTGCATGTTTGTATCACTGATCACTTTATGTTTTTATCTTCTGTAGACACACTTGTCAAACCTCTGGAGCTGGATGTGTTGAATGTGATCTTAAAACTTTGTTTGAAGACCTGAAGAAAGACAAAGCAAAGACCAATAAAATCACAAAGAGTCTGGGCATCAACAATGGTACAGTATGTTGACACACAGAACAACATGTTACCTTTGAATACAGTGTGTTTAGACCTTCTTCTGTTGTTTTAGGAGCATTATGTTAAAACAACATGTGTTTCAGATCTGAGTCCAGTGCACCATTTTTAACATTTTTAAGAGCCACAAATAGAGAATATCTGATGAAGCTTTAATAATCTAGTGATTGATCAATATGGTCATATCAGCTTTATTTTGTTGAAGAATCACACATTCATGTCTGTTTCCCTCTGTCCTTCAGTGTCTGAGCAGAGCGATGCTGCTGAGTGTTTTAAGAAGATCTTAACTCAGATCAGTCCTGAGGCATCACAGGTAACAACATCATTAGTAATGAGAGGGATGTGTGAGTTAAATGAAAATTAACACTTGTTTATCAGTGTCTGTATTTTTGTGTTTCCAGATCTTCAATGGACAGTTGACACACAAGACCACATGTTGTCAGTGTTGTACTGACACTGAAAAAGATATATTATCTTGGCATCTTTCTCTTCCACTGAAAGATTCCCCCTTTCAAACCTATAGTGTGGTAAGACTCTGACAACCTACGGTTTTTAACACACTTTTCTTTTGTCAGGAGACTAGTAGTAGTCATACATACATACAGGCAGACATACATATACACACACAGAACCTACGCTGACCTGCACTGGACTTCCTGCAGAACATTGCATACAGCACTCATATGTATGCACATATGGTATACAGTGATCTGCAAAGTAGTAACCATCTATTAAATTTATTTTTTAAGCCTTTATAAACCCTCTCCACACTCTTCTAAAACTTTCCAATGCTTCTTATTTTATTTTTAGGCAAGGATTTGCTTATTTTACTGCAAAAATGATTAAAATCAAAAAAATAAATAAATAAATAAATACCTGTAGGCTGCGATATGAATATTCATATACTAGACACTAAAAACACAATTTATCACAACTGCATGAGGTGAGGCTCGATATGGTGAAGGATCACTGCACACGCTGTATATAGTGTTACATCTTACACTAGTCATCATGTTTGTACATATATGATGCACTTTTGTAAAGTTAAACTGTTTAACTTCAGTAATACATTATTGTATTACAGTAGTAGTATAGTATTACAGTATTGCTACAACACTTCATATGGTTCTTCACTCTGTGAATAACATAACTATTTAGATTTATTTAGCTTTATTTTATTTTGTGGTTTTCTGTATGTATTTATTGTGATGTATTCAATTTGATTCCTTGTTATTACTTCTTTATACTGACTCTGTAACAGTGCTGTTGTGATGCCTGAATTTCCTTCATGAGGTTCAAGAAAGGAATATCTTATCTTAGATTAGATTAGATTAAATGTGGCATTTGCAGGTTCAGTTGTCAGGTCTACAAGAATTTGGTCAGAAACCTCATCAGATGATTATACAATCAAGTTACAGGAGCATGTTTGATATAAGAAAACTGCCTGTGCAGGTTGACACCTACTGTATGTGTTGCTAGTAATGCCACAGAATTAATTTCACAGGTAAATGACACAGATACATATTTCAGGTTAAAGGCGCTGAGAAGTTTTTCAAAACTAAAGGAGAAAACCAGCTGTTCTGTGACCACTGTGCTGCCAAAGCTGATGCTACTGTTGTGAGTAATGAGAAAACATGTTTCTGATTTGTGAACATTTACTGATTGTGTTGCAATGATAGAATTATACATTTGTTACGTTACAAGAGATTTAACAACATAGCAGAGCGTGTGAGTGGAGCTGAGCGGCAAGAATTTCCACTCCCTGCACACGTGGGTGTTCGCTCCTCCGCTCAAAGTCGCACCAGACCACTCCACTCAATATCACTCCCTGCTCACCAACAGTTTTAATCCCACTTCGATGAAATCGCTCCGTGCTCGCTCAAATTGTTTGAAGTGGCTAACAGTTCTGTTAATTGTTAAAGGCATAAGTGAATTCCGGGTGAATTTGTGCATGATCTAGAGTCGTGGCGTGAGCGGTATCAGAGTGAAACCTGAGCGAGACAGAGTGATCGCTCCAGCCTTTGCATAAAAACCTGTCCCGCACTCCGAGTACATTTCGCTCTCTCCGCTCACATGCTCTGCAACATAGTAACACATGTTGGGGACCTGTGTGTTTTATTCAGAAATATGAAGTAAATCGTCATCCAGAGGTTTTGATGCTGGAGCTGAAGAGGTTTAAATTTCACACTGTTCTGAAAAAATATGTCAAAAACTACTGTGCTGTAGATGTACCCTACACTCTACAGATCCCAGAGGTAAATATACTTTATATTACAGTGTTTCATCATAACTTATTTCTTTATTTCATTCCTGAAACTAATTTCTGTCATTTTTTTCTTTGGTTGTCAGCATCAGACATATGAACTGTTTGCAGTTGTGGAACACTTTGGTGAGCTCACGAGTGGACATTACACTGTAACAATAAAGTCTCAGGATAATGAGAAATGGTACTACTTCAACAATGACACTGTCAGTGAGGTAAGACTGGTCACATTTTCTTTAGTGTTGTTGTTTATTGTTGTTGTCCAAAGTTGCTCCAATATAATTAATAGTTTTTTCAAGTTACAAGTTTCAGTGTATCAAAATGATTCATCATCTAATGCTTGTTTATTCTTTTCGTCAACAGATTGATTCACAACCATTCGAGTTTGCTGACAAAAAGAAGTAAGTCTTCATCAGTCTTTTCATCCTCACTTTATATTTTATTTGATATTAAAATGACCTGTAACTCTTTGCATTTCTCTCACTAGATTTGGAGGTGCTTATCTTCTTTTTTACAGGAAAAAGAAAAGTAAGAGACATTCACTGATAGTTTCAGTCACATTTAGTGTGAATAATTGTATCAAATTGTTTGATGCTTTGCCTAAATGAGTTATACTTTGTAGCCCACACTGCAGCTTCTGCAGAGACCAAAGACACCAGGGAGGAGTCCACCAATCAAGGCCTCGTACCTGTGACTACAGACAATGATGATCAGTGTCAAGGTGCAAAAAAGATAAGTGAGAGGAAGGAGGATGAAGAGACAGTGGGAGGTGTTAGAGGCAGAAATAAAGAAACAGGAATGAGAGACATGGACAATGGCAAGGCAAGGCATATCACTAGAGATGAGGGACATAAACGGGACAAAGACATTCAAACTACGAATGTGGACACAAAGGGAGATGAGGAGAAGACAGAACTAGACATCAATAACAAGGAACAAAAGACTGGAGATAATAAGAGCCTGGATAAGTTGAAGAATAGAAAAGTTGGTGATAGTAATCAAAAAATGACTGAAAATAATGAAGTGTACAAGCAGACAGACAGGAACAAGTTGACTGAAAGAAATGAGCATCACAGAGAAGAGAAGAGGGATGTTAAGAGAGAGCAGGATCATCGTCAAACTACCAAAGTCAACCAGAGAGATGATCAACAGTCGTTTGACTCTCACACATTTCAAGGTAAGATGAACTCATGTAGACCAGTCTGTCATTCTTATTAATGTCATAATGAAGACAATTACATAACTTTCACATTATTGATATTCTCCTACAAACAGATATCAAGTACCACGGCTTGTTGAACCAAAAATCAACATGTTACCTGAACAGTGTGCTGCAGGTGCTGTTCATGACCAAAGACTTCAGAGAGGCTGTGGAAAGGTCTGTTACAAAACCTTCACCTCATTTAATACAATTCAGTTAATCTGAGGCAGCAGTGCATGTTTGTATCACTGATCACTTTATGTTTTTATCTTCTGTAGACACACTTGTCAAACTCCTGGAGCTGGATGTGTTGAATGTGATCTTAAAACTTTGTTTGAAGACCTGAAGAAAGACAAAGCAAAGACCAATAAAATCACAAAGAGTCTGGGCATCAACAATGGTACAGTATGTTGACACATAGAACAACATGTTGTCTTTGAATACAGTGTGTTTAGACCTTCTTCTGTTGTTTTAAGAGTATTATCTTAAAACATCTTGTGTTTCAGATCTGAGTCCAGTGCACCAGAATAAACATAAAGTTTTTTAAGAGCCACAAATAGAGAGTATCTGATGAAGCTTTAATAATCTAGTGATTGATCAATATGGTCATATCAGCTTTATTTTGTTAAAGAATCACACATTGATGTTTGTTTCCCTCTGTCCTTCAGTGTCTGAGCAGAGCGATGCTGCTGAGTGTTTTAAGAAGATCTTAACTCAGATCAGTCCTGAGGCATCACAGGTAACAACATCATCAGTAATAAGAGGGATGTGTGAGTTAAATGAAAATTAACACTTGTTTATCAGTGTCTGTATTTTTGTGTTTCTAGATCTTCAATGGACAGTTGACACACAAGACCACATGTTGTCAGTGTTGTACTGACACTGAAAAAGATATATTATCTTGGCATCTTTCTCTTCCACTGAAGGATTCCTCTTATCAGACCTATAGTGTGGTAAGACTCTGACAACCTGAAATCTTTAACACACTTAGCCACAAAAAACACAATTTATCACAACTGCATGGCGTGAGGCTCAATATGGTGAGGGATCACTGCACACGCTGTATATAGTGTTACATCTTACACTAGTCATCATGTTTGTACATATATGATGCACTTTTGTAAAGTTAAACTGTTTAACTTCAGTAATACATTATTGTATTACAGTAGTAGTATAGTATTACAGTATTGCTACAACACTTCATATGGTTCTTCACTCTGTGAATAACATAACTATTTAGATTTATTTAGCTTTATTTTATTTTGTGGTTTTCTGTATGTATTTATTGTGATGTATTCAATTTGATTCCTTGTTATTACTTCTTTATACTGACTCTGTAACAGTGCTGTTGTGATGCCTGAATTTCCTTCATGAGGATCAAGAAAGGAATATCTTATCTTAGATTAGATTAAATGTGGCATTTGCAGGTTCAGTTGTCAGGTCTACAAGAATTTGGTCAGAAACCTCATCAGATGATTATACAATCAAGTTACAGGAGCATGTTTGATATAAGAAAACTGCCTGTGCAGGTTGACACCTACTGTATGTGTTGCTAGTAAAGTTAGATTAACTTTTCATTGATAATAGATAATGGTTATCCACAAACTATTTCATCACAGAATAGATTTAAGTACAATATGATCAAATGCTACAGAATTAATTTCACAGGTAAATGACACAGATATATTTTTTAGGTCAAAGGCGCTGAGGAGTTTTTCAAAGCTTCAGGAATTAAAGGAGAAAACCAGCTGTTCTGTGACCACTGTGCTGCCAAAGCTGATGCTACTGTTGTGAGTAATGAGAAAATATGTGTCTGATTTTTGAACATTTACTGATTGTGTTGCAATGATAGAATTATACATTTGTGACGTTATAAGAGATTTAACAACATAATAACACATGATGGGGACCTGTGTGTTTCGTTTAGAAATATGAAATAAAACATCATCCAGAGGTTTTGATGTTGGAGCTGAAGAGGTTTCACTTTGACTATCGTTACAAGACATATGTCAGAAATGACTGTCTTGTGGATGTTCCCTACACTCTACAGATCCCAGAGGTAAATATACTTTATATTTTAGTTTTTCAACATAGCAAATTTCCTTTTATCAATTCTGAAACTAATTTAGTCCATTTTCTCTTTGATGTTCAGGATCAGACATATGAATTATATGCAGTTGTTGAGCACAGTGGTACTCTAAGAAGTGGATATAACACTGTAACTATTAAGTCCCAGGAGAATGAGAAATGGTACAGGGTTATTGATGACATTGTCGTAGAGGTATGATATATCACCTTTTCTACCGTGATGTTGTGGAAAATTATCCCAACAATTTTCATCAAGTCAAAGGTGAAGTTACTTGTTACAGTTTTTAAAAAGTATTAATTATCTAATGTGTTTATTCTTTTCATCAACAGCTTGATTTACTACCATTCCAGAGGACTGACACTGAGATGTAAGTCTTCACCAGTCTTTTCATCTACACTTCATATTTTGCTGAATATTAAAATGACCTGTATCTTTTACCATTTCTCTCACTAGGTTTCTTGGAGCTGATCTTCTGTTTTACAGGAAAAAGAAAAGTAAGAGGCATTGACAGTTTCATTGTTCAAGCTTCAAATATTTATTCATCGCATACATTGTTCATCAACATTTGCAACTTCCCATTAACTGTGCAAAAAGTAGTGCAGAAATAGGCTGTTTTCATCAAAATAAGACTAAAATAAAACAAATAATCAAGGAGAAATACATTTGAAATAAACTCAGTGTTTAAAGTTAAGATCCAAGTTTGAAAGTGAGGTGAATTACAGGACAATAAACGAGAATGCACATCACAAGTGTTTTGTACTTTGCCTAAATTTGTTTTATACTTTGTAGCCCACACTGCAGCTACTGCAGAGTCCAAAGACACCAGGGAGGAGTCCACCAATCAAGGCCTCGTACCTGTGACTACAGACAATGTTGATCAGTGTCAAGGTGCAGAAAAGATAAGTGAGAGAGAGGAGACAGTAGAAGAGGGTAAAAACACTACAGAGGCTGTTTCCATGAAAAGAGAAAAAGAAACAGTAACTAGAGATGTGGTCAGTGATGGTTTTAGTGGAGTGGGGTTGTCACCTGAACAAATGTATAAAGCTGAAGATTGCAACAATGAAAATTTAGACAATTTTTCACACATCACCAGAGATGAGGGAAGTAAACAGAAACTAACAGAAAATGATCAAGTCCACAAACAGACAGACAGGAACAGGTTGACTGAAAGAAATGAGCGTCACAGAGAAGAGAAGAGGGATGTTAAGAGAGAGCAGGATCATCGTCAAACTACCAAAGTCAACCAGAGAGATGATCAACAGTCGTTTGACTCTCACACATCTCAAGGTAAGATGAACTCATGTAGACCAGTCTGTCATTCTTATTAATGTTAATATGAAGACAATTACATAACTTTTACATTATTAATATTCTCCTACAAACAGATATCAAGTACCACGGCTTGTTGAACCAAGGATCAACATGTTACTTGAACAGTGTGCTGCAGGTGCTGTTCATGACCAAAGACTTCAGAGAGGCTGTGGAAAGGTCTGTTACAAAACCTTCACCTTATTTAATACAGTTAAAAAAATCTGAGGCAGTAGTGCATGTTTGTATCACTGATCACTTTATGTTTTTATCTTCTGTAGACACACTTGTCAAACTCCTGGAGCTGGACGTGTTGAATGTGATCTGAAAACTTTGTTTGAAGACCTGAAGAAAGACAAAGCAAAGACCAATAAAATCACAAAGAATCTGGGCATCGACAACGGTAAAATATGTTGACACAGAACAACATGTTATCTTTGAATACAGTTTGTCATCTTAACATCATGTGTTTCAGATCTGAGTCCAGTGCACCAGAATAAACATAAAGTCTCTTAAGAGCCACCAATAGAGAATATCTGATGAAGCTTTAAATATCCAGTTACAGTCATATCAGTCATATCATATTTTTATTTTGTTGAAGAATCACACATTGATGTCTGTTTCCCTCTGTCCTTCAGTGTCTGAGCAGAGCGATGCTGCTGAGTGTTTGGAGAAGATCTTAACTCAGATCAGTCCTGAGGCATCACAGGTAACAACATCATCAGTAATGAGTGGGATGTGTAAGTTAAATGAAAATTAACACTTGTTAATCAGTGTCTGTATTTTTGTGTTTCCAGATCTTCAATGGACAGTTGACACACAGGACCACATGTTCTCGATGTCGTACTGATACTTATGAAGGGTCATTTTGGCATCTTTCTCTTCCACTGGTGGATTCCCGTGTTGAAACCTATAGTGTGGTAAAACTCTGACAACCTGAAATCTTCAACATACTTTTCTTTTGTCAGGAGACTAGTAGTAGACTAAACATGACATTTCTAGGTTCAGTTATCAGGTCTACAAGACTTTGATCAGAAATTTCATCAGCTGATTGAACAAGCTAGTTAAACATTTCATTAGTAATAAGTAATGGTTATCCACTAAATATTTACGCACAGAATAAATTAAATATACTTTTTCAGGTTAAAGGCACTGAGAAGTTTTTTAAAGTTTCACACATGAGCGGAGAAAACCAGCTGTTCTGTGACGACTGTGATGCCAAAGCTGATGCTGCTGTAGTGAGTAATGAGAAAACATGTTTCTGATTTGTGAACATTTGCTCTAATGGTGCAATGATAGCATTATACATTAATGGTATTATATGGGAATTATAACAACATAATAATACATGATGGGGACCTGTGTGTTTCATTTAGAAATATGAAGTAAAACATCATCCAGAGGTTTTGATGTTGCTGCTGAAGAGGTTTAACTTTGACTATCGTTACATGACATATGTCAAAAACTTCCGTTCTGTTGATGTTCCCTACAGTCTGCAGATCCCAGAGGTAAATATACTTTATATTTTAATAGTTAATCATAGCACATTGATTTATTTAATTCCTGAAACTAATTTCTGTCATTTTTTCTTTGATGTTCAGGATCAGACATATGAACTATATGCAGTTGTTGAGCACAGTGGTAGTTTTCGAGATGGACATTACTCTGCAACAATTAAATCCCAGGATGATGAGACATGGTATAAATTCAACAATGACACTGTCACACCGGTAAGACTCATGACTTTTTTTACAAAAATGGTCCAAAACTATAAATCGTGTAACACTTTATGAAGTTAAAGTTACATGTTACAGTGTATGAAAAGTATAATTATCTAATGCTTGTTTGTTTTTAATCAACAGCTTTATTTTCAGCCATTCAAGTTTTCTGGCACTGAGAGGTAAGTCTTTGTCAGTCTTTATCTTCAGTCTATCTTCAGTCTAATCTCCATTATTAGTAATAAAATGATCTGTATCTTTTAACATTTCTCTCACTAGGTTTGGAGATGCTTATCTTCTTTTTTACAGGAAAAAGAAAAGTAAGATGTATTCTCTGACAGTTTAAGCACATGTAGTCTGAATAATTATATCAAATTATTTATTATGTTGTCTTACTCACACTGCAGCTACTGCAGAGACCAAAAAAATCACGGAGATGTCCACTGATCAAAATGTCGTACCTGTGACAGACAGGTACAGAGATGTTGAAGATGACAAAGGACAAAAGACTGGAGCTAATACTAACTTGACAAAACATGACCCCCAATATGAGCAACACAGAGAGGAGATGAGGGATGTTAAGGGAGAACAGGAAAAGAAAGAGAACCAGAGAGCTGAGAGTGTTGCAAACATAAGAGAAGAGAGTCGTCACTCAAAACTAAGGGAGGGAAACAGATGTGATTCAAAGCTTTCACAAAAGAACAAGATGACCACCGAGCGAGAAGTTTTGAAAAATCAAATTCATCATCATTTAGCTCAAAAACACACATCACCACCAACTGTGGGAGGAATCTCTCAAGATGGCAGTCAGAGAAGATGTGTTAAAATAAATATCAAAGAAACATCTGATACAAACACAGATGAAGTGGAAAATTTGTCCAAGTGTCTCAGCAGTTTAAGTCTGAATGAGTCAGAGATCCTGTAGCAAAAGACTTATTGAAAGTATTGAAGAGGATAATGTGAGAAGTACCAACGTTGATTCCAAAGTTGATACAAAAAAGTGTGAACGGAGCCTTATGCATAACATAAAAGTACAGAAAGGAGAACAGAAAAAAAACTGAAAAGACTTTTGTTTTCTAATAAACAAGTAAATTGATGCTGTTCTCACAATACTGCCTCACTTCTAATTCATTATTTTGCAAATAGTACTGTAATATGAAATATTTTCCTTTTTATCTTTGTGGTTAGTAGTGTTTGGTTGACATTAACTCTTCTATTTCTTCAGTTTGGTTCAGTCAGTTTTGCAAATTGGTATTGCTTCATTTTGATGATGTAAAACACATCCACCTGTTTACCACAAAATGGCTTCAATGAAAATGTAACAGTACGGACAACATGAAATCAGTTTGAAATCTAAAGGTTTTTTTTTTTTTTGAAAGAAATAATGTTATGAAGTATTACATTTTATTTTGTGCAAATTTCATTAAAAATGCCACTGAGTTTAATATATGAGGGTGTGAAGAGATAAAATTCAAAGTTAAATCTTTGTTTGATGTTTTTGTTTTTTTTCTCATTTACTATTTTCTTTACATACTATTCTTTACAATTTGTTGTACCACATGGAAATATTTCATGAAATGTTTGTTGGTCTCAGTGTTGTTTAGTAGAAAAGTGAATGAATGATGGATGACACTGTTACACATGTAACTCACTATCACATCACAGTTGTAATAAATTGCTGTCTCACTGCCCGTGTACACAATAATTTAATCTTTTTTTTTCAGATTTTGTCACATATATTTCAAATAACTGTTGCAGACGTTTGATTTTCTGTGGTAAAATGTTTTTCTCATATTCTCATAAATATTCTCATGTCACTATGATCTCAATATAACATCTTTGTTACGCATATTATGTGTGTTTTATATATTACACTATATTATATTATACTATATTCATTGGCAAATTTATTAATAATAAAACATTACATAACTACCAACATGTACGATGTTGTAGGATGAAACAAATAGTTAAAAGATTAAAGATACAGAAAAATTAACAGGAGATTGATTAATTGTTTACACAAAATCATCATATGTGTATTATTAACATGTCAGAATTGTGGTAAATCTGGTATATCTTGACGAACCTAAAGAACCTAAAGAAATTTGGTGACATTTTGGAGATTACAAGAGAGGGAAATGAAAATGAGCTGATAATGAAGAAGCAATACTTAACAACAATATATCTTCATCTAATTTATTCATTACAACTTCATAAACTAACCACCACAACACAAAGATGATTACATTAGATGTGTCTTTTAAGACACAAGATTACACACTTTCAAAACCAGATACACTTATTATTTGAGAGAAACACATCAAAAGTCAAGTGTTGTTTACATTATTTCCTCTGCCACACAGGTATGGAGGTCTGTCTAGGGGCGACTCCACTGGAACATAGTGTGTAATAATAACTTGTTGTCATACACTCTGTAGTGAGCTTCAAACAAACAAAACAGAATTCCACCTTACATCGGGGACAGACAACATTTTTACAATTTTTTTTGTCATGCTCTATTAATGAACCACAAGTGGGACAGGCACGGATGGAGGGGCAGCCAGAGACCCCTTTCACAGTCTCAAAGACGATATCACCACAGGTTGCCAATGATTTCAGTGCTTCATTGCAGCAGCCGTCGTTGTCACAGCGGTCTGACCGCGGAGTTGGACCTCTCCATTCCCTCAGACACTGCCAGCAGAATTCATAGGACCGTCCTTTATTGATTGTGCACAAGGTGCAGCGGACACTCAGGTCAGAGTCGTCCTTTCGCATCAGAGAAGATCTGCATTCAGGACACTGTGATGTGATAGATGGTGAAAGAAGAGGCAAAATTATTATTTCACCATTGAGAACACAAACACAGATACTAAATATTATAGTTACAATGAGACACTTACTGATTTGATGTCAAAGAGACGCTTGACAGTATTGGAGGCCAAGGCTTTTTCAAAGTACTCCCTTTCCTCAGCTGTCAGAAGAGCCATTTTACTGACTTCTGTGTAAGGCCACTCTCTGCCACAATCAGGCAGGCCACACACAAATGTGTCTCTACCCTTTGGAGAAATATTGAAAAGAAAATCTTTCATTAGTATCACAATTATAAAAGTCATCCTGGGTATATACAAGAATTGTCATTCCCTAATCTGTCCCCTCTTTATTTTGAGAGTTGCCAAGTATAGATGCGTATCTGTGCGTGGGCAACTTGACATAATCAATAAGAAACCTCACTAATCACTGAACAGACAGACATGCGCATGCGCGTGCTACAAAGTGCTATGTTCGTGTATACTGCATATACATATAAATACATACATATATATATACATATATGTGTATATATATATGTTCTATATATATATATACATACATACATACATACATATATATATATATATATATATATATATATACATATATATATATATATATATATATATATATATATATATATATATACACACACACACACACATACATACATACATACATATATATATATATATATATATATATATATATATATATATATATATATATATATATATATATATAGAACAAGCCAGTTAGAGGTGCTATCGGAAAGAAACAAAACAAATATCTAGTTTCACTGATCAACGATACCCGATATATAATTTTTCACTGTATAAGACATGTATGGCAAAATCCTTGATTTGTATAAGGATTAAAATAAGAGCAGTGTCTTTATTAATCATCGTCTACCTCATCCAGCAGCCTGCGGCACCAGTTGGTCAGAGACATGGGGGTCACAGCGTGTCCACAGGACATCAGCGCCCGGCGAGACGTGAAACCTTCACACAAAACTGGCAACAACACAAGGAAACTGTTACACGCACTCCCACAGAAAACACCGAATCACTACACAATATAATCCACATACAACACGTCACTGATTTAAAATACTATATACTCACAATCTAATTCATCCTCTCTATCCACAAATTTAAGTGTCGCGTCGAAAATGTTATAACACTTCTCCATTTTAGTTAAAAAAAAATACTTTAGTGACACTGCCTCGGTTTGCTCGTCGAAATAACGACAGACAGCGGTAGTAGGCGGGTCTCGACTGAAAGTCAAAGATCAGTTTCGATTCTAAAAGTTTCGTATTGAGACAATAAATTTGCTGGTTAAGTTTCTGTTTAAGCAAAGTGTCGGTTCAACTTTTCAGCTTTTCGAAACAGTTTGTCTCATCGCGTTTAATATGATATTTATGTGACATTTTTTGAATATTCTGTATTCTACATACATACATATTAAGTAATCTATTATATATTTTATGATGATTGCTTTAATTATATAATTAATCAGAGCTATATCACACACACACACACACACAGACACACAGAGAGAGAGAGAGAGAGACGCACGGGGTGGGGGCAAGACAACCATCGATCTGTGCGAGACCGTTAAGGACTGTTGTCAAATGTTATGCTAATCTTGATGAATTTCCATTTCACAATTTCTATTTGTCTTTCTTTCCTTCTCTCTCTCTCTCTCTGTCTCTGTCTGTCTCTCTCTCTCTCTCTCTCTCTCTCTCTCACACACACACACACACACACACACACACACATTTGCAGCTTACATTTTCATTCCACATGACATCTCACTCTTTTCACGTATGTATACAACAATAACATTGATCTCCATTTGGTTAGTAATTATCATTTTCATCATCATCATCTGAGCTAACTAGCATATTTAGAGTTTGGTGTTATAGTTCTACCAAACTTGGTGACAGCCTGACTGGAGGGTTGAAGGGGGTTGAACTAGGTGGGTTAGTAGGGGCTTTACTCCTGGTTATGCCAGAATCCTCAGCCTGCCCACACTGTCCCTGTTGATCCTTCATTTGAGGAGAGTCTATCTTTGGAGGTGAGGGCAGCTCCTCGTTCACCAGCAGGATGTGGCACTTGTTCCTTCTGAATGTCTCACCTTGCTCAGTCTAGCATGTCTCAACTTGCTCTAGCATGAAGGAGCGTAGCATAGCCCCCTGGTGCTGCACAGTTGCTGTGGTTGACCAAGCTTTTTCCACATCAATCTTCAATCTGACTTTATCATTGATGGTAAGTGGTGGAAGGGGTGTGGTAGAGTTACTGTGGTTGTAGTACGTTTTATAGCGTTTTATGGCTTTGTTTTGGCATCATGTGTTGGCATCATTGGCTGCTGGCTCTGTTTCAGGGTGACTGGGTGTGTTGTGCAGACCCCTCAACCCATGAACAGCCTGGTAGGGCTTTCTTTTATGGGTCTGTTGGGGTTGAGCGGTAACTCAGGCCATTTCCACACGGGAACACTCGTGTTTTGGGATGTTTTTAGGTGTGTTGGATGAATAAATAGTGGCTGCCAGATAGTAATGGAAATGATGTAATACATATGCCACACCTATATGTGGCGCTGTTCACAGACACAGACAGAGACACCAGAAGAAGAAAGAGCACGTGCGCATAAAATCCATCACCAGAGGGGGATGACGTTTATTTTCAGTAATGCTAGTAAGCCTAACAGTGTCTGCAGCACACACATACCTCCATTACCCGCCATTGTTGTTTTTGCTGGTCGTTGTGTGTGGGGTTCTTTATTGTTCTTCTGTCAACATGACAACGACAGGGCAGCATTGTCAGATTTTGCTACCATTCACCATTTTGGAGTCTACCTCTTGCACTGGATGACTCTAATAGCAGAGACCACTTTAGTGTGGCAAGGACACAATGTAAAAGATTTAAACATCTAAACAAAGAATAAACGCTTTGGTCAAAACTGTTGAAAATGAAATATGTGTAATATCAATTAACAGCATAAATGTATTTTTCAGGTGGATGGGGACTGAGTTTTTGAGCATTTTTCACACAAGGGGAGATAACCAGATGTGCTGTGATGAATGTGATGTCAAAACAGAAGCAAACATTGTAAGTTATGATGAAAAGCATAATTTGAGCATATGAAATCCAAAGCCCCTGATTAGTAGAAATGACCAATAGTGATGTGAATGTGTTATAAATATTATTTTTGTTTGTTGATGACTTGATTTACATGTCATTAACTATAACACATCTTCACTCTATATAACGTGATGAATTAAAAGTAACAAAATATTAATAAATAAAAAATCAGCATTTTATCTCCTCTGCAACATCACCTCAATTTCCCTGCATCACAACCTTATTGGCAATTACATGTTGGTGTCTAGCACCGTTAAAACAGTCAGCAATAAAACACAGGACCACAATATATGTTCATTCAGTTCAAACATTTATTAACAAACTAGCAAAGCAAACAGTGAGGTACCCACTGATTCAGCTTCATTATCCATTCAGTAGCTAACAATAGTTTCACGTGTCAAACAAACCGCACGCTCACTCGGTTGTGTGGTGCTTCGCTCTTCCTGGTATGTCAGCAAACAGGTCTGATGGGAAAAACTGGGGCCACATCGGAGGAACGTTCTTATCCACTGACCTGGAACAGTGGAAAGAGCTTTGTTTGTGTAGGGATGCAACATTTGAGTAATTTGCTGATAATTACAGCATTGTAGTGTATGTATGAAATTTTGCCAGTGTTTTGTCATCTCATCAAAGATCTGTACTATGCATCGTCTCCACGGTTTTCACATCTGTTCAAGGTCTAAGTGCCAAAGATTATTTTGGGCTGTCAATAAAATTCTTTTCATTATTGCACACTCTCCTGATTTTTGCCTGCGCCAAATTTGTTTCTCTATAAATGAATATTAATCCTGGGTGTTTAATTCTTCATTTGATTCTACATGGTATGATCTACACACAGGCGTTGCCACATATGGAGCAGATTTTAATTTACAAAAGGGTAACTGCTGTCAGTCACTTTGTGTGTTTTGTCCATATGCCTTTTGATGTGAATCCTACGCACAGTTATATAAGTGAGGCCCCTGATCTTTATCCATCACCCAGCACACCAAATTCAACCAATCAATCACAAGCTGTAAAGTTTTAAATGTCATTCTCTCTGCTTTCATTCAGCCATCATTTCAGCATTGTGCATCACCAAGAACCACCTCCCCCCTTTCACCTCCTCTACCATGGTTTCTAGTCTCCCTCCAGTCAAGCCACCAATCAGAGAAACTGTCATGGCAAAGCTCATCCTTGCACTCCTTCTCCACTACCAGTGTCTGGTAGGGATTTCTGGGAGTGAAATATAATCTGGACTTGAGTGAATAATATCTATAGACAAACAATTGTAGCGGGGACAATGAACTCTGTACATATATGTATATAACGCGATTCAAAAAATAACAACAGACAAACAAATAAAATGTGCCATTTCCTCAGACACCTGTCAAAAAGTATCTGAAATGTTGCACTAAGGTCAAATGTTTACAGAGATTTTATTGTCATTTTCTACATTTACAGCAATTAACTGCTGTTAGGTTTTGCTTTCACATTTGTCATAAATATATAAACTGTGTTGTATAATGGGCAAAGTAAACTGATTTGACATTCACTTTCAGTTTGCTACATATTTACTGGAATTCACATGATGCCCCTGTTGATGAAAAGACTCGAATGGCTCTGTGGAAGAAGCTGTTTGTAAGTCTGGTAGAGTGTAATTTGTTTTGCCTGTAGCGCCTCCCAGAGGGCAACAGGTTAAAAATGATGAGAAATGAAGTTATCATCCAGGGAAGGCACAGGGGCAAAGAGACAGGGCTTTCCTGGCCAGAAAACAACTAACTCGTTTTCTACTGAAGTGAATTTGAATGCGTGTTTTAATCAATCTTATAACTTCTGTGGTACCAGTAAAGTTAAACAGGGATTTTCTCATCCTCAAGTCAAGACTGTTTTTTAATTGTATATTGATATTCCCACTGCTACACCCTCACCTGTGTTTAATGCTACTTACAGCTCTGACTCAAAAACTTTATTATCAGCCAGCACATCTGAGCAACTTCTTTCCTGTCTGAACAGCAAACCTGGCTAGCCACAATGGTGTAGGCCACATTTGAATTGAGTTAAGAAAGCAATGTGAGCTAAATTATTATTTATTTTATGGTATCAGTTGAATTGAGTTACTGATGGTTAAATCAATAGTTTGGTGATGATTTAAATTGATTCGGTATTATTTATTTTATGGAAGGAGAAGCAAAGAGAACAAACTTAACCCTGATTGGCTGAATAAATAGTAGTAAACCAATCAGCTGCCAAGCAAGCAAGAGAGAAAGAGCAAAAGAAATAGAGAGACAAAGCAGGCAAACAACTCTGACCTCCTGACTTTACGTATATAACAGTAAGATACAGATGTTGCTGCTGATTAATATCAAATAGAATTTGATGTTAATAGTTTAATATCAAAGTTAGCTACTGAATTATTTTTTTTGGCCAAAATATATGGTATTTTTTAGGGGATTGAGCCCATGCCGCTTTGCCACATGACGTTCAATTTCAGCATGATTCTATGATTCTATGGGTGAACCATAGAATCATAAAACATATAACTGTTTTTATTAGCAGTTGCTGACTGCAGCAGACAATTTCAGACTGATGTTTACTGCAGGACTGCTTTTGGAGCTGTACTAAGAAATGTTGTTCAACATGTGCAATGTTTAAACACATAAAGATCTACATATATTAAATAGAGTTTGATCTGGATTGTTGCAGTCTGGTGAAAAACCTCCAAGTTTCTGTGGTTTTTTTCTGAATTTACAAGTTAAGGGAAATGATAACATTTTTCTTATGGAGTTGGACTACCTGACAAGGGATTGTTTAATGATACACCACTCATCTCATCATTTTTGCTACTCCAACAAAATGGCTTTTGATCTGTTGTTGCTTTGTTTCTTTTTTCTGTTTACAACTTGGTTTTTGAGTTTTGTT
The DNA here is from genome assembly GCA_016801845.1 of Polydactylus sextarius. Taxonomy (NCBI): domain Eukaryota; kingdom Metazoa; phylum Chordata; class Actinopteri; family Polynemidae; genus Polydactylus; species Polydactylus sextarius. Next base: position 9,998,847 of record CM028929.1, read on the forward strand.
TCTTCTTACCTCTAGTTCAGACCACAACTTAACAATATACGTTTAAGTGCATTACTTTGATGTACATTTTGAAAATAAATCTGGTTGTTAAAATCTAAGAAAATCTGGTTATTAAATTTTATAATGACATTGCAAGATTCAACATAGACAGCAGGTGACTTTCATTACATGATCATCATTACCAAGATAATTACATAACATCTTTTTTTATGCACATTATGTGTGTTTTGACGATTTATTGGCAAGTTTATTAATCTAAAAAAACATTACACAACTGCCAACATATATAATGCTGTAGGACAAAACAAAATTAAATGTTGAAAGATACAGAAAAGATTAACAGGAGATGAATTATTTACATGACATCATCATGTGTGTATCATTAACATGTCATCAATATGGTATATCTTCTATATCATGACAAATCTAATGGACAGAAAAAAGATATTTGATGACATTTTGGAGATTACAAGAGAGAAATAAAAATGAGCTGACAGTAAAGAAGCAATACTTAACGACTATATCTTCATCTAATTTATTTGTTACAACTTCATAAACTAACCACCACAACACAAAGATGATGACATTAGATGTGTCTCTATTTTCCAGAGAAAGGAAAATACATAAAATGATACACGTATTATTTGAGAGGAGACACCTACATCAAAAGTCAAGTGTTGTTTACATTATTTCCTCTGCCACACAGGTATGGAGGTCTGTCTAGGGGCGACTCCACTGGAACATTGTTCATAATGACGGCTTGTTGTCAAACACTGCGGAGTGAGCTTGAGACACACAAAACAGAATTCCACCTTACATCGGGGACAGACAATGTTTTTACAGTTTCTTTTGTTATGCTCTATTAATGAACCACAAGTGGGACAGGCACGGATGGAGGGGCAGCCAGAGACCCCTTTCACAGACTCAAAGACGATATCACCACAGGTTGCCAATGATTTCAGCGCTTCATTGCAGCAGCCGTCGTTGTCACAGCGGTCTGACCGTGGAGTTGGACCTCTCCACTCCTTCAGACACTGCCAACAGAATTCATAGGACCGTCCTTTATTGATTGTACACAAGGTGCAGCGGACACTCAGGTCAGAGTCGTCCTTTCGCATCAGAGAAGATCTGCATTCAGGACACTGTGATGTGATAGATGGTGAAAGAAGAGGGAAAATTATTATTTTACCATTGAGAACACAAACACAGATACTAAATATTATAGTTACAATGAGACACTTACTGATTTGATGTCAAAGAGACGCTTGACAGTATTGGAGGCCAAGGCTTTTTCAAAGTACTCCCTTTCCTCAGCTGTCAGAAGAGCCATTTTACTGACTTCTGTGTAAGGCCACTCTCTGCCACAATCAGGCAGGCCACACACAAATGTGTCTCTACCCTTTGGAGAAATATTGAAAAGAAAATCTTTCATTAGTATCACAATTATAAAAGTCATCCTGGGTATATACAAGAATTGTCATTCCCTAATCTGTCCCCTCTTTATTTTGAGAGTTGCCAAGTATAGATGCGTATCTGTGCGTGGGCAACTTGACATAATCAATAAGAAACCTCACTAATCACTGAACCAGACATGCGCATGCGCGTGCTACAAAGTGCTATGTTCGTGTATACTGCATATACATATAAATACACACACACACACACACACACACACACACACACACACACACACACATATATATAATTTTTCACTGTATAAGACATGTATGGCAAAATCCTTGATTTGTATAAGGATCAAAATAAGAGCAGTGTCTTTATTAATCATCGTCTACCTCATCCAGCAGCCTGCGGCACCAGTTGGTCAGAGACATGGGGGTCACAGCGTGTCCACAGGACATCAGCGCCCGGCGAGACGTGAAACCTTCATACAAAACTGGACACAACACAAGGAAACTGTTACACGCACTCCCACAGAAAACACCGAATCACTACACAATATAATCCACATACAACACGTCACTGATTTAAAATATTATATACTCACAATCTAATTCATCCTCTCTATCCACAAATTTAAGTGTTGCGTCGTAAGGGTTATACCGCTTCTCCATTTTAGTTAAAAGATAAAACTCTGTTTTAGTGACACTGCCTCGGTTTGCTCGTCGAAATAACGACAGACAGCGGTAGTAGGCGGGTCTCGACTGAAAGTCAAAGATCGGTTTCAATTCCGAAAGTTTCATACTGAGACAATACATTTTCTGGTTAAGTTTCTGTTTAAGCAAAGTGACAGTTGGCGTTTAGCTTTTAGAAACTGTTTGTCTCACCGCGTTTTAAAGTATGATGTTTAATGATATTTACATTAATATTCAATTTAATTGAATTTGCATTAATTATTTTAAATTAGGTCATTATATATCTATTGTGGAAGGATTCATTTAATTACATAATTATTGAGAGTAATACACACACATACATACACACACACAAAGGCCTATCATATTCACATGTATGTCTGCTTTACCTAGTAATATTCTACATTTACAACTAATATTACTAGGTAAAGCGTGCAAATTAGCATGTCTGGTTCACAGTTTCTCTTCAGAAACGGAGCCACATGTTCTCCTGAAATATTGATTAAGATAATAATAATTACTGTCTTATTATTATATCATAATATTAAAAGGAAAAAAAAACATTAAAAAAAAGAAAAAAGGAAAACAAAAAGAAAAGAAAGAAACGAAAGTGAAAGACAAATACCATTGGTCTATTTAAGAGAAACAGCAACTTATTTTCTCACTTGCCACTGGAAAGGGAAGCTGGTAACAACGCGGCGTCGCCTCTCAGAACCAATAAAACGACAAAAACACAAACATGGTCCGCCAGGTGCTGGTGAAGGGGGTTGCGGGGGACACGACTACCATCGATCTGTGTGACACCGATAAGGAAATGCAGAAAATGACTGTACGAGAGCTGAAGCAGAAAATAATGCAGAAGATCCCAGGTACAGTGAAACAAATTCAATGAAAAGTTAGAATGACTTAGTCTCAGGTGTCTTAAACTTTTAACTGCTTTCGTATGTGTTTAATATACATTTTATAAAATAATTAGGCTTTTTGTAGCCCAGTGGTTAAAACTTGTTAAATGTTCACAATTTCTTCTTCTCTCTATTTTTCCCTTGGCGCTCGCGCGTGTGTGTGTGCAGTAACGAGCGCGGATGATCTACAGCTGATCTTCACAGACAGGAGACTCGATAATGACTCTTCCATGCTCTGTGAATTTGGCATCCAGCATAAATCTGTTATCCTGATGGTGGTGAAGGTTCAGGGAGGACTGACAGCTTGACAAGAGATGGAGACCATCATCCGTCGCCGCTCCCACAGCACGCGCCTCTGGCGCCAACGCTCCAACTGAAACAAAACAAAACAAAAAAACTCTAGTTTGCGCTCATCACTATAGCGAAATTCATTGTTTTTTGTATTGTGTCATTGCTTTCTTCATGTCATATGTCTGGAGAGGATTATTATTACATTGTAAATAAACACACTGTTAAAGAAAAAATCCCTGATGTTGGTACTGTGTGGTATATAATGGTACTGATTATTATGTCATCAGTGCCAACTGATGACATAATAATATTAAACACACACACATATACAGGCTATATCAGGCTATATATATATATATATATATATATATATATATATATATATATATATATATCCTAATATAGCCTATATGTTTGTGTATATATGAATATATTCAGATAGATAGATAGACAGACAGACAGAATGACAGCAAACATACAGAAAGAAAGAAAGAAAGAAAGAAAGAAAGAAAGAAAGAAAGAAAGAAAGAAAGAAAGAAAGAATACATATATGTGTGAAAAAATAACAGAGTAATAAAAAAGTTCATCGAGTGGCACATGGAGGCGTGTCGCGTATATGTCAGTTTCAGTAAAATAGAAACTACAGACACAGGCTCGTTAAATACGGGTAGTTGTGCGCATTAACGCTTGTTTACCGGACCTGTCGGATGATCTTATTATTGCGAATCTGAAAGGGTAAACTCGAATTTTGTTTCTTCTGTCCTGCATTTGCTCTCAATGTATAATCCGAGATAACAAATGTAGCAAATCTTTCGCAGCTGACAGTGTACATTTATACTGGAGGGATATTTTTCGGCAAATCGAAATCACTATGGGTCCTCCGGGTGAGATATCCTTTAAGCGCTTTTATAAAACGATCATTCATATAGAACATGCTTTAAAGACCATAAAATATCCATTTAACATAATATTAATTGTGTCTTCCCAGCAGCTCAAACTGTGTACTATGGATTAAAGAACCAAGGAGCAACATGTTACTTGAACAGTGTGCTTCAGGCGCTGTTCATGACCAAAGACTTCAGAGAGGCTGTGGAAAGGTCTGTTACTAAACTTTATTTGTGTGATTTTTTTTTTTTTTAAAAAAAAAATTCAGTCTAAACTTTTATATTACTCATGGCGTGTAATTTTGTATAGGTCCAACTGTGCAAATGATCGCCCCCTAAAGGACTTGTTTACTGCCTTAAAGAAACATACATCACACACCCGTGATATAACAAGGAGTCTGGGCATCGACAGAGGTACAACATGTGTTAGCAGGCAGACTTATATGAATACAAGGTGCAAATGTTGTTAGTGAGGTTAGTAGTTTATTTGCATGCAGAGCATCTTAAGATAAACATCTTATAGTTTGTGTACTCTATGTGTAAGCATATGTACATTTGAGTCTATTTGCCAATGATTCCCTACACTCATTTCATTTGTTCTCAGTGTATGAACAATGTGATGCTGCTGAACACTATGAGAAGATTTTAAGACTCATCAATCCTGAGGCATCACAGGTAATGCATGAAAATATAAATATAGATAAAAAAGCAAATCACAATTAGACTACTTCAGAAGTCTTTCTGTTTTTGTCTTTCCAGATATTTAAACCACTGCTGACAGACAAGAACAAATGCGCTGAATGTGGCACAGAGACAGACACCGATTCACCATTTTGGAGTCTACCTCTTGCACTGGAGGACTCTAACAGCAGAGACCACTTCAGTGTGGTAAGGACACACCTGTTAAAGATTTAAACATCTAAACAATGAATGAACACTTTGTTCAAAACTGGAAAATAAAATATGTGTAATATCTATTAACTGTATAAGTGTCTTTTCCAGGTGGATGGGATTAAGAACTTTTTTAGTGTTTCACACATGAGGGAAGATAACCAGATATACTGTGATGTGTGTGAAGCCAAAACAGACACAACCATTGTAAGTTATGATGAAAACAATTTTTAATTTGTGCATATAAAATCCAACGCCCCTATTTAGTAGTAATAGTGTTATAAATATAAAAAATATATTTAATTCCTTGCTTATTGATGATGCTTTGTCTCTACAGTTATCTGGCTAATTCAGAAAAAAACACAAATTCATTTACATGTCATTAACTATAACACATCTTCACTCTATATAACTTGAATGAATTGAAAATAACCAAATATTAATTTAAAAAAATGTAATGTTACAAATTACAAAGTGAATTCTTGCCTTCACCTCAAATGAAACTGAATGTCAGAAGTGTCAAAGTTTACAGAGATTTGATTTTCACTTTCTATCTGAGATACACGTTTACAGGATGCCACGACTGCCCTTAGGTTTTGTTTTCACAGCTGAACTGAATCTCTGTTAACTTCATGCTCTGTAACTGTCTTTGAAATACTTTAAAAATATTTTTAAATATGGTTGTAATATTACAAATGACACACAAGAATCCTATTAATTTCACTTTTAAAGGCACAGGTCAGATATGGTTTAAATCATTATATAAATATGATGTGGTATCCCTGAGTAGATCTAAGTAAGGGCAGTAACGCTCTGTTTCTTATTTTATTTTATGATTAGGTATTTGTTAAATTACAGTTTGTGTTGTGCATGAATGCATGTGATAATCAGTGCACAGTTTGCACATATTTTATTTCTATATTGCTCGATCAATGGTTACAAAAACTTCTGAGTCAGTTGTATCTGAGCTTTCTTCATCTCTTTTCATTAAATTTGTGTGCTTCAATTAGCAATTCGTAATAAAGCATCATCCAGAGGTCATGACGCTGCTGCTGAAGAGATTTAAGTTTGACTTCTATCGCATGGAACATGTGAAAACCAACTGCAGTGTGGACATTCCCTACATCATACCAATGCCAGAGGTAGACTTTATATATCTATCTCCAGAACCTGTTTTCTTTTTTGATTCCACGTCCTGATTTCTGTCATTTTTCTCCACTGGTCATCAGAATCAGAAGTATGAACTTTATGCATTTGTTGAGCATTTTGGAGGTCTGAAAGGTGGACATTACACTGCTACAGCCAAGTCCCAGGACGACAATAATGGGAAATGGTATAACTTCAACGATGCCTATGTCTCAGAGGTAAGACTGATCATATTGTTCTTCAGTACAAGTATTCATAAAGCAGCAGTATGTTAGCGCATAGTTGAGTAATTATGTGGAAGACAGTGAGATATTAACCATGAAGCACTTTGCTATTTCTTTCATCAACAGCTTAATGAAAAGCCATCCAAGGTTCCCAAAGACATGTAAGTTTTCATTTGTCCTTACTTCTCCACCAGAAATAAGATGAATATGATTACAACCATATGTTCTTTTTATGTTATTCCCACTAGATCCAAGAGTGCTTATCTTCTTTTCTACAGGAAAATGAATGGTAAGATTTTACCAAACACTACTTGATTATTTGAATGATTACTTAAGTGTGGTTTGGATAATTGACACTGATCCCTTTTGGCTTACTTTCCTAGCACATGCTGCAGACACAACCCAAGACAACAGCGAGGTGTCCACCTCAGATTGTCAAGATGATCGAGAAATGTATGTTAAACAGAACGACATGGAACATGAGAACAGCCAAGAACAGAAGAAATCTAAACGTGACAAAAATAGCAGGAAGAGAAAAAAGCAAAAAACATGGTGTAGGGAAGGACAGGAACAGTGTAACTAAGGAAGAACAGATAGCAGAGAAACTGAGCTCAGGAGAAGTTGAAGAACCTGAATCTCATAGTGTAGAGAGCAAGGAGGAGGAGGATGAGCCAGTAAAACAGAAAATGAAGGCAAGTGAGGAACATGATCAGGGCAACAAAGGAGATGGTTACGTTCAACAAAGCCAACCAAATGATTGGGAGAGGAAGGGAAACAATGATGAGTTAGGAAGTAACTATCCTGGACAAACTTCTGAAGAAAGATCTGTTCCTTCTGTTGAGGAAATGGAGAAAGAGGAAACTAAGAGAGATAATGAATCTACACAACAGAGACAAATGTCAAAAAGACATGGGGATACAGGTTCAGATCAGGGCAATAGAAAAATAAATGTTAGTGAAAACAGACTGAAGGATGATCTGGAGCAGGAAGTAAGAGGTCAAGAAGTTTGTGTGAAGAAACAGTCCAAAGAGCCAGAAATGATCACAGATAACCAAGGTGTACACATGGAAACCTCTGTGAGTCGTCCGGGTGAGATATCCTATATATGCTATTATAAAGCAATCATTAATATAAAATATGCTTTAAAGACCTGAAAAAATGAGTTAAATAATATTAGTTGTGTCTTCCCAGCAGCTCAAACTGTGTACTATGGATTAAAGAACCAAGGAGCAACATGTTACTTGAACAGTGTGCTTCAGGCGCTGTTCATGACCAAAGACTTCAGAGAGGCTGTGGAAAGGTCTGTTACAAAACTTTATTTGTGTGATTTTTTTAAAAAAAAAAATCAGTCTAAACTTTTATATTACTCATGGCGTGTAATTTTGTATAGGTCCAACTGTGCAAATGATCGCCCCCTAAAGGACTTGTTTACTGCCTTAAAGAAACATACATCACACACCCGTGATATAACAAGGAGTCTGGGCATCGACAGAGGTACAACATGTGTTAGCAGGCAGACTTATATGAATACAAGGTGCAAATGTTGTTAGTGAGGTTAGTAGTTTATTTGCATGCAGAGCATCTTAAGATAAACATCTTATAGTTTGTGTACTCTATGTGTAAGCATATGTACATTTGAGTCTATTGCCAATGATTCCCTACAGTCATTTCATTTGTTCTCAGTGTATGAACAATGTGATGCTGCTGAACACTATGAGAAGATTTTAAGACTCATCAGTCCTGAGGCATCACAGGTAATGCATGAAAATATTAATATAGATGAAAAAGCAAATCACAATTAGACTACTTCAGAAGTCTTTCTGTTTTTGTCTTTCCAGATATTTAAACCACTGCTGACAGACAAGAACAAATGCTCTGAATGTGGCACAGAGACAGACACCGATGCACCATTTTGGAGTCTACCTCTTGCACTGGATGACTCTAACAGCAGAGACCACTTCAGTGTGGTAAGGACACACCTGTTAAAGATTTAAGCATCTAAACAATGAATGAACACTTTGTTCAAAACTGGAAAATAAAATATGTGTAATATCTATTAACTGTATAAGTGTCTTTTCCAGGTGGATGGGATTAAGAACTTTTTTAGTGTTTCACACATGAGGGGAGATAACCAGATATACTGTGATGTGTGTGAAGCCAAAACAGACACAACCATTGTAAGTTATGATAAAAACAATTTTTAATTTTTTGTATATGAAATCCAACGCCCATATTTAGTAGTAATGGCCAACTGTGATGTGAAATTGTTACAAAAATAATCCTTTGCTTATTGATGATGCTTTGTCTCTACAGTTATCTTTTCTGATACAAATAAAAAACAAATTAGTTAACATGTCATTAACTATAACACATCTTCACTCTATATAACTTGAATGAATTGAAAATAACCAAATATTAATAAAATTAGAAATGTTACAAATTACAATGAAGTGAATTCATGTCTTCAATGAGAGTGGAAACGGAGGTGCCAAATGTCAGAAGTGTCAAAGTTTACAGAGATTTGATTTTCACTGTCTAGCTGAGATACACGTTTACAGGATGCCACGTCTGCCCTTAGGTTTTGTTTTCACAGCTGAACTGCATCTCTGTTAACTTCATGCTCTGTAACTGTCTTTGAAATACTTTAAAAATATTTTTAAATGTGGTTGTAATATTACAAATGACACACAAGAATCCTATTAATTTCACTTTTAAAGGCACAGGTCAGATATGGTTTAAATCATTATATAAATATGATGTGGTATCCCTGAGTAGATCTAAGCAAGGGCAGTAACGCTCTGTTTCTTATTTTATTTTATGATTAGGTATTTGTTAAATTACAGTTTGTGTTGTGCATGAATGCATGTGATAATCAGTGCACAGTTTGCACATATTTTATTTCTATATTGCTCGATCAATGGTTACAAAAACTTCTGAGTCAGTTGTATCTGAGCTTTCTTCATCTCTTTTGATTAAATTTGTGTGTTTCAATTAGCAATTCGTAATAAAGCATCATCCAGAGGTCATGACGCTGCTGCTGAAGAGATTTAAGTTTGACTTCTATCGCATGGAACATGTGAAAACCAACTGCAGTGTGGACATTCCCTACATCATACCGATGCCAGAGGTAGACTTTATATATCTATCTCCAGAACCTGTTTTCTTTTTTGATTCCACGTCCTGATTTCTGTCATTTTTCTCCACTGGTCATCAGAATCAGAAGTATGAACTTTATGCATTTGTTGAGCATTTTGGAGGTCTGAAAGGTGGACATTACACTGCTACAGCCAAGTCCCAGGACGACAATAATGGGAAATGGTATAACTTCAACGATGCCTATGTCTCAGAGGTAAGACTGATCATATTGTTCTTCAGTACAAGTATTCATAAAGCAGCAGTATGTTAGCGCATAGTTGAGTAATTATGTGGAAGACAGTGAGATATTAACCATGAAGCACTTTGCTATTTCTTTCATCAACAGCTTAATGAAAAGCCATCCAAGGTTCCCAAAGACATGTAAGTTTTCATTTGTCGTTACTTCTCCACCAGAAATAAGATGAATATGATTACAACCATATGTTCTTTTTATGTTATTCCCACTAGATCCAAGAGTGCTTATCTTCTTTTCTACAGGAAAATGAATGGTAAGATTTTACCAAACACTACTTGATTATTTGAATGATTACTTAAGTGTGGTTTGGATAATTGACACTGATCCCTTTTGGCTTACTTTCCTAGCACATGCTGCAGACACAACCCAAGACAACAGCGAGGTGTCCACCTCAGATTGTCAAGATGATCGAGAAATGTATGTTAAACAGAACGACATGGAACATGAGAACAGCCAAGAACAGAAGAAATCTAAACGTGACAAAAATAGCAGGAAGAGAAAAAAGCAAAAACATGGTGTAGGGAAGGACAGGAACAGTGTAACTAAGGAAGAACAGATAGCAGAGAAACTGAGCTCAGGAGAAGTTGAAGAACCTGAATCTCATAGTGTAGAGAGCAAGGAGGAGGAGGATGAGCCAGTAAAACAGAAAATGAAGGCAAGTGAGGAACATGATCAGGGCAACAAAGGAGATGGTTACGTTCAACAAAGCCAACCAAATGATTGGGAGAGGAAGGGAAACAATGATGAGTTAGGAAGTAACTATCCTGGACAAACTTCTGAAGAAAGATCTGTTCCTTCTGTTGAGGAAATGGAGAAAGAGGAAACTAAGAGAGATAATGAATCTACACAACAGAGACAAATGTCAAAAAGACATGGGGATACAGGTTCAGATCAGGGCAATAGAAAAATAAATGTTAGTGAAAACAGACTGAAGGATGATCTGGAGCAGGAAGTAAGAGGTCAAGAAGTTTGTGTGAAGAAACAGTCCAAAGAGCCAGAAATGATCACAGATAACCAAGGTGTACACATGGAAACCTCTGTGAGTCGTCCGGGTGAGATATCCTATATATGCTATTATAAAGCAATCATTAATATAAAATATGCTTTAAAGACCTGAAAAAAATGAGTTAAATAATATTAGTTGTGTCTTCCCTACAGCTCAAACTGTGTACTATGGATTAAAGAACCAAGGAGCAACATGTTACTTGAACAGTGTGCTTCAGGCGCTGTTCATGACCAAAGACTTCAGAGAGGCTGTGGAAAGGTCTGTTACTAAACTTTATTTGTGTGATTTTTTAAAAAAAAATTCAGTCTAAACTTTTATATTACTCATGGCGTGTAATTTTGTATAGGTCCAACTGTGCAAATGATCGCCCCCTAAAGGACTTGTTTACTGCCTTAAAGAAACATACATCACACACCCGTGATATAACAAGGAGTCTGGGCATCGACAGAGGTACAACATGTGTTAGCAGGCAGACTTATATGAATACAAGGTGCAAATGTTGTTAGTGAGGTTAGTAGTTTATTTGCATGCAGAGCATCTTAAGATAAACATCTTATAGTTTGTGTACTCTATGTGTAAGCATATGTACATTTGAGTCTATTTGCCAATGATTCCCTACACTCATTTCATTTGTTCTCAGTGTATGAACAATGTGATGCTGCTGAACACTATGAGAAGATTTTAAGACTCATCAGTCCTGAGGCATCACAGGTAATGCATGAAAATATTAATATAGATGAAAAAGCAAATCACAATTAGACTACTTCAGAAGTCTTTCTGTTTTTGTCTTTCCAGATATTTAAACCACTGCTGACAGACAAGAACAAATGCGCTGAATGTGGCACAGAGACAGACACCGATGCACCATTTTGGAGTCTACCTCTTGCACTGGATGACTCTAACAGCAGAGACCACTTCAGTGTGGTAAGGACACACCTGTTAAAGATTTAAACATCTAAACAATGAATGAACACTTTGTTCAAAACTGGAAAATAAAATATGTGTAATATCTATTAACTGTATAAGTGTCTTTTCCAGGTGGATGGGATTAAGAACTTTTTTAGTGTTTCACACATGAGGGGAGATAACCAGATATACTGTGATGTGTGTGAAGCCAAAACAGACACAACCATTGTAAGTTATGATAAAAACAATTTTAATTTTTTGTATATGAAATCCAACGCCCATATTTAGTAGTAATGGCCAACTGTGATGTGAAATTGTTACAAAAATAATCCTTTGCTTATTGATGATGCTTTGTCTCTACAGTTATCTTTTCTGATACAAATAAAAAACAAATTAGTTAACATGTCATTAACTATAACACATCTTCACTCTATATAACTTGAATGAATTGAAAATAACCAAATATTAATAAAATTAGAAATGTTACAAATTACAATGAAGTGAATTCATGTCTTCAATGAGAGTGGAAACGGAGGTGCCAAATGTCAGAAGTGTCAAAGTTTACAGAGATTTGATTTTCACTGTCTAGCTGAGATACACGTTTACAGGATGCCACGTCTGCCCTTAGGTTTTGTTTTCACAGCTGAACTGCATCTCTGTTAACTTCATGCTCTGTAACTGTCTTTGAAATACTTTAAAAATATTTTAAAAATGTGGTTGTAATATTACAAATGACACACAAGTATCCTATTAATCTCACTTTTAAAAGCACAGGTCAGATATGGTTTAAATCATTATATAAATGTGATGTGGTATTCTTGTTTTATTTTATGATTTGGTATATATTACAGTCTTTGTTGTGCACAAATACATGTGATAATCAGTGCACAGTTTGCACACATTTTATTTCTACATTGGTCAATCAATGGTTACAAAAAATATCTGAGTTTTCTTTATCTCTTTTGATTAAATTTGTGTGCTTCAATTAGCAATTGGTAATAAAGCATCATCCAGAGGTCATGACGCTGCTGCTGAAGAGATTTAAGTTTGACTTCTATCGCATGGAACATGTGAAAACCAACTGCAGTGTGGACATTCCCTACATCATACAGATGCCAGAGGTAGACTTTATATATCTATCTCTAGAACCTGTTTTCCTTTTGATTCCATGTCCTGATTTCTGTCATTTTTCTCCACTGGTCATCAGAATCAGAAGTATGAACTTTATGCATTTGTTGAGCATTTTGGAGGTCTGAAAAGTGGACATTACACTGCTACAGCCAAGTCCCAGGACGACAATAATGGGAAATGGTATAACTTCAACGATGCCTATGTCTCAAAGGTAAGACTGATCATATTGTTCTTCAGTACAAGTATTCATAAAGCAGCAGTATGTTAGCGCATAGTTGAGTAATTATGTGGAAGACAGTGAGATATTAACCATGAAGCACTTTGCTATTTCTTTCATCAACAGCTTAATGAAAAGCCATCCAAGGTTCCCAAAGACATGTAAGTTTTCATTTGTCGTTACTTCCCCACCAGAAATAAGATGAATATGATTACAAACCATATGTTCTTTTTATGTTATTCCCACTAGATCCAAGAGTGCTTATCTTCTTTTCTACAGGAAAATGAAAGGTAAGGTTTTACCAAACACTACTTGATTACTTGAATGATTACTTAAGTGTGGTTTGGATAATTGACACTGATCCCTTTTGGCTTACTTTCCTAGCACATGCTGCAGACACAACCCAAGACAACAGCGAGGTGTCCACCTCAGATTGTCAAGATGATCGAGAAATGTATGTTAAACAGAACGACATGGAACATGAGAACAGCCAAGAACAGAAGAAAACTAAACGTGACAAAAATAGCAGGAAGAGAAAAAAGCAAAAACATGGTGTAGGGAAGGACAGGAACAGTGTAACTGAGGAAGAACAGATAGCAGAGAAACTGAGCTCAGGAGAAGTTGAAGAACCTGAATCTCATAGTGTAGAGAGCAAGGAGGAGGAGGATGAGCCAGTAAAACAGAAAATGAAGGCAAGTGAGGAACATGATCAGGGCAACAAAGGAGATGGTTACGTTCAACAAAGCCAACCAAATGATTGGGAGAGGAAGGGAAACAATGATGAGTTAGGAAGTAACTATCCTGGACAAACTTCTGAAGAAAGATCTGTTCCTTCTGTTGAGGGAATGGAGAAAGAGGAAACTAAGAGAGATAATGAATCTACACAACAGAGACAAATGTCAAAAAGACATGGGGATACAGGTTCAGATCAGGGCAATAGAAAAATAAATGTTAGTGAAAACAGACTGAAGGATGATCTGGAGCAGGAAGTAAGAGGTCAAGAAGTTTGTGTGAAGAAACAGTCCAAAGAGCCAGAAATGATCACAGATAACCAAGGTGTGCTGATGTTTAAAATACAAAGATCGACAGGAAACAGAGAACCAAGACAGAATGATCAGGATGGAATAAGGCAGGAAACCAAACAAGATGAAAGATCAGAAGTGTGCAGAATGAAAGAAGATGATGAGGCAGTTGTCATCCATTCAGAAAAAGAAACTCAGTCAACCAATCGTGGTAAGAAAGATAGCATCACAGCAAAGAGCACATCAAATGAAGGAAAGGAGCACGATCAAGGCAGTAAAGGAGATGGTAACATTCAACAAAAGAAACCAAATGATTGGGAGTACAAAAAGGAAATCAATAATGAGTTAGGAAGTAACTATCCTGGACAAACTTCTGTGGAAACAGAGAGAACAGAGAAAGGGGAAGTTAAGAGAAGTGATAAATCTACACAACAGAGAGAAATATCTAAAATACCTAGTGATACAGGTTCAGATGATCAGGACAATAGAAAATTAAATGTTAGTGAAAACAGACTGAAGTATGATATAAAGCAGGGAGCAAGAGGTCAAGAAGTTTGTGTGGAGAAACCAGAAATGATCACAGATAACCAAGGTGTACCGATGTTTAAAATGCAAAGATCGACAGGAAGCAGAGAACCAAGACAGAATGAACAGGATGAAATAAAGCAGGAAACCAAACTAGATGAAAGATCAGGAAAGTGCAGTGTAAGAGAAGATGATGAGGCAGGTGACATCCATTTAGAGAAAGAAACTGAAGATGAAGGAAAAACAAGAAAAAGGGGGAAAAAAGAGAAAAAAGCAAAAAAAAATAATTGTGGCTGTTTCTCATGGTTTACCCACATGTTTTGGCAGAGACGCAAAAATGCTCAGTAGAGTTGCAGAATGAAACAATGAACTTTATGTTGACTGGATATTACAAACTTTTATTCACTGTAAAATTTACACTGCCAGGAGTCTTTGATGTCGATGCAGAAAAAAAAAATTGAAGTGATGTAATAGGTTGTGTGTGTATATACAGAGAGAATAGAGAATATATATAATTGCTAATTCTTATGATTAATATCAAGAAGACATTGATTTATTTTTACATGCAATATTTTTGTGCCCAAAGTTTTCTTTTGTGCAATTACTTACCAATTTACATATAATAACCAAGTTGTGAGCAGCTGTTTTTAAGGATCTTAGTGGGCAGTAACTTTTTTTTGTTTTGTTTTAATTTTATGATTATGCACTGCAGTAGATTGATTTCATGTCTTGATGTTAGTGCAAAGGAATGAATGTAAGACTAACACCTCTCTACTGTTTTCTGCTCTAATTTGTAACTTATGAAAAATGTTATCAAGTTGTAATTACATGAAGTGTGACAACAATGTGTATCAGGTGATACAGGTCTAACAATGATACATTGAGTGAACTGTGAAAAAAAAAATGACCAAGATTGGAAACATTAAAAAGTTTTAATCAAATATAACGTCTATTCTTTCCAGCTGTTGAGTACTTTTTGTTGACTGATATCATGTTACACAAGATGTTTATTGTACTTTTCATCGATAACCACCACATTTAACCACCACATGCCTCTGAGGTCAGAGAATGATGTTGACGCCAACTGTAATCTCTTAGACTTTGGGATGATTAGTCATTCTCTTTAACACTTTTGTTTTGCAAGATGACCTCTTATTTTTATCTCCTTTCTCTTTCTACTGGTTTATAATGACCTGAAATAAAAGTACTTTGAACCAGGAAACACATATATGCACACACACACACACACACACACACACACACACACACACATATGTGTATATATATATATATACAAGAGGTCATCTTGCAAAACAAAAGTGTTAAAGAGAATGACTGTGTGTGTGTTTATTTATTATTATTATTAATACATTAATACTAGTACAGCGGTTGGTTTTCTTTCTTCTTAAACAACATGAGGAGGTGGTTTGGTTGCTTTTGTTGTTGGCTTGGAAGGCCATCCTGGTGATTTGGGTTAAACCAGTCTCTTTTTCCACATGGAAATCTCTGAGGTTGTGATGTTAGAAAAAAATCAGACGCTGTGTTAAGGGGAGGTCCCATCTCTTTTTGGAGAAATGGAGGAAAATGCTGGAATCTCTGGGAGTGAAATACAATCTGGACTTGAGTAAATAACATTTATAGACAAGTCATTGAAGGGTGGACAATGAACTTTGAGTTAGATCCATGCACACTATTACTATAAGTGCTGCAGTTTGTTAGTTAGTTTGTCTGTTTCATTTCTTCTGAGTATTATAATGTTGATCACTGTGTATATACTGTGATTAAAAACAAAAACAGTTTACACAGAGATTTTTAATCAACTGCTATAAGGTTTTGCTTTGGCATTTGACATACATATATAAACTGTGTTGTATAATGGGCAAAGTAAACTAATGTTTGACATTCACTTTCAGTTTGCCACACATTTACTGGAATTCACATGATTTCCTTGTTGATGAGAAAATAACACTCAAATAGCTCTGGGGAGGAAGCTGTTTCAAAGTGTGGTAGAGTGTAATTTGTTTGGTGTGTAGCACCCCCTAGAGGTCAGATTAAATAGGTGATGAGTTATGAGGATCTCAAGGGAAGTTAGAAGGGGCAGATGAATAGGGAGCAGGGGCTGTCCTTGACAGGGAACAATTTGTAAAGTGAACACAAGCTCGAAATATGATAAAAGTTACAAATGCATATTTTAATCAGCCTTGTAACTGCTGTGGTACCAGTAATGTAAAACAAGGATTTTCTCATCCTCCTCAAAGTCAAGACAATAATAATATAGAAAATCCTTCCTTCTTCCATTCCCACTGCTACACCCCTTATGTGTGTAATACTACCTAGCTCTGCGCACAGAGACCTTATAATCACCCAGGTGATGGTAACAGTCTGATTTATTCTCTGTGCAGTTATATTATTGTTGCACTGATGGTTGAATAGTAGTTTGGTGATGATTTGTCAGTCTTCAACTTAGTATTGAGTAAGGTTGGCCTTATTGATCGATATGATGCATTTCTGTTTTATCATGAACATATTCAAGCTGATTTGTAACTGATTTAAAAAAAAAAAAAAAAAAAAAAAAAGAAAACGAAAACAAAAGTTTTTTTTTTCTATCCTTGATCGGTCTTCACCTTTTACAGCAACCTCAAAAATTCTACAAAATACAATACAATACAATACAATACAACTACATTATGTTATAAATGTCGGAGGGACAGAGATCTTCCCACATTTCTCAAAGCTGGGCAGCAATTATATGATCTAAATTTCCATTTGTGTTGAGATGAGTCCTTTTGACTCAAGTGTTGACATTTTTAATTAATCAAGACAGAATTGTGTATAGGAAATATGTCCCGTCTCATCTTGCTCCACTGTATCTGGTAGGACCAAGTTGCGGGGGCAACAGCCTCAGGAGAGAGGTCCAGACTCTCCTCCCCCCAGCCATTTCCACCAACTTCTCTGGCAGGATCCTGAGGCGTTCCCTGGCCAGCATCAAGACGTTGTCTTTACAGCATGTCCTGGGTCTAGCCCCAGGGCCTCCTCCTGGTTGGGCATGCCAAGAAAACCACCCTCAGGAGGCGTCCAGGGGGCATCCTAACCAGATCTCCTCAAGGGTGCTACCAGGAATTTTGGGCCTCGTGGAAGTATTAAAATGGAATGACATAATATGTTGATCTAATATTCTAATATTTGTTTAATATTTGCCACCTCAGTTGGCCCTTCTTGACATGGAGGAGCAGCTTGTACCCATAGCTTGTGACCATAGGTGGGGGTCAGAAGGTAGATGGGCCGGTAAATTGAGAGCCTTGCTTTACAGATCAGCTCCCTCTTCACCATGATAGACCGAATCAGCATCTATATCACTGCAGATACAATTTGTCTGTTCATCCCCACTTTGATTTCCCATTAATCATGAACAAGACCCAGAGATACTTGAACTCCGGTGGGCACCACCCTTTTCAGGTCAAGATTCCTGGCCTTGGACATGGAGATGCTAATCCTCATCCCAGCTGCTTCACACTCAGCAGCTACCCCAGACAACAGAACCACGTCATTCACAAAAAGCAGTGATTGGATACTGAGGCCACCAATCCCAACACCCTCCACCCATTGACTGCACCTAAAAATCCTGTCCATAAACATTAAGAACAGAACCGGTGACAAAGGGCAGTCCTGGTGAAGTCCCACACCCACTAGGAACAAGTTTGACTTACTGCCAACATTGCAGACCAAACTCTGATTCCGACAGAACAGAGCCGCTGTAGGACTCCTTCTTCAGCCTGACGGTATCCTGCCGGTGTCCACCAGGCAGTTTGTGCAGCCATCTCAGCAATGGCCCCACGGAACAGACCATAGACCATTCAGACTCCATGTCACCCAGAGCCCCTGGGATGTGGTTGAAGCTCTCTTGGAGGTGAGAGTTAAAGACAAGTCTAACACAGCAAGACTACTAGTCAGATGATACAACTATAAAGTTGATCATCAGGCTACGACCTAGGTTGTCCTGGTGCTATGTGCACTGATGGGCACTGATGGGCACTGATGCTATGCTTGAACATGCTGTTAGTTATGATCATGCTGTGATTAGCACAGTCCAATAACTGAACACCTCTTGAGTTCAGGCAATTCCTTCCAATCATACCCCTCTAGGTCGCCCTGTCATTGTACACGTGAGCACTGAAGTTCCCCAGCAGAATGGGTCCTGGAAAATGCTCCGACCACCGCACTTTCCATTACCCATTCCAAGGACTCCAAAAGGGGTGGGTACTCTGAACTGACATGTAGCACATATGCACAAACAAGAGTCAAGGCCCATTTCCGAACCCTAAGGCACAGGGAAACAACCCTTCCATTCACTGGGGTGAACTTCAACACACAGGCAGAGAGCTGGGGGGCAATTAATGTGCTCACATCTGCCTTTTACCTGACGCAACTCCAGCATAGGACTTTTTTTCTATAATGGTTTCTATAATTAAGAGAAAATATAATTGTATCTTCTATTAGCACTCAAGTAACTGAGTTAATAAAATCCAAATCAAAAAGACATCAAATCAAGATACATATGTTGTTGCTGATTAATATCAAATAGACATTTTCTTTTTTACATGTAGTATTTTGTGTCCAAAATTTCCTATATCAATACTCATTTTTTTCCCCAATAATAACCATGTTGTTCCCATTTCTATTCTGGCTTTCTGGAAAACTCCTGTACTAACTAAGGCAGGCGGACTGCATTGACGGTCATGTAAACCAGTTCTTTATTGTTATTCTTGTTGTTGTTGTTTTGAACTCACTCTACAAATATAATATTTCTACTGTGAGGAACAAGGCTTCATTTTTTGGAGTTATTTTAGGACTCACCTGTAGAGGGTGCTACAAGTCCTTCAATTCATGCTATGTGAGATGTTAAAGGTCTCATGGTTTATTAATTAAATTCTAACTCTTCGTCATTAGAAAAATTGACCAGATTCCATCGTCAGTCTGTACCTTAATCATCATATAAACATCAAATAAACAGAAATGTATTCATGTAACTGAACTTTTATTTAGTGATAATGTTGTTGATGATTTAATGACACTAATTTAAGATTGATTCTACAGAAGCAGCCTTATGTCAAAAAACTTTATAATGTATAACAGTAGAGGAGAATACAATGGATGAATATGGGGACAAACAGAAGTAAACCACCTTTAAGACACTTATAGATTTAGCTCTAATAAGAATCTTGCACTAAAATCAGACAGGAAAACTCAACAAACTTGACAAACAGGCTGCAAGAACATATCACGAGTAGTTAAAGCATGTGCATGTTCCCTATTATTTTCTGCGCCACACAGGTATGGAGGTTTGCCTGGGAGCCACACCGTCACTACAGGGAATAAAGTAAGAGCTTGTCTTCAGGCACTCAGGAGTGAGCTTCAGGCAGACAAAGCAGAACTCAATCTGGCAGCGATGACAGATGATGTTCTTGCAGCCTGTTTTGTCGTGCTCCACTCGCTGACCGCAGGTGGGACAGGCCCTGATGGAGGGACACTTGTCGACTCCCTGCACCTGAGGGAGAGCGGTGTCGTTGCACTTCTTCAGAAGCTCCAAGACGTGGTTCACGCAGCCGTCGTTGTCGCAGCGGTCGGAGCGCGGAGCTTTTCCTTTCCATTCCTTAAGACACTGCCAACAGAACTGAAACAACCTCTTCTTGTCGGCTTGGCAGATTGTGCACTGCACATTGAGGTTTGTCAGGTCTTCTCTCTCCACATAGGTATTGCAACCAGGACACTGTGGAAAAAGAATAATGCACAGTCCATAGTTATCATTGTGGTTCACCATTCCCATCTACCTGTCACAACTTTTACATTTAAGTTGATGATGTGGACCTTGCTCATGAAATACTAATCCAGTAATCCAGTAGAAGGCACACTGACATTTCTACTTGACTGGATTAAATTCAGAAAGGTTTGGATACATTCACAATCAAAAAGCTGTTTCCTGTCTTTTCGGTCTTTCCTGTCTTTATGCTATTCTACGCTAACAGCTACTGGCTCCAGCCACATACCTTCAGTACACACAATAGGAAGGTAACAGTCTTTTTTTAATCTGACAGAAAGCAAATAAGTGTATTCCTGAATTCCTGTATTCATTTAAAGCTAGATCTACAGGCAGAAACTAAATCATCATCATATCCGCAGTTATCTTTTCATTAGTGTTAAATCTGGTGACACAAGGTGTTGTGTTTCTGTTATCCATGAAGTCTGTCATGTTGCACCACCATGTTTCTACAGTAGTGGAATTTTAATGTTACCTTAACACCATCATAGCCCCTTTATTTTTGGGAAGGAAGGGGAAGTGCTATTTAGTTGGTTACTATGTGTAGCCTCACCACTAGATTTCACTAAACCGCACACTGGATATTGCAGATGTAAATAAATCAGTATGAATGTGTCTAAAAGTAGAAATGACCTGAGGACACTCACTGATTTGAATTCACAGTATTCTACAGCAGCCAGTCGAGCGATGTTCTCTTCAAAGTACTGCATCTCTTTGGTGGTCAGCACTGCCAGCCTGCGCACCTCTTGATAAGACCACTCTTTGCCACACTTCTGCAAAGTGCCATTTTCTAAAGCAGGGCACTTAAATTTGTAACAGCCCTGAAATTAGAGGGACAGAAAACACTGAATGCCATGATGAACCAAAATCAACTTGACACTTGCACTTTTTTGCCCACTTGAGGGCGATAGAACTACATCTACTCAAATAATCAATTATTCTTTAAAACTGAAAGAGAAAAAAGTCAGACCTGGGCGAAGCAAACAAACAAAAAAAAAAAAAAAAGAAGAAGAAGAAGAAAGAAACTTAAACACTGAGGAAACGACAGTAAAACTGAAACTAAAAGTCTGCACGAAAACAGTGCAGGTAGAAAAAATTTACCATTACTGACCTGTAAGGAATGAGTTTATTTATTTCAATTTCAATACGTTGTCAAGAGAAGGGACAGACATTTTTTATTGGTATCTTTATGTTGTGTGAGTGAGCTGGTTGAAACTACCTGATCCAGGAGGCTGCGACACCACCCGGTCAGAGACTCCGGAGTGACGGCGTGTCCGCAGGACATCTCCGCTCTCAGACACTTGTCCCCTTCCTCCGGAGCTGACAACAGTAACATCACAGTCACATAATCTGCACATTCACAATTATTAAATGAAGGTTATTTCATTTTGTGATTAGATGATTAGTTCTTACGCAGTGGATCCAGATCATCGGGTCTGTTGACAAACTTCAGAGTCGTGTCATTGGGGTCGTATCTCTTCTCGTCTTCGCTCCTTGTAGTCATCTTTACTTTAGCTCAGCTCCTCTGACAAACCCCGACGAAACTTCCTCAACTAGTTTTTCCTGCAGTCGGCTGAAGACTGGCTGCAGCTGTGTTACCTTCACTGACCTCACTTGGTGTTGTTTTTTTCAACCCTACGGTTAGAAGAAGTCATGTG